>OY821742.1:19707634-19772634 GCA_963682055.1 Primula veris
TCTAAAGCTGATGTGTTTTATGTATGAAACAACCGGATTTACACTATAATAAATGATATTGTATATAATTTACAGATGTTAGTGGTCCCTGTAGTTTATCCCAATACACGTAACATTATTTTGTGTTCAAATATGTGAATTAATAAAATATTTTGTTTTATGTTGCTAGTGTAATTAGTACATCTAGATTGATAATGTTGATTTGATTTCCTTGCTAGTAAATATGTACTACCAAGTTATTATATATTGCTAGTTAATCATGCAAGCATCTACAATCTAATTATTTAATCACGGTCATATAATATTTATTTACTGCCATGTACACATGTTTACAATATGTTAATTTGCAAAATCATATATTTTCACAGTTAAGTTGGAAAAATTATGAACCTTCCCCAAATAGGCTCACCCATTTGGATACGATGTCTAGGAAATATATAAACGGGTAGTTGCTATCCTAATGAGGTCGGTGTATAAGTGGCATTCGTGCCCACCACCCTCACCGTCTTACATGGTCGTGTTCACGTAGAGCTACCAAAACGGGTTGACTAAATAATAATTTTCCCGAGTTTGTTAATATGTGATGTATGTTTTGCCGAATTGGTATCTCAGAATTGATGTGTCATTCGATAAATGAGAATCAGTTCACTTGTAAAGCAAAAGTAGTGTTTTTTGAACCTGTTGTTTCGAAACAAAGTTGGTGTTTATGCAAACTATAAACATATAAACCAATCATTTTATATGATAACTAATACCTAACTCCTAATACATGTTGGATGCCATCATCTAAGATAAGGAAAATCGCAGAACATACTTGCGAAATGAATGTTTAGGCGATATATTTTCCGTCAGCACATGTTATTCCCCAGATGTGTGAAAATGTTATGCCCAAATTTTTTTGGATGCCACCTTTGATGAGTAAAACACAAGTTTATTGTTACTCATTAGATGAAAGCTAAGGCGTTGATGTTATTCCGCCGCCACATTTGAGACGTGATGACGTCTATGGTGAACAATTGTCTGAAATTGACAAATTGGAGTGATAAGTCACCAAAATTACTTGCTTGAAAACTTATTTCATAAGCACTATCATGAATATATATTCTCCATGTTAATTTATCTCATCGCCCATCTGTTACTGGATGAGAAACTTGCCCCAGTGAGCAGTTTTTAGTCCTATTGGGTCAATGATGAATTGATTGTCTGATACTAATGCTCTTAGTGGAAATTTTTCCTCGAATCGAGAATCGAGACAAATGTTATTTGTCTCGAACTGTCGTGAGCTTGATGCTTGCCTAGCCAAGCGAGGTTTGGACAATCGTCAAAACTGAAGACATGTTGCTCCAATACAGTCCTTAAAAGAAACAATAGGGCCCGTTGTTCCAAAGCAAGAGAAAATGCTCAATAAGCCAATTTTCTGCTATAAATGACAAAGGTCATGCACGGATACCATTAACATATTTGTAAACTATCATAAGGGTGGAAAAGTCGTTTGATTTTGTGGTTAAAGCTAATTGAAAGTAAACTCTTGAGACCCCCAATTTTGTGGCTCAAATGAAGTTTGATAACTTTCTACATTGATTTTTATAAATCAATAAGCCAATTTTTCGCTCATATGGATTATGTTTTTCCCATTCGGTTTATGTTTTTCCACGTGGACCAATCTTTTGGATCATGGTTTGCTTGTTTATGAAATTTCTTGAAATAATTGAAAGCATTTTTTGAGCAAATTCCTATGACAAATGTGATCAAACTTTAAATTATCAAACTTTATGGCAATACATGTTGGGTAGTTGGTTGTCTAGCTCAGTGGGTAACATTGGACCACTCGTAATATTCAGTTTTTGATCAACTACTTGCCTAAAGAATCCTCGATGACAAACGATTTCTGGACATGTCATTCCAAATCAAAATCTTTGGTAAACCCAAATTGATTTGTCCAATATGAGGCCTTATACTCCATGTCCCGTCGTACCTTGTTGAGGAATAAAATATTTGAGAAAACCAGTTTTATCTGGTAATAGCTCATGAAAGAATTGATATTTCTTTACACAACCTCCACTGAATACGACCAAAAGCGTATTCTTGAGGACTTGAGATGACTTTCAAGTTGTTTAATCATGTTTTTAATGAATTTGAAAGTTATCTTATCATTCGTCTGTCGTCGGTTGATAAGATGTCTTAGATGATGAGAAATGATTGTTTATATTATCATTCTCATGTCATCGATTGATAAGAGCATTTTGACATTGTCGCATTGACCGGATGAGATATTCCCGGGTCAAAATACGATAGTTGATTTATAATCGCATCGTATTTGGATAATTTTTGAGGAGATATTTCATGATTAGTCTGAAATCCACATGTCATAAATGTCTTGTTTAAAAGACAAGTATGTGTAAATAACACTAAAATAGTTTCGTAAAATTCTAAAAAGAATTAAAGGAGATATTTTTGGAATTATCCAACCATACTACGGACCATAAATATATATGGTTATGTTTGATACATCAATAATATGGTCACATTTTATTATTGTCCATAGAAATGCAACACTTCCCAAACTCTTAGCCTTATCATTAAGTTGATGGCTCATAATCTGAATTATCCTGAAAAGTCTAGTTGACTTGATAATGCCGAAGAGTAAACATCAAAATTTAGATGTGTATTACTTGACTTTGGGAATTGAAATAAAACATCATGTCAATTATGTTCAGACTCAAATGGACTCATGGAAAGTTTGATCAGGCGATTTCAAATGATTGTACACATTTTTTGGTTTTGCGCACTAAAAGTTATATTTCTTTATGGGGTCACAATACATTGCATACTGCTGCATTGGTCCGTCTGAGGCCCATAGCCATTCAAACACTATTTGCATACTAGTTGGTTATTGGTTATGAGCCAGACGACTTATATGAATGCATTTTTGAGTGCTCAATTAGTATTTTGATTAAGCCACTAAAGTGTTCAAAATATGGACCTCTGAAAATTGAGGATATACATCGATTATGAATTCTCTTCCTATAATTTGATAGATTAACATTGACAAGCGATCTCTTTACCGCATGATGTGATAAAATGGCATTGCTAAGACTGCTTTCCCCACCGTTATGGGAAGATTTTGCATGTTAACGTTGAAAAGGAATGACGTAAAGTAACGTGGCCTTAACCCACTCAGTCTTAGCTCGATTCCTAAACTACACACAGTTATAAGTATGTGTAGAGATTCCCCCAAGTCTAGTCAAGTGTTGGTTGCATTTAAAGACTATGAAAAGTCACGAGATCATTTATACATGCTGCAAATATGCTTACAAGGATAGTCGTCCCTGTCGAACACCGTGTTCCTACTGTAACACGTTTATTGTGGCGAACCCGCCAAGCAAATGATGATGTTGTCGGCTGTCTAGTCTGTCATCCTTACCAAGAGCGAATACAAGCTTTTAACTATGGATCTTTTCCTCTGATGGGACCATTTGATGGACCTTAAATATTAGGCCTAGTGCATGAACTTCACTCACAGGCTCTGTGGCAATGAGAAAGCTTCTTTCTAGGGCTTGGCCTGGATTTCTTGCTAACTATTTGTGACTTATGCATAAAGAGCTAAGATCAACAGGGACATGGTGGTTTGACCACCGTTTAACCTCCTCCGCCTAATGGAGTAGTGAGAAAGTTAAACCTCTAGCGTTTAGATAATAAATATGAATGTGTATTGAATATAAGTAGGGTTAATGATACCCGATAATTAAGTGTATGGTTGAGTTCATATAGGTTCATATGATCTTTTTCTTGGATTGTGAGCCCCTCATATAGGTGGTAGAGGCGATCTAGGGTGTATCTTTTGTGAATGATATGATCTTATCAATCAAATCTTCTTTGTATCTTTGCGTTTCCGCAATGCCATGCTGAGATATATTTCTCCTCGCTGGCGAGGGGAGCTATCCCGGGGGACCATTGATGGCGGTTAAAATATTAGGGTTAGGACCTTGCGGAAAGTGCCGCGTACGCGGTCTAAAACCTAGCAATAAAGGCAAAGTTAATGAGCATTTAATGGCTCTGTCATGGGGAGCAAAGAGGGTTCTGAACCCGCTTCCCTCGTCGAGGAGTTTATCAGCAAGATATCCTCTAAAAGATACTCGTGATTCTAAGATAATCAATCAGATACTTCACAAAGGAAGGATGACATCAGATCTATGCTGACAAATCTAGTAAATATAAAGTCAATCCCTTAAAGACACGTTCCTTAAGCATAAAGGAAAGTATATCCAACTATAAGACTGAGAGCCAAGCGAGGTGCCCATGTCGTGGTCTCATCGCCAAACGATATCTGACTATCCGAGAAAGTATAGTTAGAAGATGAATGCCTCCGAAGGCTAACGAAGGAGACATGGTCTCTCGAAAGAGCTCCCCTCGCCCGCGAGGAAAGGTGGAATCACCCCTTTGGGCTAGCCAAGTCGGTGGAAAGATACGAGAGATATAGCAGAATATATCTCAGCACGACATACGGGAAGCAAAACATATGGAGAAAATGTGATTAATAATATTATATCAATCATAAAAGATACGCCCTAGATTGCCTCCACCTATATAAGGGTCTCATAATCCACGGAGAAGATCATTTGAACCCATAAGAACTCACACATATGCTTAATATTCGGGTACTACTAAACTCTAGTTACATATATTCATATTCAAAACCCTAAAGAGGTTTAGCCTTCTCACTGCCCCTTTAAGGCGGAGGAGGTTAAACGGTAGCCAAGCCACTAATTCCTACTTGATCCTAGCTACTTTTGGGCAGGTCATATAGGGCTAGATAAGAATCTGGACCAAATCCTAGAAAAAAGCTCCCTCATTGGCTCACTTCTTTTGAGCCAAGTTCATGCACTAGACCTAATTTTCAAGTTCTATCAACCATGTCTATTTTTTTAGCCTTCAAAGGTGTTGATCTTGTAGTTTTATACCTTTAGATAAACAAATATCCCTTGACGATGAGGCCCTGACATGGACTCATTCCCTATCTTTTACACTTGCTACCGGATATGCTTTCCTTTATGCTATAAGGGTTTAACCCTATCTTTATAAGAAATGTCTGTATAGATTTGGTGTCTTCTGTCCTTCATGAAATATCTGATTGATTACCGTAGATATATGAGTATCTTCCATAGGTTATCTCGCTGATAAGCTCCTCAGCGAGGGAAACGGGTTTAGAACCCTATATGTTTCCTTCGATGGAGCCATTAAATGCTCACTAACTCCATCTTTATTGCTAAGTTTCAGACCGTGTGTGTTACAATCATCGTGGGGTCCTAAACCTAATTTTTAACCTCCATCTGTAACACATGAATCCCTATGATGTGAATATAGTTTACAAGAAAGTTGTTCATAGAAATAACCGTAGTTCAGTGATTGTCACCTAGGTAATAAAATTAATAGTGAATGGCAAGCAACAAAAGAATTATGTGATTATATGGTAAGAGGTAAATGTATCATCCAGGTAATATATTAAATTAATTGAATAGATGCATGTTGCGTATTTAGTAGGTTAAAAGCAAAAAGATGAATATGAGGTTCTATATAGGTAGTTAAAGGGACACTAGTCGATAGAGATTAAAATATAAGGCATACATCCCATATTAAGTATAATAAATAGAGAATACCTAGTATTAAACCAAGTAATTAATGACCCTCGCGAGGGGGACAGTTAGGGTTTTCACCCATCCGAACTCCCCCCGAGGAGTTGACGTGAGAGATAAGTGCGAGAAGATACTGATAAGACACTATCATAAAGTAAATATCCTCATAAGGAAAAATGGCATTAAATGTATACAAGAGACGTCACATAAATATATTGTCTAATGCAGAAAGTATTACTTATCATACAAAGAAACAGAATCTCCCACGAGTAGTATAATTCTAGCCACTCGGACCAATATATTCTTAGGTCCGAGAGAGAGTCAATGCCAAATGAAAAGGGAGTATTCACCCCATTTTATATATAGCGAGGATCGTGGGCCTCGGAGAATTCCCTCTTTGATGAGGCCGGCAGCAACACTCTTCCCCAAGAACAAGTCAAAGTCAGCGGATACACATGGAATGATATAGAGGAGATCATTATAATATATGCTTGATAATGTAAGAGCTATATTATGGCATGATCAGATATGATTTTCAAGATTATGCTAATAAATGAGATCTACCCTAAACCCTCATCTGTCTATACATTAACCACGAATAAATTGATCCACAAATCACATCTCTCTACAAATATACACTAAAAACTAGGTATTACTAAAGCCTACTTCCATTCATATTCACATACTAAATATATTATATACACCATAAGAGGTTCACACCTCCTCCGGGTGAAGGAGGGTGAACGGTGGTAAAACCATCAATTCCCCCTTGATCTTAGCTTGAGTGTCCAGATATTACGTAGCTACAAATGAGGAAGGCGGACAAGCCTTATGATGGAATTTTCCTATTGGCTCCAAGCACATGAGAGTCCACAAGCCCTACAACAATGAAGTTAGCGGGCAAAGCCCTAGAAGGAAATTTTCCTATTGGTTCCAAGATTGAAAACCGAGACTCGTACACTGGTCCTAATTTTTAAGGTCCATCACTGGTGATCTTAAGATCTAAAAAGAAATAATAAGTTCAAAATCTGGTTATAGTTGATGTTGAAATTTTGTGAAAATAGCATAGGATATAATTTAGAAATTGTTACTAAACAGGTCTCGATTTCGGTATTGGTTGTTTACGAGCTATTTAGTGCTGTATTTCTACCTGTATTTCAGCTTATAAATTGTTTGGTTTGGCTGGTAGAGTTCGGTAACACATCGCATTGGTTTGTTCAGGTAAGTGGGTTTTGTCTTACTATTATAAAATCCCACTATGTCTTTGACACACAATTAAAGGCCTTTGGCATTATGTTTTTATATTATCTATATACATAGGATTGGTTTTTCATAACAATTGTGCGGAAAGAAAGGGACCAAGAAGTGATTATGTACAGTTTCTGTAGAAAGTTTTTAGATGAGATATTATTTTTTTATTTGCCTATGGTTGTATTTGGGACAATGAGAAATAAGTCCAATGGAGAATCCCCTAATAAGGAGAAGTGGGGTGACGTTGGCAACTAAACGAATGAGTTTAGTTCTCAACGGTTAACTTAACGACTAGACATAGTTTTGTTAACCATATTGCTTTAAGGAAGAGACTCAACTGTCAAGTTGTAGTAACCATAAATACAAAGTGCACGTACGATTTTATGATAGAGAAAAAGATAGACAGTAAATGATTGAATAAGTCAATCCAGCTTGGTATCCTAAGATATACATGTTATCATACTTGGTTTTATCATAAAAAGAAAAGAAGAATTCTGTTAATATTCTTGCAGTTGTTACAAATTTTTATCTTATGGGAAATTTTATTTAAATCAAAGATCTTGCTTTCAAAAAGAAAAGAAACGAAAACATACTTAGACCCATATTATTGTTGTAAGAATTGTGACTCACTAAACTCGTTTAGCTTACCCCTCCCTTTTAAATGTTTTCAGGTTAACAAACAGTAATTACAATTGATATCGAGTCAATTGGGACCACGCAGACCTCGTATGATGTAAATCTAGTATTTTTTCGCTGCGATTAGATTTTGGTTTAGCTTGTAAAATTTTAAGTTACTTGTAATGAATGTGAATTTTGAGATTGTTATTAATGAAGTTTTGATAGAAATCTGAGTATATTTAGTGAATATTTTGTAATTATTCTATTTAGATTTTTTTTAACACGTGTCGCCATATGTGTTATTTAGCCGTGTGACACCAATCATGTCTCGAATGTTTCATTTTTTGGTATAAGAGCTCAACGTTATAGGCATGTCTATTGAGTTCAATTAGGTTGGTCACGTCTGATCACATGTTCTTTAGGGCTATAGATAAGTTTAAGAAATAATTCAAGACGATTAGTGTTATTAAAATTGTTTATATTTCTTATGAAACTAATGTTTTTGAAATAGTTTAAAATTTTAAGGTTGTTACGTTAATTAAAGTTTGGTCTAGACTTTGTATTTACTCATTATAACTTGTTTGATTATGTGTAGGAGTGAAAATAAAACATTATACATGCTAGTAAAAGCCACTATTTGATTGAGTTGTCTAGACTTTGTATTTACTCATTATAACTTGTTTGATTATCTTATATGGTATGTGTAGGAGTGAAAATAAAACATTATACATGCTGGTAAAAGCTTTGATTGAAGATAATTGGTATTGCTTATTGGGTTTCGTTAGTTTGATGATTTTGATCATGTTATGATGAGAATATAAATGTATTTAGATATATTACGAGAAAGAAAGGCTATGGAATATATAAAAAGAAATAGAAGCGCTTGTGTATTTTAAATTGAGTAAAAATCTATGAAAATAATCCAATTTGATGATTTGTTTGTTGGAAAACAAGTGGTTTTCATTGTTTTGAATGCCATTTAATTTAATGGTTACAAATAGATTTATTCTCCCCATTTATGTGTATATTTATTTGTAAAATGGGTTACAAACTGCATGTTTAAAAAGAATGGTCTCGGTCCATTTTTGATTAATATTTTCCATGACAAGTTTCACATACATGACATATACACATGCACACATTCACAAATGCATACATATAGAGAGAGTACCATAACACCAACGGCTCGACCGTGGCTCGGTGTCATTTCTGCCGAGTCACATGTGATAGACGTTGTAATTAGAAAACGAAGTGCCCCATTTAGCAAGAAGCAGAGGTGACGGGGTAAATATCATTTAAGGGAAACTGCTTTCAGTTATCTCGTATCGGTTTTTAGTCAATTTCGGTATCATTTACATTCTTTTATGTTAAAGCTTGTACTTGATATTTATATTATATTCGAGGATATTATTTTCTGTTCGTTTGTCCATTCTTTTTCCGTAGAAATTATTGTGTTTATATACAACGCACCTAACATTCTTAAACGATATTTTTTATGTTTTGTATGTTTATACAATAATTTCGGTGTATGGATTTATAGAAAATTATTTCCTTTGCTAAGATTGTTTTTTGGAAAATCTTTTTCTAATAAACCTTGGTTTTAAAAAATCGGTGTTTCCAGTTGAATTGTCAAAGGCGTTTTGCGAGTTTTTTTTTAACCTTATTTGGGGTTTTTGTGAAAATCACTTTTTTCCGGTTTTAAACCGAATCCTATGTGTTTCGATGCGTTTTGTATACGTGCATGTTTGTTTTGACTTTGTGTAGAAGTTTATATGCATGCATTGTGTATATGTAACGTCTCGGAAATTTTGTACTTTATTATTAATTTTAGTAATAAGATAGTGATATTTAGTTTTTTGGGTGATTACTTATTTGTGTGAAATATACATGTGTGATATGGAATTGGATGTATATAATAGTTGTGGGGGTGATTTGTATCATGTAATAAGTAAGTGGACTAATTAGTAAATTACTTATACTAAAACCTAAATATATAGATAATACATATACATAGAAGAGAGATAATAAAAGAGATAGAGACCAGCGGAGTTGGACATAGAGAGAGACACGAACGCCGGAGAAGGGGTTTAGGTCGCTGGAAAGGACTGGTCAAGTCTGATCGGGGAGTTTGGCAGTGGTGCGTGGGTTTTTCTTGGGTTTTGGACATACGGGGTTTGATTCCGTTTCGGGTGCGTTCGGACTCCGTTTTTCACGATTAAATACATTATTTTGATCTACTCTTCGAGTCATATCTATCCGTGTAAGTCGTTTCATCTGATTTTAACTTTTATAAAAACCCAGTTTTGGGATTTTAATAATAATCCGAATTTATAATAGTTTTATTAATCGGTAGCTCATTTTAATTGCGTTTAGGGGCTGTTTATGGATTGTTATTAGGCTATCCATATCTGGTTTTGATGGATCGGTGGGTTTTCGGCTCGAGTTTGGGATATTTTGACAAACGAGCTCTCGTTTGCATAGGTAAGGGGGATGAATATGGTTTCACTTTAAAGGCGGTTTTGTGTGTTGTTTGTTGTATGCTAAGCTATGTAAAATGGTTAGTGTGTATAGCATCATGTCCCATTGTTTTATTTAAGGTAATTATAGTGTATGGCGATTTTACTATTTGTATTAGAAATTGAATTGTGAAAAAAAAAAGGTGATTTAAATGTGTTATTTAATTAAATCTTTTAAAAACGTGAAAGTGGTGAAAGTGTGACAGTAGTGATATCGTGTATACTCTTGTGGTGATACCATGTATACTTTTGTGGTGATGTGTTTATCTAATTACATTAAAGATTATAAAGTGTGTTTTATGTTTTATTGTGGAGTTTACTGTTTTCGTGTTTGGTATTCGGAGTATTTTATATTTATTTTAGGGATTCCAGTACCAAGTGTTAAGGCGGAGCTGTGTTGGCTTACGGTGAGATCCCGGAAACTTGCGCAAGGATTAGGTATATCGATACAATAGGGTTAGTCCCCTTAAAGCCGGCCCCATATCTTTTGGTCACATATTAGTGTCAGAATATGGGTGAGGGAACCATTGCACTTTGGGTCCTAGAGCAAAGTGGCTCTAAAAGTGGTTACATGTCAGGCCATCCCGACTTTATGTTTCATTGAGTCTTGTTTTATTTTGGTTTATTTTGTTTTATTTTATTATTAATTCAGTTGATCTTGATTATATGTTCATTTACTTGTGGTTGCGAGTTATACTTGTTGATGTGTTTTTCATGCAATTGCCCTTTGTCATTATTTGCCAAGATATCATATTTGCCATGTTATGACTGTGTGTGCGTGCTTAGTAGCACGCGCCATTTTTAAAGCGAGATTGTTTTCTTACCTCCTTTATTTGTTTTATGTATATCGATGTACAGGGGCTGAGTAGATGGTGGCGAAGTTTAGAGTGCTTGCATGAGGCTCATTATCATATTACACGTGATCTCGCGCACGCTAGACTTGTTTTTTGTTCATTTTGGTATTATATCATTTTGACCCTTGTTGGCCTAGTAAGCGTTTAACGCGAGATTATTTTTCTTTTGGTTGGAGTAACTTATCTTGTATACTTGTATATTTTAGATTACGCTATTTTATAGAATATCAGCTGGGTTGGATTTCATTTATCTTTGTTGGATTATTTGGTAATCGCGTTGCGATTTTGTTATGTGTTGTTTCAGACAAGTCTAATTTATTGGAAACAAATAGATACGCGAAGCTCATGTCGAAATTTCTAAAAAAAAAAAATATTGTTTTGTTTGTGTTGTCATATTTGGACACCGTTGGTTACTATTAGATCAATTTAGTGAATCAATTGTAATTATCCGCATGCCCTGAAGTGTTTATTTGGTTCTATTGATTGACATATTATCGAATGTCATTCCGTATGTTTTGTGATTTAAATCTTTTCCTTTTAAATAATATTCACGACTCGGGTTTACACAAATTCGGGGCGTGACAGTATACATGTGGACGTTTTATTTTTGATTTTTCCATGTACGGTACAATTGTGAGTTCAATTTGTAGAGTGGCCTTTTTTGTTTGAAACAATTAGTTATAGATTTGTTATTGATTTGGAGTTTCAATAGTTTTGTAACTGCTTATAGGAAATTCAATAACATACTGATTGCCATTATGGGCAGTTTATTATGAAACTGTTTCGGAGTGTTACTATTATCATAATGATTTTTTTTATAGTAACGGAGTTATAAAGTTATTGACATTTCATATTATGAGCAATATAGTTATAACATCTACAATATTTGTGTTAATTTTAACAATATTAATTTTGACACATTATCATTTAATTGCATGTTAAATGACACATGTGTAACTTAAATTTAACCTTCACATTATTGTATTAAGTTAACAAAATTATCTAATTTTAATTAAAATTAATTATTAATTAAAATTTCATTAATTAATCATTTTGTAAACCTTTACTAAAATAGGAGCAGTTGAAATAGAGTTCATGTTGGAATTAATGTTATTTTGTCACATCATCAATTAACAACATTAAAAACATTGTTATCTTTAACAACTTTTTTAAAATCTATAAAGATAACACATGATTTAACATAACTAAATGAAGAAAAAAATACATTGTTAGCTAATTATTTTAGTTAGCAATAGTTGTGTTAAATTTTATTGTTAAATAGTGACACATGTGCATGTTAAATGCCACATATATATGTTAATTTTAACAACCATACAAGTGTCACATTAGTGCATTTTTTTTAACAACATTATCTATTAATTTATAATAAATAATTGATTTCGGATAAATAAAAATATTATAGTAAATAAATAAGAAAGGGAGAATATGTTTTTTTTTGCTTTATTGTAGCATTTAATATAGGAGTTAGTCAACCAAATTGGCATGTCATCACTTAACTATGTTAAGTTTGTTGTTAAATATAACAACAATGTAAACAGCATTAACTTTAATGAGAGCATCCACAATAATTGTGTTAATTTTAACAATATTAACTTTGACACATGGTCACTTAATTGCACGTTAAATGACACATATGTAACTTAAATTTAACCTTCACATTTGTGTATTAAGTTAAAAAAGTTATCTAATTTTAATTAAAATTAATTATTAATTGAAAACTTATTACTTAGTTATTTTGTAAACCCGCGTTAATATAGGAACTAAAATATGCGTAGTTGAAGTAGATTTCAATTGTATTTTGCCACATCATCAATTAACAACATTAAAAACATTGTTATATTTAACAACTTTTTTAACATTTACAAAGATAACACATGATTTAACACAACATTAGGAGTATCTGCAATAGTGATATTAAGTCAATTGTTAGATAAAGTTGTTACCTAATTATACATGTTTTTACTTCACAATAGTGTTATTAACAAACTCATTAAAGTTAATGTTGTTAACATTGTTGCTATATTTAACAACAAAGTTAACATAGTTAAGTGATGATATGTCAATTTGGTTGACTAACTCCTGTATTAAATCCTACAATAAAGAAAAAATAACACATTCTCCATTTCTTATTTGTTTACTATAATATTTTTGTTTATTCGAAATTAATTATTTATTATAAATCAATAGATATGTTGTTAAAAAAATGCACTAATGTGACACTTATATGGTTGTTAAGATTAACATATATATGTGGCAGTTAACATGCACATTTGTCACTATTTAACAATAAAAATTTAACACAACTATTGTAGATGCTTTAATGTATACAACAAAATGCATTATTAGCTAGCTATTTTAGTTAACAATAGAGATAACAACACTATTGTAGATGTTCTGAGTTGGTTAACAACACTATTGTGAAATAAAAACATGTATATTAGCTAACAACTTTATCTAACAATTGACTTAATAGCACTATTGTAGATGCTCTTAGATACTATATTATTTTGTTAGTGCACTCATACATGTTAATAAAATGACTAACAATTTCCAATGAATATTTGCGTAGACATATGAATCTATATAATGGAATTGAAGGATTGGTGATGTGTTCGGAATATTTCTTGTAAAAACCATTAATTTGGGGCTTACAAAGAACTGGTTTCAAAATAGTTCTTTTAAAACTATTTTTTGATTTTCAGAATGGGGCTTACGACAGAACAGTTTGAATTATGAGATTGTTCTTTGTAAAATTAGATTTATCTTGTGTTTACGGCCGAACAAATCTTTCAGAATTTGATAATATTTTTCAAAAATGAACTAGAATACTTTTACAAAATCAGTTTTTTGAAACCATGTATTGTTATAGAAATTTGGTGTTTGTGAAGGAGGAGTTTTAGTTTCATTTTCCGAAATTAGATTGTGCATGTTTGATATTTGAGATAACAAACAATTTTCTGCGTGAAATGTCCAGAACACAGTGGGTGCTGGAACTAAACAGAACATTGTGGGTGCCGGTGTAACTCCTATTAATTTTGTATGAGTGCATATTAATGACGGGGTTACAAATTCGAAACCACCATTATTAGAGACACTAATGTGGTGATATAATGGGTGGTATACTTATTAATTGTGATTTATTATAAATTATTGAGGAATGTTATAATTTTGAAACCACCATTATTAAAGACACTAATGTTGTGACATATTGGGTGGTATACTTATTAATTGTGATTTATGGTAATTTAATTTGGAGGGTTACAATGTTTGTAACGGTGATTATTAATGAGATTAATGATAAGTTTTTATAACTTCTTATTAATTATGATTCATTGTAATTTAATTTGGAGAGTTATAAAATATTGTAAGGATAGTCATTGTTGTCATTTATGAAAAGTTTTATTAGCTATCTATGAATTGTATTGATGAGTCGGTTACATATTTGGATGAAAAGTTATTTAATAATCAACTTTGTTCATAAAAGAGCAAATAATTTGATGATTAAACAAATTATAAATGTCGGTTGAGTTTTATTTTAAGAATAAACAAATATCGACTATTTTATTATTTGTTGAAATAATATCTTATTAATTTGCTGAAAGAACATCTATTAATTTGTTGAAATTAACATCTTATTTATTGGTTGAAAAAACATTTAATAAAACATATTGTGAATATGTTGAGTTTGCTAATATTAAGAATAGTAATTTAGTAATATTAGATTATTATTATTGGGGGAGAATCCTAAGTGTCCCCAAATATGGGGGTAACCCGTCGATACTGCAGATCGAGAATCTAGTCATACCCCAATGCGCATGTGAGTGAGGGGGAGAATACCTAATGGTTCAGTGGTATAGACCTTAAACATCTGAAATAAATGATATAATTCATTTACCAACTTCAAACCGGTTAAATTTCTCAATTAAAATGTGCATGTCCTGAGTGAGGATAAAGAGAATGCACGAACTGTGGCGTGTTAAAAGTGTGAAAACGTTTTAAATGTTTGGAAGTCCACTAACAAGTGCAAAATACAAATCTGAATCATGACTGGTGGTTTTTGAAACTAAGTGTAGTAGTCTTTTGGTAGCCAAAACAGTAAGATTAGATTATGATAAGTTTGCTTGTTTGTGGCAATATATGAGTGACTATTTATTCAAAATGAGCATTTTAGTCGATACACTTGTGGTCAATAATGACATGTTGAGTTATTCAACTAAGTCACTGATTTGACATGATATAGTAGGTCATGAAGATAAAAAATCATAAATGTTTTGTTTTTCTAAATCTATTATTTAAATTGAAACACAAATATGAGTTTGTGTTTGAAGAAATGTATTACTAAGTATTCGGATCGAAGTTTTAAGTCATTTTCAAAACATTTTGAGTCGTTTTAAATGATTATAAAAACAGTTTGAGTCATTTTAAGTTATTTTAAAAGCAGTCTGAGAGATTTTTAAAACATTCTGAGTCATTTAAAGTCATTTTAAAAACAGTCTGAATAATTATAAAAACAGTCTGAGTCGTTTTAAGTCATTTTAAAAATAGACTGACTAATTATAAAACACTCTGTTTTATTACATTTTAAAAATAGTTTGAGTAATTTCAAAAATAGCATGAGTAATTATAAAACAGGTTAAGTCATTTTAATTAATTTTAAAAACAATCCGAGTCATTTTAAAAAACAGTTCGAGTAATTTTAAAAAACAGTCTAAGTCATTTTAAAGATATTTGAAGTCATTTTGAATCATTTGAAAACAATAACAAGTTATTTTAAAAAATTTAACATTTTTAGGACTTTTTGGCTTTTTGAACTTTTTTTTTATTTTTTTTTGTGATTTTGGATTTTTTGGAATTTTCTTGGTTATTTTTTATTTTTATTTTTAGCATTTTTTCGGTTTTTTTGGTTTTCCGACTTTTTTGAACTTTTTTATTTTTTTGTTATTTTAGAATTTTTTATTTTTCTTGCTTTTTTTGTTGTTTTTTATTATTTTTTTGGATTTTTTCAGGTTCCCGTCTTTTTAAAGGTTTTTCCAGTTTTTTTCTTCGTATTTTCTGATTATTTGTTTTCTGAATTTTTTTTTCATTTTTGTTATTCTTTGAGTTTTCCTTATTGTTTCTATTTTTTTTTATTGGATAATTAGGATGAGTGTGACCAATCATTAATTATTTTTAGAAATAATAGACCAGTTTTTATTTTCAGTTTATAACACTTGTTAGTATGGCAACTGACACTTGTCTCAATAGTAACCGGTAGTGGTGAAATTTTCCATGCTCGAAATATTTTATTTTCAGTTTCTGACCTAGGAGTGTATAATTTCCCTGGAAGAAACATTACTTGAAAAGGTCAATCAGAGGTTGGCATACATTAGTTAGTGATAGCTTCTTCTCTTTTTACTGACAATTTAGTACAAATCAGAATAGGTTATTGCTAATTAGACTAGAATTTAAGTTGATTTGTTTAAATAAGCTAAAGTTAATTGAAGGGAGTTTTCGTTACAATTAAGTTTCTGGTAATAGGTTTTTTTTTGGAATTGACAGCTATGTTTTTTTCCCTCATGGAATAAACTTGTATTCTACCGGTTGTGGACCGTAAAGTAATTGGATAACAAGATTAAGTTGGGTATAATATTTTTGTTTATAGATACAAGGTCAGAGCTTGGTTTTAAAAAATAAGAGAGTAATGTTATGTTGTTGGGGCAATACCCAAAACATAAAATAAATATATTACCAAAACTACTTCACAAAGTCAGAGGGATTATCAATTATATTAGGCTAGTCTAATTTTGGAAATCTTTTTTTAAGGGTTTCAGAGTAAGGAAAGTCAACAAGGATTAATTATGTACGTCTTAAATTTGTATTGAGTATACGCTATAAGCCCTAGTATGAATAGATGGAAAGAGCCAACTGAGTTTGTTATTATTCTCAATGTATGCAAACGAGGTTTGCGGTTTGTTTGAATAACTGATGATTGCAATTGTTTTGTTAGTGTTAGCGATACCCACATTTGTTTTTGTATATGGGCATGTTTGGCTTAGACTTTTTTTTGGTTCAGCTTTTGAATCATTTAAGGTAACGGGAAGTAACTGGTTTAATTAGTGATTAGTTATTGAGGTTTAATGAGTTGCAAGTAAATAGATTTGGGGGAACAGAATAGAAGTTAACGATTCAGTAGCTTATTGCATGCGTTGATAATTATTGATAATGTTATTGTGACTTCACTTTTGATGATGCTTATGATATGATTTTAATAAAGGAAATGAGTTTTGATTGTTGTGTTTAGCAACATCTAAGGTTACTTGAATTATTTACTTCGGAGTCTGTTAGTGAGAAATGGTAGTAGGTGCATCAATATGGTTGTAGGTGTGTCAATTTTCTTGGCTAATACTTTGGACTAACTTGTAAGGTATACCCGGTCTATCACGTCACATTAATGATGTGGTGAGGCAACCCATATCCTAAATAAGATGTGAAAAAAATGTATAAAGTAAATCAAATTTTAATAGTACACAATTAAAATTTAAAAAACAGGAAAAAGCAAGTTTTTCCACCCCACTAACCCACTAACTGCTTCTACAATCTTCTTCATCCTATCTATCAATTTCGTCCTTGATATATTAATCCCGTATAATCACTTTGTACTTTAATCTTTCAAATATTATATTTTGATGGTGCTCATGAGTTTCCTTTTTTTTAAATCAATTTTTATAATTTATGGGTTGTAAATCTTTATTGCTATAAATCAAGTTTATAAATAAAATTAAGTTGAATGAAAAACATGAATAGTGATTGAATACAAAATTAAAATTTTCAACTCATCTTAAAACTGAATATTATTATATGAATTCTGAAAGTTAAAAATCAACCACCGCTACCTATATAAGTAATATTAAAAGTTTAAATTATTTCTCGTAAACTCTAATATATTATTTTCAGAGGTTTTTTTATTACAAAAGAAAAAAAATACAAATTTTCTAAATCGAAACGTAAATTAAGAGAATTATGGCCTCATCCTACAAGAAAATAATAATTAATAGTTCTTTAATAAACCGTTAATTATTATAAACTAGCAATAAAAAAAAGTAGTTATTGATAAGCCATGATCAAATAGAACTTTTTTTAAATTATTACGGATAAATAATATTGGGATGTTTAAAAATTTGATAAGAGAGATAAAGTTCGGTTAACGGAGGAGGAGAGAGAACGATTGTGGGATGTAATTCATTAATTGGGTTGCCACAGCATGTCATTATTATGACATGGTAGACCGGTTATACCTAAAAGTTACTCTATACTTTGATTATGAAACTTTAATGGATACGTTTTATTTTGATTTCATTTATGCTTAATAAATGGCGGTTGGATTAATTATGGGAATAATATTCCAGCATCGGATTAATTGGTGGATGTAACTTTTTCTAGAATAACTGATGAATATATATTTGCATAAAATCTGCATATGTGGAGTTACTTGTGTAATTAGCGATTCAATGGTATGTTAACTTTAGTATGTTGTAGTAGATATATATTGAGGATAATTGTTTTTTTTTAATTGAAACTGGGGATACCTATTAATTTCATTAATTTTATAAATTAATTGGCTAAAAGCCTTATTACAACACAAAAACTGAAACAACAAGAAAATACATGGACTTGGAGCAAAGTTCTCAAAATAAACGGATTCTATCTAAGTGACGAAATCCCTTTGAATTCTTCTAATACTTAACTATTTTGGAGATTCATGTCTTGACAGTTCTCTTTTTATTCTCCCGTTCTCATCTTAAATATCCAGTTTTGAATATAATTTATCTGACAACCGCCATAATCTCCACAATCGAATGGATCGTAGTAGTTATTGATTTCTCTTGACCTGTTTCTCGTGTTGTATCGATTCATTTTAACTTTCCTTTCTTCACTGAATATCTTACAACATTTCCATTTGGCTATATTTATCTTTTTCTGCTCCTTTTCATCCACTTCAGTTTCCGAGTTAGACGAGTAGAGGTCTACTACCAATTGACCAGTAATAGCTAGATGGTCATCAATATCAGTATCTGATTTGTTTACTTCTATTAATGCATTTGTATCCTTTTGTAGCGATATAACTTGGTGAGTGGTTGGATCACGAATGCTAATTGGGACTGCATCCCTAGTTACCTGTGTAGTCATAACAGCTTGAGCTTTGATACTTTTACCATTGTCTTCGAAGTTTGTTGTTTCCTTATTTTATTCAAGAGTATTGCCATTAATTTTTGAGAAATCCCTAAATGGAACTACCCCCAAATGTTTGCACTTCACATTCTTTCTCATAAGTCACCCTATTCCCATCATCAGACTTCATCCTGTTGATGTTCTTTTCATTTGGTGCCTTTTTCCAATTCTGGTCGTTGCTTTCTCCTTTAGGTGCTTCACTCATCCCCACTTGGTCTTGTGTTTAGCTTATTGCTTATTTTTTAAGAGAAATATAAACTTTACAGTGAAAAGAGAAATAAGGTTCTATGTTAGAATTCATTTGAGGGAATGTGGTCGGTGGTGCATTATGCTTTCATTTATGAGGTGAGTTATTATCCAATATTCATTGGTCGTGTTCTATGAATGTAAATAATAATTCTAACGGTTTTAGGTGAGTCATTGTGTCCATTCCCCATTGGTCGTGTTCTATGAATGTAAATAATAATTCTAACGGTTTTAGGTGAGTCATTGTGTCCATTCCTTGAAGTTTTCTAAGTGATGATCGTTTTACAATTTATTAGTATAAGGAAGACTGTGATTTGTACTTGCTAAGGAGTTTCAAGTCAATAATATAGCATGAAGGCAAAAAGAAGTAATAGTAAGGATAGACAAGTAATTATTTTATCAGCAGCGAAATCATTTGATAACATTGAGAGTCTTGACTTACTTCCGCTAAATAAGCACAAGTTTCAGTGACAAAAAAGTTTCTTTAAAAGAAAGAGAGTGTAAAAGCCATAGTTATCACTTGTTCAAATGATAGAGGTATGACTTTAGAAAATATTATATGAGGGATGTCATTGACAATTCTAGATAAGCAAGTAACTCATTTTGAGAATAAATTTTGGGATGAAACTTTTTTAATTAGGTAAGAGTGTAAAACAGTTAAGAGCAACTGTATCTAGTTTTGTAAAATGGTTAAATTATTTTTTTCCAAGGGTTTTGTACCAAAAAAACACTCTCCATCTGGTTTCCTCACTTATCTTAAAATAAAAATTACTCCAAAACTTACCCTCTCTACAGGGAACTAGAAGTTTCCCTTGGACATTTCAAATAATAATACTTTTTATCATTCCCGCGTATATCAAATCCAACTCATCCAGACATCCACAACAAAACTCTATAGCCGTCTCCTTTTTCTCTTTCTCTCTTCAAAGATCAAAATAAACATGAAGTCAACATAGTACTAAGATCAATTGTAAGCCACTTTTATTTCTTCTATATTTATATTGTTCATATAATTCATTAATTCTCACAACTTGGAATAGGAATTTTTAGATCAGTTAAGTCCGAAATTATGTTTAATCAAGTACATTTTACTTGGTTTTAATTTTTGATTCTCCATCTAAGTGGCTCTAATTTAGAAGTAGTTTTAGATTTGTTTTTTTTTACTATTTTTATACAATTTAAATAAAATAAAATTTTCAAATGGGAAAATGATGAACATAGCATCTATTTGGGCAGATTAACCATGAGGCGTCGAAATCGAGATTAAAAAAGCTCCTGCAAGGCAGGGGTTGTTATGATAACAAACATTTCACCTTTCTTATTTAGTTTATACTAATTTGAAATACAAATTTGTACAAATTGGTTTTAGGTTTACAAAGAAAAGAGTAAAATTATATACTGAGATTTCACCTTTAGTTCAGACTTGTAAAATACTGAGAAACGAATAATTATGAGAAAAAAATTATAATTTTTTTACTCATTTTAAAATTTGTGTCCTATAATATAGATATTGAATTGCTGATGAAACTTAAAATTCCACAAGGTTGAATCCTAGTCGGCCAGATGATGGACCAATCCGAATTATCCACGTGTAACTTGAGATAAGGACGATTGATGGACCAAATCCGAACGATGGACCACCGACGAGAAGATAAATATTAAGTCTTTTTTTTAAATAATTAGTGGGGAACCCACATTTTATTAATGAAAATAGCATGAAAAAAACCCCACCGAAAAAAAACTAAGTATAGTTACAGAAAGAGTCTCAAACTTCAAGACCCAAAAGAAATAATAAAGAAATATTACATCCAATTGAAATAAATGAAACTTAAATTTCAGAAACCGCTAATTCTAGATTCAATAGCCTTGCGAGCGAAACTTGAGGGACTGAACTGAATATAGATGTAATAACACCTGTCCTCTTGCACCTCTTCATTGCTCCTGAGAATCAAACGAAGAGAGAGAAACTCTCCTCTTTCCACCGCTCTCCATATTCATCGAATAATCCCTTACTTCAGTGAGAATAATCCCTTTCAATAACTGAGGAAAATCATCCAGGCAATAAGAAATGATGTTACCCTTCCAATTTGCAAGAAGATCAGCAGCTTTATTGCCTTCTCGCGCCACATGCTTGAACAGGTACTCTCCATCCTCTAAAAGATCTTTAATACGATTTAATAGATCAAAAACTTTCCAAGGGCATTTTTGTTTACCTTCCACAATATTTATTAATTATAACAAATCACTCTCAATAATTAGTTGTTTTTGGTGAGATTTGTAAACCATAGTTTAGAGCTTTGAACTCAGAATAAAGAACTGAATTACTGAAAATAGCCCTAGAAAACCCTTTGACAAAAAAGTCCTTTTCGTCTCTAATTAAACCACCAATACCATTAATAACCTCTGTTTGTTTGTAACAACCATCTATATTAAGTTTCATATACCCAGTTAGAGGGTGAAGCCACTTAATAATAGTGACTTTTTTAATTTTCTTCTTACCACTGAGGTTAGAATAAGAGAAATCTTTCTCCCTATAACCAGACTGAATAATCAACTCTTCAGATTTTCGAATAATATTGCATGACCTCATTTTGATATTCTCAAATTTGCATGAACATCTGGATTTCCAAATAACCCAAATAATGATAGAAGGTAGAACCTGACAAATTTTTTTTTCAGAGAAATTCTTTTTCTTAATGATATAAGACCACCAGCTATTAATTCTTCCATATAAAGAATTATTCTGAATAATTAAATCTTTTAGCATATCAGTCTATATGAATATATGTAGAGGGAGATATATAGTCACTTTTTTCCGGGGCTTTTCTTAATGGTTTATGTTATCTATTTATAGGATCGTAAGGTCATGACGGTTATTTTATTTTGTCACTCACCCCACGACCTAGGAGATGGATGTACCGCCATTCTACCCACGATCCAAGGTATGAGCGGTTATGTTAGATGATAATTAACTTCCCTTATCTTTCGCTTGTTATTTTGTTGGATTATAACCTGGAGATGAACTAGACTCTAACCTATGGGGTCATGACCTAGAAACGGACCAGATTCTTGCCTATATTGGTCTGGGCCGCCTCTAAACTTTGGGCTTTAAATATATGGGCTTAAAATATATAGCACAAGCCCATTTGTTCGTATATTCATTAAATGCTCCCTAGTTTCGGTCGTATCATAAGTAGGGCGTGCGAAACTAAAATACAAGATTTTGGATAATTGGACGAATTCTAAACTCAGTTGGCGATCTATAAAAAGACGATCTTTGTGTTTTAAATACCGGGCAGTATAGTAATCTCATATTTGGTTTTTTGAAAATTAATTTTATTTTCGTTTGTTTTTTTATTTATTTTATTTCTAATCAACCCTCCTTTTATATTCTTACTTTTCTCCAAGCCTCCTCTCTCCCCTTATTCATCTATCACAACTTTATCCTTACTTTCTCTCTCCAAATAATATATTCTACAATTTACCCAACTATCTTGGCCGATCCAACTCCTAACCAAACCACCCCTTTGTCGAACCACCCTTTTACCGAACCCCAGTCACGCTGAAACCGAGTCCCCCTGTTCAGTCAAACCCTAACTGATAGAACATAAAAATCAGACCCGAATATACCTATTCAGGTATGAGCCGACTCATGCATTATTAACGGGTATCCAACGCAATTATAATAGGACCTGGAGTATAACGTTCTACTCCCTATTAATACAAGGGTAATTAACCTTTAACATCTCAGACCAATTCGTAAGGGTCCAACAGTTGGAAAGCCCATGAGATGATGCATGAGATTGAGACACTTGTCAGCATCATATGGCGCACGAATGCCTATAAATAGCCAAGTACCTGCACTGGAAAAAAGACCTTAAATCTGATCAAAAAAAATAGAAAACAGACCTTTCAGAGCTCATCTCACTAGAAAGTACACAAATAGAAGTCAAATCATACCAAGCATCAAGAACAAACTCAAAGGCGAAGATTAAGATTAAATTATCAGACCGAGCAAGAGTAAAATAAGAACTGTAATTCCGAGCAAGAATATTTAACGATCAATAAAGGAAGAATAACAACGTGTCCAATATTTACTTTCGTTAATTTATATTATTATTGTTGAGAAACATAACGTGACCCGATCAAAGTTAATGCTTTATCAAATGGCGCGGTCTCTACACTTCATCTAGTTCCAACTAGTTTCGAAGTCGAACACACAGCTCTGCCAGACGAGCAAAATGGTTAACACAATAGAAGAAAACCGTCCCGAGGAAGTAGGAACCACAACTAACTAGGAAGTACGAATCAAGCAAGAAGACCTTGAAGAACTCCTCGTCATTCGAGAAAGATACCAAGCACTCAAGGCCGGAAACCGACCGACCACCTACAATATTCACACCGAACAACCGACGGACGAACCCTTACAAATCGATGGACTCATAGACGAAAACCCAACGTACTCGGAGGAAGAAAGAGTGTTATCCATGTTAAGGCGAACAAGGAGACACCTAATAGTAACCCAACGCCTGAACGACGCCGCACTCACAACAAACGCAGGGCCAAGCTCAAGGGCCTATTTCCCAACTGCTTCGGCCAACTCCAGTTCCCATCAGGGAAGAATAATTCATTTCCGAACAAATGAGGACAACGATAAGGACAACCATGACGAGGAGACAAGGAGAACTCAACACCGACCATCAAATGTCTCGGCACCCCAATATGGTATGCCGAGGGACGGTGTACCGGAACACACAATTCGACCAGCAATCCTCCCTCCATGGATAATTACACCATCCAGGGTGGAATTTCAACCCATAGTTCCTCAAGAGGGGAACGCGGTCGTATTAACAAGGACCGAGGAAAGCTACAATGCCCAGCTTCAAACTCAGCTAGCAGCATGCATGTCTGCCATGACAGCAACAAGAATCAGAATACCGCCAAAACAGGCCCCCAATACATAAAAGGAGCAAATAAATGAACAAGTGGAAGATTCCACTTATAGGACCGCCATGGAAGTGGCAGGACGACAACAGGAAACAAGGAGACCTCAGCAGGGGGAACACTTCCCAAGAACAACCCTACCAACATTCGGCCTTCAGACGGGACATGCTTTCGGAACAACCCCAAACTGCGGAGGATACACCGAGCCCAGGGCAGGGGAGGGACAAGGATACTACCCCACACACAATTATGGTGGAGGATACACCCCCCAGTACCAAATACAGGACGAAGTATTCCAACAAGCATGGGACGAAGTGTTCCCACGGTACCGAAACCCGAACGGGTTCATAATCCCAGAGTTTAAACTCTATGACGGGAAGAGCTGCCCAATAGACCACCTGAGACATTATAAAACCCGGATGGAACTTTAGAACCTAGAGCTGCCCAATAGACCACCTGAGACATTAGAGCTGCCAAAAGGGACAAATGTCTCGAGATTCTGAAAAGGGCAGAGCGCCCTCTAGAACCTGAACATAAACCCTACCAGGTCACGTACCAGATGCCAAACAGGCCTCTTCAACAAGGTCGCTTCCAAGAGAGGGAACGCAAGGGGAATTTTGAACCGGTCGAATTGAGATACAACTTCAACATGTCTGCAGAAGACATTCTCAAGGATATATGCAGAGAAAACTGGTATTCACGACCAGAACCGTTCACTTCCCCACCCAACCAAAGAGACTCCAAGCTTTTTTGTGCCTATCATGAGGACCACGACCACCTTACGGAGCACTGCAGAAACCTCCCATGGAAAATGAACATGTGGGATGACGCAGGGTACCTAAACAAGTTCATCAAGAATGGCGGGAACAAAGACAAACAACCGTCCATTGAAGGAATAGACAACCGAAGGGGCAAGACGATCAACATCGTCCACCTATCATGGCAGAAGACCACATGAGGAGAGCGGTGCCAACAAAGACAACTGGCGCACTTTGGTCAAGTAGTCAAAGCATCATATGCGTCATCCTCCGCCAAGAGACAATGCCTACCGCAGAGGCACCCATCAATCTCCTTTTCGAATAATGACGAAGAAGGAGTCATCTACCCTCACGGCGATGCAATTAACCTCCGTGTCAAGATAGGAATTGACACAGTCAGCAGAGTCCTCATCGACCAAGGAGCTTCATGCGACATAATGTACAAGGAACTATTTGACAAGATGGAACTCGGGATGCAAGACCTACAGCCAACTGATGTAACATTGATAGGATTTATCTTGGAAATAACTAAACCTCTGGGAAAGATAGTCCTAAACATTACAACGGGAACCGTATCGGTTCCCGTCGAATTTTTAGTGGTCAACGACAACTCATGCCACAATGCGATCTTAGGCCGACCATGGCTCCATGCCATGCACGCCATACCCTCGACATACCACCAAAAGGTAAAATACCCAAATGGTAGGGGTGAGATCGAGATAGTCTGAGGCTGTCAAGAGGACTCAAGACACTGCGAAGACATAACCGCGGCCTTAAAAAAATAGTTGGTCATCGTTGAGCAACCAACCAACATAAAAAAGCTGGTTGACCAAATTGCCAACACAGAAAGGGTTGTGGGGGAGCAAGTAGGAGAGAAGCTCAGAAAGATTTATATCTCGGGAAAGGACGAGTAACACTACTTCCTAATAGGAGAAAACCTTCCCGAGGAGGAATCCAAGGAGTTGGAAACTTTACTATTCAATAACATAGACAAGTTTGCCAGGAGCCCCAAAGACATGCCAGGCCTAGACCCCAAAACAGCATGCCACAAACTGAGCGTCAACACTGACTATAAGCCGATAGCTCAAAAAAGCAGAAAAATATCTATTGAACACAGAGAGGCAATAATAGCGGAAGTTCGGAAATTGTGGGAAGCCGGGGCCATAAGGGAGGTGATATACCCGAAGTGGTTGTCCAACACAGTGGTCGTTCCCAAGAAAATGGGAAGCTGAGAGTTTATATAGACTTCACCAGCCTAAATAAAGCCTGCCCGAGGGACACATTCCCCCTTCCAAGGATTGATTAGTTAGTGGATGCAACAGCAGGGATAGAAAGAATGACTTTCCTGGATGCATACTCGGGATATCATCAAATCCCAATCGCCCAAGAGGACCAAGAAAAGACCTTGTTCATTTCACCCTTGGGAAACTATTGCTATAAGGTCATGCCGTTCAGGCTACGCAACGCAGGAGCTACCTACCAAAGGATGATAACGAACGTCTGTCAAAAGCACATTGGGAAAACAATGGAGGTATATATCGATGATATGGTCATAAAAAGCGAAAAGGCCAAATCCCACCTGCAAGACATCAAGGACGTGTTCCAAACTCTGGGCGAGCATAAGCTTACACTCAATGCAACCAAGTGCACGTTCGGCATCATCAGGGGAAAATTTTTAGGGCACATGGTAAGCCAAAGGGGAATAGAAGCAAATCCCGATCAAATAACGGCTCTACGAAACCTAGCAGCACCCAAAAACAAGAAGCAAGTGCATGAGCTCACGGGAATGATGGTCGCACTAAGTAAATTTATCAGCCGATCTGCGGAAAAAGGACGCCCATTTTTCAAAACCCTCAAGAAGGACAATAAATTCGTGTGGGACCCTGAATGCGAGGCTTCAGTCAACAACCTAAAAGAATACCTAAGGACGTTGTCCCTGCTCGTAAGGCCAAACAAAGGAGATATTCTAGCGTGTTACCTAGCAGTCTCAACAACAGCCATGAGTGCAGTTATCCTCAGAGAGGAAGGTTGGGAACAATTCCCGATCTACTTCGTAAGCAAAACCCTCGTTGAAGCCAAAACACGATATCTGCCATTGAAAAAATTATGCCTCACACTGGTCGTCGCAATAAGAAAACTGCCACACTACTTTATCGCACACCAAGTCCAGGTTTACACCAAGTTCCACATCAAAGAGTCCCTAAGGCGAACGGACATAAGCGGATGGGTAGTGGCATGGGGGGTCGAGCTATCCCAATTTCATATAGACTTTGCATCTCGGCATGCCATCAAGGGACAAGTGTTGGCAGACTTCGTAGCAGAATTTACCGAAGGATATGACGAATCAACAGCCATATCACCACAATCACATTAGGAAATACATGTCGATGAGTCAGCCACCAAAGACGGATCGGGAGCAGGAATCGTTTGCAAATCTAGTGAGGGCACAATCATCGAAAAAAGCATAAAGCTAGGCTTCCGAGCCACTAACAATGAAGCCGAGTACGAAGCTATGATAAACAACATGCTCATTGCACGGACGCTCGGATGCACACACTTAATTGCTAGTTCAGACTCTATGCTGGTCGTCAATCAAGCCATCGGCGAGTACCAAGCCAAAGACGACCGGATGATCCTTTACCAAGAAAAAATCCAAAATTTAATGGCCAAATTCGAGAAATGAGAGTTGATACGAATCAACCGCACAGAAAATGCACACGCCGACGCAATAGCAACCCTAGCTTCGACACTAACATTAGCAAATACTCGGTCAATCACAGTGGAAATACTGGAAACACCGAGCATTACCAAAAGGGTAGACCAAGTGAAGTCAATAGAGTATGAGCTAGGGTAGATGGACGAAATGGTTCGATATCTGAGAAACGGAACACTCCCGACAGACAAAATAAATGCACTAAAAATAATAAGAAAAGCTCCCAAGTTCTGGCTATCCGAAGAAGAAAAATTATATAAGTCAAGTTACTGAGGACCACACCTGCTGTGCGTCCGTACAGAACAGCAACAGCAAATCCTACAAGAAATCCACGAAGGATCATGCGGAGCACACATCAAAGGAAGGTCCCTCGCTAACAAGACAATCACACAAGGGTATTAGTGGCCATATATCCAAAGAGATCCTGACGTATACATCCAAAGGTGTGACAAGTGCCAAAGATTCGCTAAAATACCTCGGCTCCCATCATCTATTATGACCCCGGTATCGGCACCATGGCCATTTGCACAATGGGGAATTGATTTAGTCAGGAAGCTTTCCAAAGCACCAGGCAACGTTGAGTACTTAGTGTAGCAATTTATTATTTCACAAAATGGGTAGAAGCTAAACCACTCAGACAAATCAAGGACCAAAACGTCAAGCAATTTATTTGGGAGCATATCATAACAAGATTCGGAATATCATACGCCATCGTCACAGACAACGGAACCCAGTTCAAAGACGCCAAATTACAGCTTTGGTACGAAGAACTAGGTATACGTAAGTTTTACTCAACTCCAACCTACCCACAGGGTAATGGACAGGCCGAGGTATCAAACCTAACTATCCTAGACGGCATCAAGACAAGCCTGGAAAAAGCAAAAGGGAAATGGCCAGAGCGGCTCCTCAATGTTTTGTGGTCATGCCGAACTATGCCCAAAACAGGCCCAAAAGAAACCCCGTTCAGCCTAGCATACGGCGTCGAGGCCGTCATACCCACGGAAGTCGGCCTGCCCACTCTCCGTACATCATTAGTCGAACAAGGAAAAAATGAAGAAAGAATGAGGGAAGAGCTTGACATGCTAGACGAAAAACGCGAGATAGCAGCCCTCACCCTGGCAAAATACAAACAAAGCGTAAAACAAACCTATGACAAGAAGGTGAAGGGGTCCAAGGAATTCAAAGTAGGAGAACTTGTGCTGTGACGAGTAACGGGTTATACGAGAAATGAGATACACGGCAAACTCAACCCCAACTGGGAAGAACCATACGAAATCATAAAGAGAACAAGCCCGTTTCATACAAAATCAAAAGCGTTCTGTTTGACAATAGCAGAGGAGAGAAAAAATCATGGAACGTAGGTAATCTTAAGAAGTACTAAATGTAAAATAATTTAACGCTACAGGTAATACCTTACCTCTTTCTTGGTAATCAAAATTTCTTTTTATATAAATAAAGCGAGTTTTTATTAACATGTCTAAGAGAAAGAACAAGTCCTCCAACGAACCAGAGGGAACAGGGTTTAAGTCCCGAACAAGTCTTCCAATGCACCGGAGGCATGTCTAAGAAAAATAACCAAGTCCTCCAATGAACCGGAGGCTACAGGGTTTAAGTCCCGAACAAGTCCTTCAACAAACCGAAGGCATGTCTAAGAAAAAGAAAAAGAACAAGAACCAAGTCCTCCAACATACCGGAGGCAACAGGATTTAAGTCCCAAACAAGTCCTTCAACGAACCGAAGGCATGTCTAAGAAAAAGAAAAATAACAAGGAAAAGTCCTCCAACGAACCGGAGACAACAGGGTTTAAGTCCCGAACAAGTCCTTCAATGAACCGAAGGCATGTCTAAGAAAAAGAAAAAGAACAAGATAAAGTCCTCCAACGAACCGGAGGAAACAAGGTTTAAGTCTCGAACAAGTCCTTCAACGAACCGAAGGCATGTCTAAGAAAAAGAAAAAGAAAAAGAACAAGAAAAAGTTCTCCAACGAACTGAAGGCAACAAGGTTTAAGTCCCGAACAAGTCCTTCAACGAACCGAAGGCATGTCTAAGAAAAAGAAAAAGAACAAGAAAACGTCCTCCAACGAACCGGAGGCAACAAGGTTTAAGTCCCGAACAAGTCCTTCAACGAACCGGAGGCAACAAGGTTTAAGTCCCGAACAAGGCCTTCAACGAACCGAAGGCATGCCTATGAAAAAGAAAAAGAACAAGAAAAAGTATCCAACGAACCGGAGTCAACATGGTTTAAGTCCCGAACAAGCCCTTCAACGAACCAAAGGCATATCTAAGAAAAAGAAAAAAAACAAGAAAAAGTCCTCCAACGAACCGGAGGCAACAGGGTTTAAGTCCCGAACAACTCCTTCAACGAACCGAAGGAATGTCTAAGAAAAAGAAAAAAGAACAAGAAAAAGTCCTCCAACGAACCGGAGGCTACAGGGTTTAAGTCCCGAACAAGTCATTCAACGAACCGAAGGCATGTCTAAGAAAAAGAAAAAAGAACAAGAAAAAGTTCTCCAACGAACCGGAAACAACAGGGTTTAAGTCCCGAACAAGTCCTTCAACGAACCGAAGGCATGTCTAAGAAAAAGAAAAAGAACTTCCAACGAACCGGAGGCAACATGGTTTAAGTCCCGAACAAGTCCTTCAACGAACCGAAGGCATGTCTAAGAAAAATAAAAAAGAACAAGAAAAAATCCCAACATGGTTTAAGTCCTGAACAAGTCTTTTAATGAACCGAAGTCATGTCTAAGAAAAAGAAAAAAGAACAAGAAAAAGTCCTCCAACGAACCGGAGGCCACAGGGTTTAAGTCACGAACAAGTCCTTCAACGAACCGAAAACATGTCTAAGAAAAAGAAAAAAGAACAAGAAAAAGTCCTCCAACGAACCGGAGGCAACAGGGTTTAAGTCCCGAACAAGTCCTTTAATGAACCGAAGGCATGTCTAAGAAAAAGAAAAAGAACAAGACCAAGTCCTCCAACGAACCGGAGGCAACATGGTTTAAGACCCTAACAAGTCCTTCAACGAACTAAAGGCACATATATATACAGGTATACTAATCCCTGAGCATTTTGAATGGTTAGATAAGAATATTAAATGATATGAGCCCATGTTACGAAGGCAACAACATTCCAAACGAAGTAAAAAACGACGAAGAAAAACAAAACGACAAATAAAATGCCAATACGGAAATAAGAAGGTACAATCCATATGGTATGTAAATAAGCAAATGATACGAGCCCGCGTTATGGAGGCAACAATTTTCAAAAAATAAAAAGGAACAAAACAGCTTAAGACGAAGAGCTACTACATGATGAGTACGACGGAACATGACCAAGCACAACCTTTTCGTCATTTGTCATAGTGTCCTCATCAGTATCATCACCCTCGAGAGGCTCATGAGGTAGAAGGGAGTCAAAGTTGGTCATACGAGCCCCGATGCGATTCACTACTTCAAGTCGAGCTGCGAACTCCGCTCCCTTCGCTTGATCGTATGTAGCAGAAGCATTCTGACGACGAGCGTCATCAACAGGTAACAAACGAACTTGGCCCAAAGCCCCTGAAGCATCATGCTGAACACGAGAGGCCTGGAAATACCTCATTAAGACATTGGCCCGGGATACCAGCGACTTTAGTTTACCAAGGCACCTATCCTTCAAACGCCAATACTGGTCTTAACGACGCTCCTGAACAACAAAAACATTCTCGGTGCGTCGCACATAATCCCGGAAAGACACCGACTGGACTCTTAATTTTTCCTGAAGACGAGCGCACTTAGCATGAAGTTTATCGTTCTTCCCCATCAAGTTGACATGAAGCCAACTGGCACGAGCTTCATTCGCTACACCAGACGAGAGCCTAACCCGGGCGGCACCAGTAGGTCCCTGCCCCGGATTAACAAGGGCTGGAGAACCAGTCTAATGCAACAAAGTAGTAGATGCCTATAAAAAAAAGGGGGGGGAAGAAATGAACATTCATCAATAACCCATAAAACCGACAAAGTGAAACAAGATAAAGAAAAATACGTTTATACAAGTTGCATATTGAAAGTCAAAATACAAATCAACCCTAATCTAAGTTAGTCAGACAAATCATCGACAGAAGTCGAGGTCTCCACAGCGTCCGCGAAGTGAATATCCTGCAGCAAAGTTATCTGAGCGCCAAAACGACTCTTCAGTGAAGAATCCAAGCGGTTCAAGGCAGCCATGGCCTCATCTACCTGAGCCATAGCGTCAACCATATGCTCCACTCGGGTAACACCACGTGTACCCTTCACATACTCATACACCTCCAGCGCACGAGCACGGGCCCAATAAGCTTTGACGAACAATAATAATAAGTCAGCATCCTCAGAAACGGCCTCCAACACCAAGTGCAAGGTAGTCACCCAGCCCCTGGCATCGTCGCGCGACCGACGAAACGCACCTAGAAGCTCTTTGGCCTTTCCCTTATTTTCAGTATAACGGGCCATCTTCTTACTGAAGTTCTCACCCAAATCGGGTAACCGAGTCGATAAGCGCACCTAGAAGCTCTTTGGCCTTTCCCTTATTTAGATCCTCGATTTCACGACTAGCAGAATTCAGTTCGGAAATACGAGGCGAACTAAGACCTTCAGAACTAGCTACAAGCCTTTCACCTAAACTATCAGTCGGTCGGGACCAGACAACCATAGCAAGGGGATTAACCGGTACCTGACATAATTTTATGTCCCTCAAAAATACGAAGACAAGCAACGAACACCGAACAAGAAAAAGAAACAGAAAAACCAAACAGGATAAGAACGGAGTAAAAATATTATAAATTTCCCCAAGATGTGAATATTATAAATGATCCAAAAAAGGCCCACAAGTTGGGCACCAAAACAAAAAACTACACTAGCTACACAGTATTTACTAAAGAAGCGTGTTCAATGGTCAATCTGAGTGGACGAGGGCCGGGGGTATGAGACCGAGGAGTGGCAGAACCTGACCCGGAATGAGGGTGGCGCGCAGAAGAGGTCGAAGGCCCAGGTAGCGCCGGAAGTTCGTCATCCCGAATGGTAGCCCAATCCAGAGGAAGAGGAGGCGACACACGAGAGGCGGGATAAACAAAAGCCGACCACGCCGGGTGTGAATGAGGTGCCCTAACCAAGTTCAGATCCCGAACATGGGAGCTGAAAGCATGGAAATTAGCAATTCTCATGAACTTGCCCCAATCCTCTGCCCGGGCCGCCTCCACAGAAGACAACTTGGCATCGACCGCTGCTTTCTCGGCCACCATCTTGTCTTTTTCCTTGGCTAGAAGCACCTTCTCGGCCACCAGCTTGGCATTCTCCTCAGGCAGAAGCACCATCTTGGCATTTTCCTCGACCAAAAGCTCATCTCGGCAAAAAATTTGTCATTTTGCTCAGCCAAAAACTCTTTCTCAGCCACCAGCTTGGCTTTCTCCTCTGCCCAAAGCTACTTCTCGGCTTCTAGCGCAGTGAATCGTCTCTTCTGATCCACGGTCAAGAGGAAAGTCTGCAAGAAAACCTTATAAGATACCACCCCAGGATGAACAGCCATCTCCTCCATGTCCTTATAGACAAGGGGTAAAACAGCAGTATACCCCATCCTCGAGAATCAGGGTTGTTGGAGCAAATGGCCGCCACACCGGGCAATGTAACTGGTCATTGCGACCTCGTTAACCGCCACCTCGTCTGCAGCTTTCTCGGAAGCTTCCACCTCCGATACCTCATCCCTCACCCCTGAAGCAACCAAGTCAGTCTCAGGGACCCCGTGTTCACCCACCTCCTCCTCAATCCGATCAGTGTCAGGAGCCTCGTGTTCACCCACCTCCTCCTCAACCCAAGGTGGCAAGATGTCAGGGAGATTCATAGTCTCCCCGTCCATGTCCTCTTAGTTCACGTGCTCGAATAGATTATCGAACGACCCCTGAAACACAACAATGCCCATAGACCGGGCAAGGGCAAGAGTAACCAACAAGGAAGTCAAATACTGAAAGACAAAAGAATATATAAAGACAGGGAAAACATGGTCAAAAATAACAAAACTAATACACGTACCTCGGTCGGAGATGTCACAGCCTTGGCGGGGTCGGGAAAAATTAAACCCTCCCTTAGGGGAGAATGCATCACCACATCAGTCACCCCCTCACTCCTTGATGTCTCAGACACCCTCGCCCTCTTTGGAGGCTCAAGCCAAGGCTCAGCTGATCGTCGCCGACTAGCCAACGTTACCAGTGACTAATGAACCTCACCCACAACTGCAGGAGCCCGTCCTCTAGAACAAGCAAGTTTCCTCCCGCCAAGGGACAAAATACGAGCCTTAACGACAACCAGAAAATCGTCCTCAGTCTTAACGGGAATTACGGGCGCAGTGGTGCACCTATTTCCCGGATCAGCCACATACCCAAGCAATTTGGGAGCTGCATGGCTGTCTGCCCGCTTGGTCGGTTCAGGGCCCCACCACTTTCATAGAGCCAAAAGAACATCAACACTAGGAGCACCGAGGGCAGGAATAGGGGGAGCAGAAATAGCGGAGCCGGGAATAAGACGACCCGGAGGACATCAATTCCTGGAGACGATCAAGATGCCAAGGTTGTGATCCTTGTTCGTATTCGGGATATCAAGCACGAGTCAAGCAAAGGAACGCCACGGCTTGAGATAAGAGCTCCTGCTATCAAAGTGAAAGTCGTAAATCCCAAGCACGTCTTTCAGCTCAATCCTTACATTGGCCAGCTCGGACAGCTTCTGAATACCGTTTAGAATACAGTAGCTGTTCAGAACAAGCTGACAAGGTGCAATTTGGAAGGCCTCAAAAAAAGAGGCCATCTAGTCAAAGAGAGGGAGCCTTAGACCCCCGGTCAAAAAGGCTGAGGCCCGAATGGCAACCTCATCCGTAGGTACGAACCCCAATGCCTCCTCCTCGGAGACGGGAAGATGTAAGTGTACGTCGGCAGGTATCCCTGCCCGACATTTAAAATCATCCTCGGAGAATTGGCCAAGTTGGGCCAAGCATTGAACCAAATAATCCTAATAAAACAGCAAAAACACAACGCCATCAATACAAAAGCCAAAGCAAGGAGTACTGACAAAAGTAACCAAAAGAAAAATCAAACAAAACGAAGAAAGTTTCCAATCAACACAAACAGCCTAAGCCTACCCACAAACCCAACAAAAGAAAATTCCAACAAAATGAAGAAAACCCACCAACAACAAACCAATACAAGAATCCACAGGGGAACAAAAGATCAACACTATATACAAGCTAACGAAGACAAATAAAGTAAGGGGATCAGCAAAGGCGTAAACAGAGAATCACAAAAGTCAAGGAAACACTTACACTCATTATGATGGTAGGAAAGAGAGAGCAGCAGCGAAAAGTTTAGAGAGAGAGATAAACCCTAGAGAGAGCAGCAACAAATATTTTAGAGAGAAGGGCAAACCCTAGAGAGAGAAAATGAGGGATAAATGTTGAGAAAATTATGAGGTAAGAACAAAAAGAATTACTCATAGAAGATAAAGGAGTGGAGCCGCATAAAAAGGAATAAAATAATAACCGTCCTTCCGTGTGACAGAGGTTTCCCTCTTTTCAGCCACAGAAAAGTCAACAACCGCCGCTGTTTTCAAAAATCAACGCTCCAGATCATGCCACATAAAAAGGTATATCCCACTACCCCATGAAGTTCACATCATAGAGCCTATATAAACGGCATGTGGACCCCACCTCGAAAAGAGTTAAACATATGCCAGCAATAATAATGCAATAAATGTCGAGCAGTAATTCATAAACGATGGGGGACACCGCACAGAATTAAACGCAGACCGTTCCTAGGTCGACCGAACACAAGTCTAAACGTTCTAGCAACGGTGTCCGGGGGGATAACCCTGGTGTCCCATACCGAGGTACAAATAGAAAAGCACATCTCATCAAGAAGTCGAGAACACACAAAGTATCCGACTTCAACATATTCACACGTCGAAGAACAATAAAGCATTAAGAAAAAGAAGAAATAAGTAAATCTTAAAGAGAAGCAGATAATATATGACTTTTATTCATCCTCAAAGGGGAAAACAACCAAATACAACGGATTTAAGCCAAACAAAAACAAAAATTTGTTACAAAAGTCACCCTCTATTCCTAAACCTTAGAACTACCACCCACATCGGCAGCCTTCTTCGCCAAAAGCTCCTCCAGACGCTCATTTTCCCTTACCAAGCGAGAGATACCAACCTCTGCTTGCTGCAGAACACAAGCTTGAGATTTACACTTCTCCTCGGCTTCACAACGAGCAGCCCTCTCCTTGTCCCAATACTGTTTAAACATCCTGCATTCAGTCTCAGAACACTTAAGCTCCACCTTCAACCATGAAACCTCGATCTCCTTCAACTCAAGCGGAGTCAAATCCTCAAAAACAGGAGGAGGGGGCAACCTATAAATAGGTTCATTCTCAAGAAGGGCTTTACTCTTTACAGCAGATCTGGTAGCGGGGCCATCTCAGAAAGAAGCAGGTTAGAAGAAACAAAAGTTATAAAAAAGGAGAGAGAAGGAAAGTTTAAAAAAATGCCTACAGTAGGGAGTATTTATAGGAAACCAGAAGGTACAAAGTACGAAGCGTTGCAGCAGTTCAAAATCAAAAAGAAATTGCAAAATACGAAAAAGCACAAAGTACAAAGCGTTGTAGCAGTTCAAACAAAAAGAAATAGCAAAATACGAAAGGGCACAAAGTACGAAGCATTGCAAAAGTTCAAAATTAAAAAAGAAATCATGAATTACAAAAACGCACAAAGTACGAGGGAGCCCAATAGTTCAACCACAGATAAGATAAGAAGCAAGACGAGGAAAATACAACATTAAGAGAAACAAGTAAGATTAAATCAAAAACCAGTGGGCAGGATAACCGAACTGCCCGACCGAAAAAAAGACTCCCGAGGAGCCGCACGATCCGAGCGAGCCAACCGAGATCGAAACGAGGAGTTGATAACGGCCAAAGATGCATTCTCCCTAGTAAGGGCCGTGATATGGTCTCTAAGCCGAGCATTTTTGTCCGTTAAGCTGGCGAGGCCCTGAGGACCATTGTCAAACTCTTCCTGAGCTTGTTCCCAAATCTCCTCGGCCTCATACCAAGAGTTAGCCAATTGACCCCTCTGCAACAACAATTGGTCGAGCTTCAGACTCAGGGCCGAAATTTCGGTCCATTTGATAGTCTCCTTGGGATAGGAGTCAAACAAGCTGAAGGCCAAATTCACATACTCCATCTCGATTTTGGCTATGCAATGACGGACCTGAGACACATCAACATCCACGTCCTTCATCTAAGCATGATATCTCACTGTTGGCTTCGACATTCTTGAAAGGTATTATATAACAGAGAAAGGCGAAAAAGAGGATGAGTAAGAAATAAATACAATAAACTCATGCAAGAGGATGACAGAGCCTAAAGAAAGATTGAGGGGTATTTATAGAGCATATATAATACTTGGAAACATGCATCTTTGACTGACAACACTTGGGAACATGTATCTTTGGCTGACAAGTTCTGGGAAAACACAGCTTTGACCAATGGAAACATTGCTCAGATATCACGTGGGTACAACACAATAAAAAATAAAATCATATGAGATATTCGATGATCTGACAATTCCAAAAAACGACAAACCATAAATACAAAAAAAGAATAACAGTAGAAGAGGCAAATATTTGTTTCATTAATAAATATGGATTACACGGGAAATCATTACATCATAGGACAAAACATAAAAAGGAGAAACATAAGAACAACATTAGGTCGGCTCGGGCGAAGTTGATCGGTATTGGTGAGAAGGCCCGACCTAGTTTATAGTATTTTGAAGCGAATGATTCCCCCTCAAGACGTTGTTCTCATCGACTAAAGTCTGGCGAGCATGCCTGCAATAGCCCAACTCGGCCCTCAACCAAGTCAACTCCCTCACCATCTCAGTGTGGTGGTAACGCTTCAACTCTTCTTCAGCATCACGCAACATCCTCTGCGCGCTAGCATAAGGAGCCTCAAAAGCTTCCACTTGTAAGACTAGGGCTGATTTGGTAAAAGGGGCAGACATGTTAAAAGTATTAAGTTCGCAGAATAAAAATATTTAGCAAGAAGAAAAATGGGAGAGATAATGAAGAAAAACTTGCCATAAGGGGGTATTTATAGATAAATTAAGAGAGGCATAAGGTGGGAAATCGCAACCGTTTGCCAAAAGGTACTAAGAAACGCGTGCATTGGAGAGACGTGTCTGATCAAATAGACTCTTGGATTCGTGCCAATATTAGAAAAAATAGATATGGGGAAGGCTATTATACACGTGTCACTCTAGAGAAGTGCAACAGTCTTAAAATGGATAAGATTTCTACACAGGGCTCAAGAAATCCCCTCATAACCCCACAAAACACGTGGCAAGAAGGAATACAGTAAAAATAAAATACGTCTAGAAAATAAAACAACGGATAAAGGATGCGAATAAGGAAAGATTTTATTAAACTTCAAAAACACGATTACAAAGAGGCGATACCACCAAACGTCAAGGAAATTACAAAAATAAACTAGTTAGCGGAGGAGCCTGCTTCAACGCCATCCGGCCCTTTCTTGGACCGAGCATGCAACTCCTTAAGGGCCAATTTGTATGCCTTCTTGGACTCCATATGCTTGTCCCGAGAAGCCTCAAGTCTTCTAACCCGATCGAGCGCCCAATCCCGATCAGCCAAAGCTACATGGTGGGCTGCGTCCAAAGCAGCCAACCTTTCCTCTAAGTCAGATGCCCTGATAGCTTCCCTTGCCAAGAAGGCAAACTGCCTCTTCATAACACGAGCCTTCCTAACCTCGCCCTCCAAATAGGCGAGATATTCAGAAAAGTTGACTCCGTTAGATCTATTGGGAGAAGCCATGGCGTCACAAGAGAAGTTGTAAGTCGTTAGATATGAATGGAGGGGGTACAATCCCTTTTATAATAGACAGATAGTGGGGAGGTCAAGAGTCCCCTCGAAGCAAGATAGCACACCTGAAATTTCCAATGACATTAATGGCCGCAAGGAAACAGTGATAAATCGATTACTCTTCTCGATGAAACATTGAAAATATCAAGGCTGAGGTAACGTTCTTATAAGACCGAACATGACTCCCTCGCCGTGGAAACCACACCGAAAAAGTCAGGGAGCACTTGATAGAACATAAAAATCAGACCCGAATATAGCTATTCGGGTATGAGCCAACACATCCATTATTAACTGGTATCCAATGCAATTATAATAGGACATGGGGTATAATGGTCTTCTCCCTATTAATACAAGGGTAATTAACCGTTAACATCTCAGCCCAATTCGTAAGGGTCCAACAGTCGGAAAGCCCATGAGATGACGCATGAGATTGAGACACTTATCAACATTCTATGGCGCACGAATGCCTATAAATAGCCGAGTACCTACACTGGAAAAAAGACCTTAAATCTGATCAAAAAGAATAGAAAACAGACCTTTCAGAGCTCATCTCACTAGAAAGTACACAGATAAAAATCAAATCAAATACCGAGCATCAAGAGCAAAGTCAAAGGCGAAGATTAAGATTAAATTATCAGACCGTGCAAGAGTACAATAAGAATTGTAATTCCGAGCAAGAATATTTACCGATCAATAAAGGAAGAATAACAACGTGTCCAATATTTACTTTCGTTAATTTATATTATTATTGTTGAGAAGCATAACGTAACCCGATCAAAGTTAATGCTTTATAACTAACCCAGTCCAGCCAAAGCATAACCCAGTCTAGCCGAACGTCATCCTCACCAAACCCATCCACGCACCGGACCAGTCCAACACTTGCTAAACCAGAGACACGTCTCATTCGGGTTATTTTTCTATGTCTTTTCTTTTTGATTGTTTTTCAATTTTACTCATTCGATATTTGTTGCATATTTCAATTTGAGTCGAATGATAATCAACCACAAATTATGGCGTTAAAGAATATTAGTTTAATCATAGATCCAAATCTCCGAAATAAAGAGTTATCTTTATTTAAGAAAAAGATCCACGTGGGGGGCGATATAGAGATTAGGTTGGTAGGATCCAATGCGGATGTTGTTGGTGACCTTGATAAAAGTATGGATGGTTGGGTCGCTATTAAAACCGGACCCTTAAATTTTGGTGATCTATCCCTCCCGATCCCAGATGTGATTGCTCAGTTTTTGACTTGGCAAAGTATTCCTCCTATTTCTCTTCCTTTCAGTGGGTATCGTATTATTTTGAGCTCGATGGCGCTTTCGGCTAAGCTTGGTTTGGATTTGGAACTTAAGGATATCATGGGGTGCTATAAGTATACTTATAATGATAGGTGTCCTACTTGGGTGGTTAGGAATCATCTATATCTTATTAATGGTGCTCCAAGTAATAATAAAGGTTCTGTGACCCATACTCTATTGTTTAAGGGGGGTTGGAAGGATGCTAGTTCTGAGTTTAATTTGGTGGATCAGTTACCTAGATGTGGGAAGTTTCCAGAATCCTTAGGTAGACCCGATGCTAAAAAGATACACAAACTTATAATATATTCGGGGGATGATAAGAATAAGAAGAATCTAGAGGCAAGATCGCCTCATTTGGTGCTCGGGTATAAACCTCTGAGTGCTAATAAGCCTATCCCGACTAGGATCATCGAGTGGTCTTTAGAAGAGGTGAAGGATGCTCTTAGTGGTGGTGACCCGAAAACGGAATTCTATAGGAAAGAGGATGAAAGACCGACTAAGACGAATGAAGTTAAGAAATGGGGCAAGAAAAGGCGTATGAAAGTAGTAGGGAAACCGTCTAGGGAGATGGGCAAGAAAACAAACATGCAAATGGATGATGATGATGATGATTATATTATGCCGGGGGTCGACGCCTCTCCCCTACCTATGAAGAGGCTGAGGAAGGGGTCATCTGCCATGTCCTCGTCGGTGTTGAGAGGCCCAAGGTTCGGCTTACCAAGTATTTGGTGGACGAGCCTGAGACGGAAGATGATCCCAACGTCTCTCAGGTATACATTTTTTACTTGCAATTTCATTTATTTCAATATTGTTGTTGTTTTAAATATATATATATATATATACACACACACACACACACATTATTAATTAAACTCAATTATTTTTTTTGTTTTTAAATATTCGTGTCAATTGTTTCGCTCCTGATATGGTTTATTAAAATAGGCGACACACCCAAGGGGGTAGTCCATGGTGAATTAGGGACCGACACTATGGAGCTGGATCCGGTTAGTCCTAATAGGCCCGCACCCTAGAGTTTTTGTTATTTTTTGTTTTTTTTTTTGTTTTGAATATAATGGTCACACGTTTTTACTTTGTCAGGTACCTGATTTTGATAGCTTTCTAGCTCTTGAGACATGCGATCTCGGGGTTCTTGTTGAGGTCAATCATCCAATTCGCTCTCTGTTTGGTCCTGGGAGAGGTAAAGGACCAATGCTAAGTCCGGATGCTAGACGAGCTATGCAAAATGGGTTTGTCAGTCCGGGGCATGAGTCATCTGAGGAAGGTAATGACGATGAGGATTCTGACCCTCCGTTCTTGGATTTGGATAATCCATCTTGTGAGGTTCTTAAGACATTTGAGTCTGCTCTTTCTAAGGACTATGTTAGGATCCGGAAGCATCCTGTTTGGAACAGGGCAAATACAAGTTCGAGGTGAGACCTATCCTTTTTAGCCTGTCATGATTTTGTCAATATGTTAAATTTGTTTGTTGTATTTTTTTATTATTATATATATATATATTTATTATCTTATCCTTGAATTCTAAAAGTGTTTGTTTTTGTGTAGCGGTTCGTTCGGATGACGAGTACTTTTGATGATCTGGGGGATCTCCACGATGAGCAAGAAGCTGAGATCCAAGGGTTGAAGGTTCGGCTTGACGAGCTCCGGGATGAGGTAGCAGATTGTAGACTTGCCGAGAGCAAGTCAGACACGGAGATGGTTTCTCTTAAGGCGGAGAGGTCAAAGTTTAGTTTGGAGATATAGAAGATGAAGAATGAGATGGACACCCTTCTAGCAGAGAGGGATTCGGCTTTGGTTGAGCGGGATCTTTCCGTATCTGAGGAGGAGTCAGCTCTGGAGAAAGCAAAGAGTGTTTCGGCAGTGATGTCGGATATCGATGTTAAGTATGCTCGAGAGATTCAGGAAGTCAAGGCTAAGTCTGTGGAGACGCGCGACATAGCTCTTAAGGACTTCGTTCACAAAGTCGCATCTCTGGCCTGATTATAAGGAGGGTAAAGCTGGCCTTCCTTTTACACTTCCTCACAACTCGAAGTCTGGTACCTCGGTTTCTTCCGCTGCCGAGTCTGGAACTACTACGCGTCCTTAGATTTGTTTTAGTGTAGATTTCTCTTTTGTTTGGATGTAGGGGATCTTTGTTTTGGTTACTTTTGAGAATTTGGTTGTAATTTTGTCTCTTGAAATGATTTATTAATGTAGTTGGCCTTTTTCTTCCATGTTTCCATGTCTCCGTATGCCAAGTAATTTTTTATTTATCGCGTTGGCTTTCAAAAAAACCCTGATGTGCTAAATTCTCACCTGAAATTCCTATACGGTGTTCTAGTTGCAGTTTTGCAGTTAGATTCCAAGTTATGTTGCAACCACAGTTGAAACCTAAGTAAAATAATGGACAGAACTAAGTAAAGTTAAATGTAGTTGAAATAAATCACACGCACATTTAACAACGGAGTTCACCTAACTAGGCTACGTCTCCGGGGCACTTACCCAGATTATGATATTATAAAAGCTTACAATATAGGATTCAAGTCTTATTGAAAAACACTCAGACTCCCTCTAGGTTTTTCTGTCTATCTCTATATTGCTCCTACCTTATAACTATCAATTATAAATCAATGGCATCCCACCATTGTTTTCTTTTTAAAGCTCACTGTGTATTCTCTCAAGAATGGGTTCTTTATAATTTAGAACATACAGCTTTTTACAAGCTAAGTTATAAACTATTTATACAAGTAAAACAATTTTTTTGCTTCAAGATCTTTTATGATTGCTTTGACTTCTTTTGATTGACTTCAATCTTTCCATGTATCACATGACTGTTCAGCGTAGGATTGTCTCCAATCTTTATAAGTTAATACTTGTTTAATAACTAGCTTGGAAATAGGAGTTAGTCTTTTACTACAACAAGGAAACATATAAGATAATATCTTTTAGAGATAACATCTTAAAATATACACATGAAACATTAACTCCATATTTATTTCAATCTTAAAAGTATCATACTGAATTTTGATAAGTAACAAAATTGAAACAAGTGATAAAGATTTGCATAAGAATAGAGATATAGATTTACCTATCTAAAGGAAACATATCTATATAAACTAATCTGCTTATATCTTTTAGGAAACATTTTTCCTTACCACTTTAATATTCTCAATATAAACGAACTAAACATTTAAGAGTATATGAGAATATATCCTGCATACTTTAAAACAAATAATTATCATTAAAGAATAGTAATACAGAATTACAGAACTAGACAGAATCCTGCAGAACAGCAGGTTGGAACTGTGGTTGCAACTGAGGTTACAACATTAATTGAAACCATCAACACTGTCTTAGTTGGTTGTAACTGAGGTTGCAACATTACTTGAAACCAACAACACTGTCTTAGTTGGTTGTAACTGAGGTTGCAAGATTACTTGAAACCAAACACCTGTCTAAGTTCTTAACAAACAAGTAGAATTATTTAGTTCAAACCAATAGACAACAAATATTATTTAGACCAGAAATCTGGTCCTAACATCACCCGTGAGGTTTAGGCCTGGTTATTACCAAACCTCTAACTTTCCCAATGGTCTGGGGCTCATCTCCAGACCCCGACCCTATGGCTAATGGTCTGACTCATAATTTGTTATATTTTCACATTTTTGCCAATGTAAAATTTTCAAACCCCGATCTGGTAGAACTATGTTTTATTAACATATTACTTTTGATATGGACAACATTTTTAGTTCAGGACTACATGAGTTCATGTAGGTTTATCGGTTTGTAGAAAACAACTGTTCGATGTTGGTTTTTTAATGTGGACAGCATGTTTAAATGTTGGTTTATCAGTTTTTTACTCTTCGTTCTGGACTACATGAGTTCATGTAGTTTTATCGGTTTGTAGACAACATCTGTTCAATGTTGGCTTTTGATTTGGACAACATTTGTTTTAATGTTGGTTTGTTCGTTTTTAGTCTTCGTTCCAGACTACATGAGCTTATGTAAGTTTATCGGTTTTTGTACTTATGAGATGGACAACATTTTGATTAATGTTGGTTTTGGTTCTATAGTTGATGTCCTGGCTCATCACCAGGTCTCTACCCTCATAGGTGATGGTCTGGCTGAGATTTGACCCTAATAATTTATCGGTTTAATTTATGTGTTGCTCCCTTGGGCTTTTGTTTATGAATGTAAGCGTAAAGTCTAAACATAAATGATAAGAGGAATTTGGGGAAAATTATCATTGATAATTTAACGTCCTCAGACGGAAATATTTAAATGTGAAATTTTTACGTTCTTGGACGGAGATACTTACATACTGAAATTTTTATGTCTTTAGATGGAAATATCTGCATACTGAAATTTTTACGTCCTTGGAAGGAAATTCTTCCTAGTTAAAAGTTTAACACCCATCGGCGGAAATCTATTTATAAACTAGTTCACGACATGAAGTTAAACATAATACTTCTTCAAGTTGGATGCGTTCCAGGGGATGTTTTCTCCCCTTCCCTTCTTTGGTATCACACTTTTCAGCTTGTATGCCCTGTTCTCAGCATTCTCCAAGACTTCATAGGGTCCCTCCCAGTTCGGACCCAACTTCCCATCTCGCTTGTTCTTTGTCCATCCGATGACCCTTTTGAGGACCAGTTCTCCTTCTTTAAATTCTCGGGTTCTTTTGATTTTCTTGTCGTAGTATTGCTTAACCTTGTGCTGGTACTTAGCCATATTTAGCGATGCCTGTTCGCGTTTCTCCTCAATTAGATTCAGCTTTTGCCTTAATAACAACTCGTTGCTCCCATTCTCCATAAATGTGGTCCGAAGGGTCAGCCACCCAACCTCAGTAGGGACGACGGCTTCTATCCTGTATGCTAAGCTGAATGGCGTTTCTTTAGTTCCTCTCTTAGGGGTGGTCCGGAATGACCACAATACGTTCAGCAAGTCTCCTGGCCAACATTTCTTAGCTTTCAACAATCTCTTTTTTATCCCTCCGACGATGGTTCGGTTGCTAGACTCGGCTTGTCCGTTGGATTGGGGGTAAGTTGGTGTTGAGTAGTAATTTTTTATTCCTCTTTTTTCACACCAACTCCTAAACCCTTCTTCTCGAAACTGAGTTCCATTGTCGGCTATCAAAGCGTAAGGCATTCCAAACTGGGTTATGATGTTTTACCAGACAAAGTTTCGAACAGTCTCCGCCGTTATATTTGCTAAAGGTTTTGCCTCGACCCACTTGGTGAAATAGTCGGTCGCCACTATCAAATATTCCAAGCTTCCAAGTGCCTTGGGCTGTTTTCCAACAATATCTAGGCCCCATTGGGCAAAGGGTCAGGGGGGGACCACAGGGGTCATTTGCTCGGCTGGAACTCGGGTGATTGTAGCAAATTTTTGGCACATCTCGCACTTCTGAACATACCTAGTGGCATCAACTTGGAGGTATGGCCACCAGTACCCTTGGGTCATGGCCTTATTCGCCAAGGACCGTCCAGCTATATGACTTCCACATGACCCTTCATGTAACTCTTTTAGCAAAGGTTCCACCATCTCCGGACGTACACATAAGAGGTGAGGCCCGAGATAGGAACGCTTATACAACTTGTCATCATCAGAAAGCCAGTAACAGGGGTGCTTTCCTTATCATTTTTTGAGCCTCAACTTTCTCCTTAGGTAGTTCCCTAGTTTATAAATACTTGATGATGGGATCCATCCACCCATTTTTGAAGTGGACGTTCATCACATGCAGATGTTCTCGTTCTATACTAGGCTCTACCAATACATCGATTTCGATCTCTCTTTTTCCTTGAGTTTTCATTGACGAAGCGAGAGTTGCTAAGGCATCTGCATGGATGTTGTCGTTTCTAGAGATTTGCCCCATTTCGCATTCCTCGAATGAGGTCATCATTGGTTTAACTTCGTTTAGGTAAGCAGCCATTCGTTCTTCCCTTGTCTGATATTCTTCCAACACTTGGTTGACCACTAGTTGCGAATCAGAGTAAGCTTTCAAATGGGTAAACCCTAATTCTTTGGCTATCCGTATTCTGGTCAGCATGGCCTCATACCTAGCTTCGTTGTTAGTGGCGTTAAAACCTAATTGGATAGACCTTCTAAGGTTACTCCTTCGAACGAGGTCAAAACTACTCCCACTCTGGACCCATCTTTGGTCGATGAACCATCGACCAGGATTGTCCAGGCCGAATGCTTGACCATTGGTTCGTTATCACTGATAGATCCAGAGAACTCAGCCACAAAGTCGGCCAACACTTAGCCTTTGATAGCTGTTCGAGATTTAAACTCTATATCATACTTTCCCAGTTCTACGGCCCAAGCTGAGACCCTACCACTTATCTCGGCTTTTCTAAATGCTTCTCTAAGAGGAAATCTAGTGTAAATGACGACAGTGTGTGCCAGGAAATAATGGCTAAGTTTGTGAGTGGCCATAACTAAGGCTAAGTATAATTTTTCCAATGGTACATACCTTCTTTCGTCGTTCACCAAGATCTTACTTACGTAATAGATGGGTTTATGTTCTTTCTCATCTTTGACCAATACCGCACTAACCGCATGATCCGATACCGCCAAGTACAAAGCCAGCTCATCATCTGAAAGAGGTTTCGTCAACAGAGGTGGTTCAGACAAGTACTGTTTCAACCTTTCAAATGCTTCCTTACACTCTTCATTCCAGATGAACTCTTTACCCTTCTTGATACTTTGAAAGAAAGGTTGGCACTTATCCGCCAATCAACTTATAAATCTATTCAAGACAGCGGCCATTCCGGCCAACATCTAAACTTCTTTTATCTTGGTTGGTGTCCTTAGCCTGTGGAGTGCCTCTATTTGCTCTGGATTTGCCTCGATTCCTAGATGTGTCACGATGAGACCAAGAAAATTTCCGGATCCTACCCCAAATGCACACTTGGAGGCGTTCAACTTTAATTTTCCCTTTCTCAAAGTTTCAAACACTTTTCTCAAATCTTCTAAGTGTTCCTATTTTCTTTCACTTTTGATAACCATGTCGTCGATATAAACTTCCATCTGAACCCCTATATGCTCAGTACACATTTTGGTGATCATCCGTGGATAGGTTGACCCCGCATTTTTCAGACCGAACGACATAACTTTGTAGCAATAATTTCCCCTTGGAGTTATGAAAGAGGTTTTCTCTTGGTCTTCCTCATACATCAGTATTTGATGGTAGCCGAAAATGCATCAAGAAAACTCATCCTTTCAACCCCGGACGTAGAGTCTACCAATTGATCGATTTTAGGTAGCGGATAAGGTTCTTTCGGACACGCTTTGTCAAGGTCTGTAGTCAACACACACACTCCACTTTCCATTCTTTTTCTTGACAACAACCATGTTAACAAGCCACTTTGGGTATTGCACCTCTTATTTCTCCGGCCGCTAACAACTTTTCCACTTCTTTCACCACTGCATCAGCGTGTTCCGGGGCTGTCCTTATTCCTCGTTGGACGATTGGTTTTGCTCCTGGATTAATGCTAAGCTTATGACAAGCCAACTCCCAGTCCAAGCCAGGAATCTCCTCCGGGGTCCAAGTAAAACAATCCAGATTTTCGAATAATAAATTCTTAAGAGTCCGAGCTTCCTCCCTTGGTAAGTCCTCTCCTATCAAGAAGTATCTCTCTTCCTCTTGACCTGGGATTGGGACCTTAACCAAATCTTCCACCATCTTTTCTTTTGGATACTTCTCCTTTTCCTGGATCTTTTTTAGTATCACCATCTTTTTTCCTGGTTCAAATAATCAGGATTCAAGGCCAGTATTTTTGTAATTGTTAAAAAAGAATCTGTCAAATTATTTATTTGATCAAAGACTGGTTTGGATATTTTCCTATTCTCACTGGAGCTGGGTTATTTGGCCACACCTGTAACCGGAGCTCGGTGGTGGGAGCTGGAGAGGTTATTGGCGGAGGTGGGAATGGGTTGTTAAACCCTAGTTGCTGTTTAATAATTTCAGGGACTATGTTTTGTCAATTTGCTAAACTTGGTTAATTACATCATCAACCTTGAGGTTTCAGTATTTTGTAATTGGAACCCTGTTTTTATAAAGCAAATAATTATGGTCTGAAAAATTTATGAAAATTACAATCTGACCCACAAGTTTAGATTTAGGCAGATAGAGTATTACAGTTCACTTATAATCTGAAAATCGGCATGTAATTAATTATTAACTATTTAGATTTAATTAATTCTTGTAATTGATTAATAATAGTTAAGGTGTAATTAATTATTAACTATTTAGATTTAATTGATTTTTTTTATTGATTAATAATAGTTAATGTTTAATTAACTAGAAACTATTTAGAGGTAATTGATAAATTTAGTTTATTTATTTATAATAGTTTGAATTTGATTATATGGATTAATTAATATTGTTTAGACTTAATTAATTTTTTTAATTAATTAATAACAATTAGATTTAATTAACGTTTAATTAATTGACAGAAAGCAAATTATAAGTGATGTATTTAATTTTCACGCGTTAGCTATAGTGACTTCCTCCATATCAGATGAAATTAATTACATATCACTAAGTATAACTTGTATCCCTAAAATTAATAAATAGCTAAGTGGGAGATTAAATTTATTTGTATAAATATCACGGTCTCCATCGCTACTTTATAGATGAAGTGATTATTTTACGCGTTGGATATAGTGTCTTCCTCCCCATCGGATGGAATAATTACGGAATTATCAAGTATAAAGTATAAATATTTTGTTAGTATCTAATCATCTCTCCATATGAGAGATTATATACTGGAACAATGGATTTATAATTGTCGATGGTATTCACTTAGATATAATTATTATTATCCCTCTCCATCTGAGGCTATGTTAATATTTATAGGACCAAAGTTAAGCGATATATTTAATTTTTACTTTGACATTTGTCTAGACAGTAAAATTAAATGGCTAAACTAGCATATTGAATGTTAAATAATATACGTCCTCTCATCAAGGCATATTATTTACGGTGATTAGGCTGGTGGTGGATTAAAGTTTTAAATATTGAATTAGGGACCATATTTATTAATAATTCATAGTTGTTTTAGTTGTTCATTTAATATATTATTTGTAATTATTTTCTCATGATAATAAATCGTATTTGTACCACTATTTATTATACTTAAAAGGTTAAGTTGTTGATTTGATTATTATAACTCAAAAATAAAACTCGGATATTTTTATTTGACTGCTAATAAGCAAAGTTTTATGTTTTAAGGTATGTCCATCGGTTCCAAGTGAATGAGTAACTAATTAGTTGACCCAGACTTATCGGAGGTGGATTGAATATAATTTGATGAGATGTAGCGCTAATACATATTGTCATTCATGACTAATGTATTGCGACATCAGTATCAATTTATGTTATATTTCTATGACATCACGATGAATCTAAAATGTATGTTTAATATTCGAGATTGTGATAATAGAGAAATTTAACTCTCAAATTTCTTAAACACAATAATGACGAAGAGACATAGTTTAAGAATCATGTTCTTTAACTAGGGATTCTTAAAGGTGAAATCAATGGCGAAAGCAAAGTTGATAGTTAATGCCCCAAAATGTCTCATGAAAAGTCTAGTGTTGCTTAGGTTAATGGAAAGCTTTTTGTTTCTAAACCGAAAGGTTATAAGAAAAGGAAAAAGTCATATGAACCGGTAGCAAGTCATTTAAAATAATATTGTCCAATACATTTAACTTAAGATTAAGCTATAAGTTATATCTCTTTCACTTGTTGCTGAAAAATATTTAGTGATTGTATCTACCGTAAGCTGTTGTGTAGATATTGGAATCACTAATCATGGTTGCAATTTATTGCAAAGGTTCCAGTAATCCAGATAGTTTAGTGATGGCGAGATATAACACTTTTTTGAAAGATTGCACAAGGTGCAAGTAGTTAGAGCGGAAGATATTAGAATTGATTAGTATTAATCATATATTAATAACAATAGACATTCTATATAAATCTTCCATTAGAAAGAACTTTGATTTGGTTTCTAAGATAATGGATGAACACATTTTGTTTATTTTAATAACTCTTCCATTATTAGGTAAAATAGACAATTTATCGGATATGGTAAATAAGTGAATGATCTTTATATTATTGTTAAATTCTAATTCTGTATATCAATTAAAATTCGAATAATATTATTAGCATACCATATTAGAGAAATTAACTTTCAAGTAATAAACTATACATAACTTTGGCATGTACACCTAGGTTATTTTAATCTAAAAAGGATGTCAAGGTTGGTTTAAAATGGTCCATTTGGATCATTGAAAGTGGAGGCACTACCAACTCTTGAATCATGTTTAGATAGTAAAATGACCAAGTGATATTTCACGATCAAAGGTTGTATGAGTTAAAAGAAGTGTAAAAATTAGTTCATTCTGATTCGTGTAATACTATGAGATCCATGATACATGAGTTTTTGAATAGACAGTCACATTTATTTGTGATTATTCAAAGTAAATGTACATTCATTTGATGCGTCATACGTTTAAGTGCTTTGAATTATTCAATACATTTAAGACGAAGACATATAAGTATCTTGGAAATGTATATCGACACTTCGATTTGATCGAGGTGGATAGTAACTCTTTGGATAGATAGTGGACTACTTATCAGATATAGGGATTATATCCCAGTTTACATCACCTAGTAAATAATCATCAAACGGTGTAGTAAAATGAAGGTAAAAAGACTCTTATAGGAATGGTTATGTTGATGGTGAGTTATTCAGTTAATTTTATTCGTTTTTAAGATACGTAGTAGAAACATTAGCATACATCTTCAACTCGGTTTTATCTTAGCTAGTACCTAGTACTTCCATAGAACTTTAGATTTGGCCACGCCTAGTCTTAAGAAGTTCTGTTTCATGGGAGTCCAACACACGTGTTGAAGGAAAAAAAAAAAAAATTGAATCAAGTATTGATGTTTGTTTCTTGTATGTTATCCAAAAGAAACGAAAAATGGTTTCTTATTGTTCTAAGAATCGGAAGTCATTATTAGCACATTGACTAATTCTTGAAAAATGATAAGATGTTACCATGAATCCAAAATAAAGTTAGCTTGATAGTAGTTAAGAGTAAGTAGAGTGAAATTTGTTTTTATTGTATACTTATAGTTCAAAATTAAACGTCACATGATGCACTTACGGATACGTTTTCTCAGTGGAAGAAATCGAGTGATTCATGCAGAGGATATTGGTGTATAACACCAGCTCAAAAGTTATTAATGCTTAGTACTTATATGGATGTTCATCATAGTGGGAGGGTCATGAAACAACCTAGACATTTCTTATACTTAGGATAATCTTATCAGATGATCCTTGATAAGTTGGAAACTGAACCCAGTAGATACAATGAATATTGATTTCATATAAAGATGCAAGATATTGGCAAATAGCTATGAAATCTGGTCAAGACATTTATCCTTAATGGAAGTCCTGTGAAGTACTTTTATGGTACAACCAGATGCTATTCAAGCAAAGGGCCAATAGCACATATTGTGCAAGTTTAAGAAGTATTTAGACCTAAGTAGGCATCTAGGTCTTATTTTATCCATTTTGATCAGCCTATAAAGTCTTATTACTTTGATCATGGTCGGATAAGTAATATAAATACTAGAAGCGTGATGGGTATGTTTTGATATTTTTGGTACTATGAGTAAATTAACTATGTCATCAGATGTGATGTGGAATTGTTATTTACAGGAAATGTATAATTATCCAGATAGTTAGATATTAAAAGATTTGTGATAAGCCAGTCACATCAATTGATGTTGGGCTTCTCACAAAACAAGCTATATCGGTTCTAGCCGAATTTAGCATACTGTTTTCCAAGAAAGGATTACTCCTTTCGGATTTGGAATGTTGAATAGACGATTCCATATGCGTGGCGATTGAAAATCTTATGTATGTTATGAAATTCGTTAGATATTATATTTATGTTGCCTTTGACATGGTTAGTAGATATAAATTTAGCTCATGGTAGGATTATTTATCAATGGCAAAACATTTAATGAAGTATCTTAAATGATTAAGTATTAAATGTAGTTTTACCAAGAAGTTAGTCGTTAATCATTTTGATTAGTAGACTTAGATTTTAATCGAGTACTAATTCTACAAAATCAACATAGAGTTAAAAGTGAATATGATTACATCCTAACTTTCTAGTAAACACTTTATTAAAACTTTTTCGGTAAGGTCTTAGATAAATAGAGAGGATGAGAGTTTAATGTAGGAAATCATGGCTTTAAGTATAAGTGGAAGATTGTTAGAATGATATACTAAAAAGACATGATTTATTGTTGGTTTTTAGTATTTATTTATTAAAAATGAATGTTTTATTTGAGAATAGTTTTGAGCAATGTTGTACATGTTATTTATATGTACATGTGTCTTTATTTTGAATAGTAAGTGATTTGGTGTGTAGAGTACGGCTTACACACGGAAGATCAAATCATTAGTTCTAACAGAATATATTTTTTCGTTCACAACTTTAGATGGAGTGGACAATCATCGGTATAGTTGTAGCACATAGTTTTAGTAGGTCTGTCTTGACTAAGGGAACGGTTGAGTTCCGACTCTTTGTGCTAGTATACTTGGAGTATATTGAACAGGACAAAGTGATATTATTTTATGTTACTGGCCAGAATAAAATAATTATACCTAACAAATTATTATGATTACTTATACTCTTAATCCCTAGATTATTTTCGATACACATATTTATAATATATACTGATTTGATTTACAATTGGTGAGATTTGTTGTGGTTAACAAACCCATACGTTGGACAGTAATATTATATATATGGTTTGTGTCTATAATCGAAAGAATTCAGGTCTCTTAACAAGGATTGATGATATCCTCTCGAGAAGCTTATATGTTTTGTTTGTGTCAAATCTTGCAAGTGGATTTTATATCCGACACAACAAATAAGTTAAGTGGAAAGGTCGAGAAAATAATATGGCGAGTAAAATAATTGTAAGTAATTTATTTACTTGGTGGATATCTGTGATCTTAACGTGAGGAGAAAATTAAGTATTTAATAATGTGCTCTCAAATATTATTTGAGAAGGAATTAGAGTACAATTATATTCTCTAGTGGAAATGAATATAATTTACCGATAGAATATCCTAAGATTGGTAAAGTAGTAATTAGATAATATTATATTAATCTTGTTAATAAGATAATATAATATTTATTAATTAAGTACTAATCTAAGTAGGGTTAGAGTTATAGGTAAGGTAGAAGTCTTTTCCTTCTTGTGCACTAGGTCCCTGTTGTATCCTATATAAGTTGTTCATATGTTAAGAAAAAGAGACAAACTTCATAATTAAGGTTTCCTAACAGTTTTTGAGAGTCCACCTCTCTAAAAGAAAGAAGTATAATAGGAATACAACAGAAGATCAAGTGTGATCTACCTCTACCCGTGAGGTATTTCTGTATTTTTTTTATATAATCCATATGCACTATAATCATGATTCAAGGCCAGTTTTCCGCTGCAAAATAAAAAATGTTTCCAACACATACATGCCGAATCGGACTCATCTGTATCGTCCTTATCGTCCTCGTATGTTCCTGGACACACTTGAGAGCTGTTCGGGTCATTGGTGTTTCGAGCCTCATGATCAAATGGTTTGATTCCCATTTTTGTGGCATTGGCTCGAAACCACTCAAATTCCCTAAGATCGTAAAGATTGGCAACATTAATTGGTTGGGCATTTCTAACTGAGGTCTCGGGTCGTTCAGCTGGAGTTTCATTTGGTGCAGAGTTAGGATTGTTGCCCGTACTGCAACGACTATAAGTTTTACTGAAGGTGGTCGGTTGAGGGTCCATCACTGGTTGGCTGGACTTAGTTTTGGAAACCAAACTGTGCTTGTCAGATGTTTCCCACATACGGCGCCAATTTGATGAAAATGAAAATTCCACAAGGTTGAATCCTAGTCACCCAGATGATGAACCAATCCGAATTATCCACGTGTAATTTGAGATAGGACGATTGATGGACCAAATCCGAACGATGGACCACCGGCGAGAAGATAAATATTAAGTCTGGAAATCTGTATATGTGTTTAAGTCTTTAAGTATATCAGTCTATATGAATATATGTAGAGGGAGATATAGTCACTTTTTTCCGGGAAAACTTCAAAATTTTATTAAGATCATCAGTACAAAGTCTTCTTGCCTGTGGAACACACTTTAAGATAATGACGATATCATGAAATTTTTGTTCAACCAAAGAAAATGATGACCTCTTCTCGAACCTTGACCTGATATGTTTCTGAAGAAGAATCCAGAATCAGATTGCGGAACCAGTTGGCCAAATATGTATTCCATAATCTGGTTCCGAAATCCTAACCAAGCCTTTACATTCTCAGAATCTCCAACAACTTGAAGAGCTCAATGCCTATTGTTAGTATGTCCAAGACTAGTAGCATTGTAGCAATAACAAGACAGCACACGTACAAGGGCTGATACTATTCCAACAAAATCTCAAAACGTTAGTTGCCTCATCAAAAGCGCCAAAATCTAAAGAGAAAATTGTAGTTTAGTACATACTTATAGGACTTATTTAAAGAAAAAACATGTTAAAAGTCTTGTTTAACCACTTATTTAACGACTCCTACCTATCTGAGATTAAGTTCAACCACAGTGCAAGAGAAAGTTACCACTTTCATATATTTTCAAGAATTTTAATTTTATAATGGCTCAAACTACAAAAACCTGAGGTAGTAATTTTGAATATCTACAAATTATAGAAGTAATGTTTATTCGTTGAGCTGAGTAATTCTCCTTGTAGATTTATTAATCTAGAAAAGTTTACGACGCTTTTCACACCCCATCACTTTTCTACATCTATTTGTAGTACAAAACTACAAATAGCCCTGAACTCCTCAGTTGATCGAGAAATTCGTACTGAAAGTTTGTTTACGTTTCTTTCTTGTCGACTACGAGCAAAAAATGATGGGAAAATGAGAAAGGAAAAAAACTTAAGGTGGATAATTTTCATTTTTCTATACACAAAAAAGAAGACATATTTGCTTTAAAATGCAGCCAACAAATGTAATCATAGACACTAAAATTATGATCACCCCCAAAAGGTCAGGTAATACCCCGTTGTTTATCTTACCTTAGAAGAATTATGATACAGTTACAAACTTAAAAAGCAATCACACTAAAAAATTGAGATCTTGTGTTACTAGATAAAGTTCATAACTTCATATCTTGAAGACTTGACGGAAGAAAATTGCCCTAAATATAAACTAAAATCTATAACTTGACAATATTAATCCTATGTAAAAAAGTAATCCACAGTTAAAAGAATACACTCTACTGACCTTAAATAAGTGTTTCTTATGAAAATTCGTACAATTTTGTCATATAAAATTTTCATGTCTAGATTGTCTATAGAAAAATTTCAAATTTAATCAGATAATTCATGATTGAACCATATGATAAAATCTTTAAATTTTTAATTTCAAAATTTTCAATACGAAATAATTACAAGTCAAACTTATACGTTTTTAATTTGTTTTTTCACTCGCTTTCAAAATGATGATCCATATTTCAAAAAAAGAAAAAATAATGAATCCAATTTCGATTTTTATGTAGGGAAACGAAGTGGACCTATAATTTAAGGGCTTATTTAATAAAAAAAAAGTACCAAATAAAAACTCAAACAAAATATATTTTTCTTCTTCTTATTCTCTCGCTCTACTCCGGTGACGCCAACGAGAAATCAAGGTTATAATTTAACACTACATTTTTAAGCAATTTGTCAGTATATATTTACTATTTTGACAGATTAGACGAGATTGCACACTTTTCTGGGTTTGTTATATATTTATATGTATGTATATGTTTCGTATAAGATGGTATATATTTGGATTTGGCTGGGTATTCGTTGAATTGTGCTTTTAATTTGGCAATATAATCTCGAATTTAAAGATTAATGGATGATGAAACTTAAAATTCCACAAGTTTGAATCCTAGTCAGCCAGATGATGGACCAATCCGAATTATCCACGTATAACTTGAGATAGGACGATTGATGGACCAAATCTGAACGATGGACCACTAACGCGAAGATAAATATTAAGTCTGGAAATTTGTACGTATTTAAGTCTTTAAGTATATCAGTCTATATGAATATATGTAGACGGAGATATAGTCATTTTTTTTCTGAGGCTTTTCTTAATGGTTTATGCTATCTATTTATAGGATCGTAGGGTCATGACGGTAATTTTCGTTTGTCACTCACCCCACGACCTAGGAGATGAGTATAACTGCCATTCTACCCATGATTCAAGATATGGGTGGTTGTGTGTTAGGTGATAATTAACTTCCCATATCTTTCACTTGGTATTTTGTTGGATCATTACATGGAGATGAACTAAACACTACCCTATGGGGTCATGACCTGGCAACGGGCCAGACTCTTGCCCATAGTGGTCTGGGCCACCTCTAAAATTTGAGCTTTAAATATATGGGATTAAAATATATAGCACAAGCATATTTATTAGTATATTCATCAATTGCGTAAACTTATAAGATAATAAGAAAATACCCTCTTATATATATATATTCCATTTTCGTTTATTTATAAATAATATGACTGACCAAACTGTCACATATTTTTATAATCAAAAACTCAAAAATGTGTTGTCAAACGGACCCTTATATTGTGACTTTGGCTTATTTACGATTCAAATATTGTTGCAATATATAGTAAGAGCATGTCATATTGTATTGAGCGTAGTGTGACTGTGGTTATTTATGTTGATTATAATTATTACTACTTAAAATCATATTTGGGTTATCATTAAATAAACGATTGTCATAAATCAACAAACGACCTCTTCAGTTAAACATTGAGGATAAAAATGACCAATTTTAAGGTTGATATCCAGATGAACAATATGTTCAAACTTTAAAAGTTATGTGTTCTAATTCAAAACAATGTGTACGAAAAATTGAACTTTGGTTCAAACCGTGTGTATAAAATATGTAATACAAACTACAAAGTTAAAGTGAATAAAGTGCTGCTGTGTTGGCTTGATTTCTTGAGCAATACATGTGATTGTGAAATACTATATTTATGGATCTGAATAGATTAGAACTATATATTTCTTTGTATCCATATTTTTGCTACGATTGTGGATACCATGAATGCAAATTATGGAAGTGGCAATCACACAGGTGAACCATGAGCCGCTTTTAGAAGCTGGCATATCATGGTTCACCGCACTCTCTTTTTATATGTAGTAGATTAACCTGTTTTTATTTAAGAAATAAACAAAAATTAGTAACATGTTCTCTTTCCTGATTTTGTTATCTTTTATATTGGTCTAGAGCTATGGATCTTCAAAGCAATGATGGATTGTTTACCCAATTTTTACAGATTCCTATAATGGATAGTCACACTTTAACTTGTCCGCTAGTCCCAACATATGTCATGGAGTCTTCTAAAAAATCTCAAGATGACAATTACAGCTAAGAGGAAGACACAATACTAGTTAATGGATTGCTTTGTATTGGCCTAGATGGAGTTGTTAGAAGTGGACATAAATTTAGTAAGTTTTGGGATCGAATTCATGGATATTATCATGAGTGTAAGAAGGCTAGTCATCCTGATAGAATAAAACATTATTTAAGCAATCATTGGTCGACAATTCGAGGTTCCGTCAACAAATTTTATGGGTGTCTGGCTCAAATTGAACACATGAATCTTAGTGGTTGCGCCAAAGCAAATAAGACATACATATCTATATTATTTGGTTATTGTAAAATGGTTTTAAAATTTTGATATTCACTTGGTAGCTTCCTGCTTAGAGTTATTCACTTAGCTTCATTCCATACTACTATTAGCTTCATTCCATCTACTGTTCTATCTTAAGATATTCACTTAGCAGCTTAGGCTTGAGTTATTTGGTGTTTTTTTTACTGTTTGCTTCATTCCATCTACTGTTCTATCTTAATATATTTGGTGTTATTTGGTGTTTCCGCTTGTGTTTATACGAGCTTGTATATTAGTATTGTTTCGAGCTTTGATCAGGGAGTTATAATCAATCATACATATTATTTCATTAGATTTAGTTTTGTGGAGTGACTTATTCATTGAGATAATATTTAAAGTTAGCTTTTGTCACGGGCTTTAATCTCTGGGTTTAATGCCACTTATCCGTTTAAGTGCTAGATTCTGTAACATCCCGTATTTTTATAAGTGGTTTTATTTATGATTTAATTTATCCAAAAACGTTTTATTCAAATTTTACCAAAAACCGGTCACTCGACTAATTTTTAGCCAAAAACCGAAACTCTTCCGAAAAACTTTATTTGAAAAACCTGTTACTAATTTTATAAATAAAAAGGACCCAATAGTTTTGTTTCTAAAGATTTGTTATTTTTGAGTAGTAAAACAATATTTTTGGATTAAGAGTTAGCTTTTAGAACTTTGGGGACCAAATAGTTCACTTCCACAAACTTTGTAAAAACAGTTTTTTTTATACCTAAAATCAGCCCACTTTTCAATTCTTTAAACCTAAAAATCAGCCAAGAGAGAAAAGAGAGAAAAAGAGAGAAAAGAGAAGAAGAAGAAGAGGAAGCCACCATTAGCGGGTTCATACCGGAAGCATCTCCACTACGCTCTAAGGTAACGGGGGTTATCCATTGCGACTAGACGAGGGTGTATGTTAGGATTTGGTTTTGCGTTTATTAGAAATTGGGGGTTTATGCCTTTTTATCTTAATTAGGTTTATAAATTGTTAATTGGGTTTAATTGTTGTATGATTTATTCACTTATTTGAATGGGAGAAATTGATGAGTTAATTATATTAATTTCGGATTAATGAGATTATGGATGGGTTTGCATGTTTTATGCGTTGATTATTGTGATTATATAATTATTGATGAAATTGGATAAATTTATATTGAATAATGGTGAATTGTAGTTTACGCTTACAAGGTGTTTGTTAAAATGCCTGAAAGTGATTTTATGTTGTTATAGCGTTTGGCTAGTTGTGAATTTAGTACATGTGGTTATGTGTTATGTTGTATTACGTTAAGTGACGTATGAGATGGTGTTATTTGAATAGTATAATATTATTGGTCGAGACCTTAATATTTATACGTATGAGATTGTGTTAATTGGATGATTTATTATTATTGGCCGAGGCCTTGTGATTTAGCTGTAGTGGCAATGGTCTCTGTCTCTCCCTAATTCCGGGGACAGAAGACGGCCGAGGGGATAGGGAATGACCTACCTTACGGACTGGGGTAGGTGGCGTGAGAGGTCCCAGTGTGCACTATATTTATTTTATTGTTAGCAATGGTCTATGTCTCTCCCTAATTCCGGGGGCATAAGACGGCCGAAGGGATAGGGAATGACTCGTCTTACGGACTGGGACGAGTGGCGTGAGAGGTCCAAGTGCGCACTATAAACCTACTTTTATGTTGCAATGGTCTCTGTCTCTCCCTAATTCCGGGGACAGAAGACGGCCGAAGGGATAGGGAATGACCTACCTTACGGACTGGGGTAGGTGGCGTGAGAGGTCCATGTATGCTATATGTGTGTGTTGATGTTATTTAATTTATTTAATTTATCCCGTTGTAGAATGTCATTATATTTCTTCTTATACATCGATTACCGTAGTTGTAGAATTTGTGAGCTCTTGCATTTATGGGATGGAGTGACGGTGTTTGTGGTGCCGTCCCGTCTAGTTATGTGCGTGGGACTCACCGTTACAATTTTGTATTTCAGGTACAACTTAGGTTGAAGCGTATGGTTAAGAGTTTTAGCAAGGCATCACATGGGTTTGGGCTTTTGCTTTCTTTTTACTTAGATTGTTTTTGAGGTTGTAGCCTACGGGCAAATTCATTCGTTCATTATTTTTAGCTTTTATAAATCCTGTCTTGTAGCCGTGTTTGGCAAACAATTTATTTTATTCATTTAATAGTTCCATTAGCTTGCAAATGTTTTCTTTAAAAATTTTAATTTTGTACCAACAAGTTCTATTTCCTTTTGTTTTAAAAAGGTCACGCCTAGATGACCGTGTTTATGGAATTTGGGGCGTGACAAGTTGGTATCAGAGCTAACTAGGTTCTTGTATACTTTGGGACGACGGGAAGATGGGTAGCCATTGGACCAAGATCCATCGTATCATTTTCACAAAACTTTTTCCAAAAACTCAAACTTTTTCTAAAAACGGGGGGTTGCATTTAGCTTAAGACATGTAGCTAGAATTTAGTAGTAGTTGATGGAAGGAAAGTCCACATGTGAGGCAAGTTGGGGACAATGAGGACGCTTGTTGATCCCGGCTCACCAAACTAGTGGGTTGACCTCTCGTCGGTATGTGTGAAGGAATACCTTAGCGATGTGGAATTCTAGAGTATGCGAGGACGCTCGGGTGCTTTAGGATAACGTACCGTGATGGGTTATCCCTCGCACTTTTGTGTTCTTTGTATGCGTGTGTAGATTGATATAGTGTGTATGAGGTAAAAGTTTGCATGTCAAGTAGTAGCGAACTATTAGAGTGCGAGAATTGTGAAGTTGATGGTTTTATGTAGTGTGTTTTTCAATTATTAACTTGTGTGGTAATGAACATTTTATGCGAATGGATGTTGATCGTAAATGATGTGGACTAAAATGATGTTGTGTGATATGTTCCATGTAAGGAATTAACAAGTGTTGAGGAATTTTACGTTTTTGTATCGTTAATTTTCTGCAGAAAAACGATTGGTCGTTTTATTTTTAAGTATTATTTTGATCGGTCGCATTTTTCAGACCTCTCTGGTCAGATTTTGACAAAAACGACCGTTCGTTTTGTCAAAAACGATTGGTCGTTTTCTGGCAAATTTTGCGGTTTTTCGCTAAACTTCAAACGCTCGTAACTCCTTCGTTTTTACTCCGAATTTGATTCCGCTTGAAGCGTTGGCTTTGTATTTCAGTGCTCTATAATTATGATCATTAGAAATCTTGATAAAATGATTAGCATGAAAAACGAGCTTTTATCATGAATTACATGTTTTGTGATTATCACGTAATGTGCGGAATGTTGTATTGTATGATTAGCGGAATTTGATGCCTTTGCAAATTTGGTTAGATTTTATAAGTTGGAAAACATGAATGTTTAATTACGTTTTGTGAGGTCGTGTCCTAAATTCATTAGTTTTATAAGTCGTTTGTGCACTTATTTCTTCCTTACAACATGATTATACTCTTTTAGACATTGAATATAATTTTTTCTTGGTTAGATTGTAAGCTAGTGTTTTATATATATGTTTCACATTTAGCAACTATTTTCCTTCACTCGATAGAATGATAACTGGGGACTTAGATATTTTAGGTTCTGAGTTAATTGTCCCTACATGAAGAATCTCGTTTGATACTGTATAATGTAAGACTATACTATAATGTAAGACTTAATTTAGTTGAGTTGGTTTGGTGTCCATATTTAAGAGGAATTACACACAGCTAATTTCATATGTACTAAATTCAAGGTCGATATAAGGGAATTTTAATAAGATTAACTATTGAAAACTTAAGAAATATATCTGGTGTAGTATGCCCCTATACAAGTTAAAATGTTTGAGTTTGTAAACTATTATAGGTGAGACAAAGTTTTTAAAACATTTTCTTATTATCTCTATTAATGGTTTGTACGTTAATGAAGTCACTGGTTTGGTATATATAAATAAAAATGTAGTTAACTATTGCGGCGGATTGTAACTAACAAACAAAAGGGCATGATAGGATATATTTATTTATTTTATGGATTTTTTTTTTTTGAGTGGAAGTTTTCGACAGCTATAAGAGAACCTCGATTATGGTAGTTTCCTTCTAATTTTTGTAATTTAATGTTGTCCATGGATTACCTTTCGGTGCCGACTTTTGCTTAGAGTTTCAATGAAATGATTCGTGAGGTTATTTTCAATTCGTTTGACCACTGTAAAAGATGTTTAAGCTATAATTAGAATCCAAACTTGAGATTTAATTTGTGTTTAAAGTGTTCAAATAATAAGTGAACTAGCATTATAGTTGTCCTAGTTATTTCAAGTAAATCTCTTTGGTCGGATTAGTTGCAAAGTTTCAACAGGTCTTGCACTTTGATTGAGAGCATGTATTACATGTGAATTTGGAGTGGTATTTTGGGACTAAATATAAATTATTAGGTTTTGCGCTTCTTATTAATTAAAGATTGTTTTGTTTAAGAGAACATGGTATAAAGGGAGATTGGTATTATTTTTGGGTGGTGATCTAGATGCTAAAACTGGATTGTTTGATAAATTAGAAACAAAATGCAATGTTAGGCCGGTTAGCACCATTATTATTATTATTTTATCAGAGCGTACAGCGGAAGCACATGAAATAGATATAGATGTTTAAGTAATAAATGTTTCGGAAAACGATATGGAAACAAGTTTTGGAATAAGTTTGGTTATCTTACGGTATCAATATCAGTAATAGTTGTTTGAATTTGAACCATCCCAGAGGTTAATTATCAGTTCAAGGAAAAACATGGTAGGAACAAATTTTATTTTATTTTACCAATTAAAAGATTAGCTTACATCATGTGTTTTGCTTTCATGGTGTACACTTTGTTATTAGCATTGATGATGACTAAAATCAGAATTTGGACTAAGAATTATGCAGACAGGAGTTATAGAGTTTTGGAATTATGATTGATGGGTGTGACGACCCAGATTTCCAGGAAGGAATTTCTGTGGTGTGGTGTTGTGCGTTAGTCCCGCATCGCCCAGATATGAGAGTACTCATGTGGTATATGAGCTTAAAGATCCATTTCCTATAAACAAGGCCTATTAAAGCCGTGCGGCACAACAGTGAGGACGAAACTCCACAGTTAAGCGTGCTTAGCTTGGAGTAGTACCAGGATGGGTGACCGCCCTGGGAAGTTGTGCCAAAGCGGACAATATTGTTGATACGGGCGTAACGGTTTGGCCCGTGGGGCCGGGTCGTTACAGATGGTATCAGAGCCTCTATCTGGCCGGAAATGTGGGGACTAGCATGTGTGTGTGGACCCTTGAAGGGCAACGTGCCCGACGAGGACGTCGTGCCTAAGGGGGGTGATTGTGACGACCCAGATTTCCAGGAAGGAATTTCTGTGGTGTGGTGTTGTGCGTTAGTCCCGCATCGCCCAGATATGAGAGTACTCATGTGGTATATGAGCTTAAAGATCCATTTCCTATAAACAAGGCCTATTAAAGCCGTGCGGCACAACAGTGAGGACGAAACTCCACAGTTAAGCGTGCTTAGCTTGGAGTAGTACCAGGATGGGTGACCGCCCTGGGAAGTTGTGCCAAAGCGGACAATATTGTTGATACGGGCGTAACGGTTTGGCCCGTGGGGCCGGGTCGTTACAGATGGTATCAGAGCCTCTATCTGGCCGGAAATGTGGGGACTAGCATGTGTGTGTGGACCCTTGAAGGGCAACGTGCCCGACGAGGACGTCGTGCCTAAGGGGGGGTGATTGTGACGACCCAGATTTCCAGGAAGGAATTTCTGTGGTGTGGTGTTGTGCGTTAGTCCCGCATCGCCCAGATATGAGAGTACTCATGTGGTATATGAGCTTAAAGATCCATTTCCTATAAACAAGGCCTATTAAAGCCGTGCGGCACAACAGTGAGGACGAAACTCCACAGTTAAGCGTGCTTAGCTTGGAGTAGTACCAGGATGGGTGACCGCCCTGGGAAGTTGTGCCAAAGCGGACAATATTGTTGATACGGGCGTAACGGTTTGGCCCGTGGGGCCGGGTCGTTACAGATTCAGTGGTACTTTCGGATATGATCAATAAGATATTAACAAATAGCAGTGTTTTAAATAGCGTTATCGCTACCGTAGCATTTTTTCGAGAGAAACGCTAAAAGCGCAAATAGCGTTGCTACATAGCGGTTTGTGGTGTATTTTTTTTTTGTCTAAATACATATAAATATAACATTAAATTCAAAACATCTAATAAAAATTAACTAAGTATATATAAAAAATTGTAACTAATAATCACAAAATGATTATACTTGAGATGTCAGAGTATTTACTTTGTTTGCAAGAGTTTTGGAGTTTGATTCTCTTTAAGCTCCAATAATTTCATTAAAATTTTGACCAAAATAAAAAAAATAAAAAATAAATTTTTTTTTTTTTATTGCGTCCGCTATAGCGTAAATAGCGTTCCTATAGCACGAATTTAGAGTTTTTCCATCCAAATAGTGTTTTAGCGTTGCGTTTTTCTTTCAAAAACCACTATATCGCACAACGTTGCGCAACGTTGCGAGTTTTTTAAAAAAGTGACAAATAGTGATGCTGAAATTTCAAATAAAATTTGTGGGAATGTATTTAAATTGTCTTCATGTTGCTTTGATTTTTAGTTCTTGAGCTTTGCAACTTTTAATGTTTTAAAAACATGGATTGTGAAATTCTAGTTTATGTATGTGTATTTGGTTTTGAAATAGTTGACTCCATAGTCATGCTTGTAGAATTTGCCCGACAGTGGCACATACTTTAGAATAAAGGACTCGATTCCATGCTATATTTTTATTTGATTGTTGATTTTCTAATTTGTTACATCTCGTTGTTGTTCTACCAGATTAAGATGGCCAAGATTATCTACAGAGACACGTGGGAAAGTGATTTCCCATTCGACTACTGTTGGGAGATTTTACGAACTGAACCGAAATGGATTTTGCAAAAAGAACAAGTAAAGACGAAAAAAAGAGAGAGGTGCTTGTGATTCCCAAACAGCTCCGGCGACTATTGACATAGGAGACGAATTACAACAAACCCGGATGTGTGCGAACGACCACCGGGAAGGATGGCTCTAAAGGCAAATGAAATGAAAATACAAAGAAGAAAAATCTGCATTGTTTGAGAAAGTTGTAACTAGTTTAAAAGAAGAACGAAAACAACAACACGATGCAAAGATGGAAATGGAAAAGATCGATAAACTTGCACAAATCGAAGAGAAAAATATAGTTCTA
>OY821742.1:19777634-19816620 GCA_963682055.1 Primula veris
CCAATTTTGTGGCTCAAATGAAGTTTGATAACTTTCTACATTGATTTTTATAAATCAATAAGCCAATTTTTCGCTCATATGGATTATGTTTTTCCCATTCGGTTTATGTTTTTCCACGTGGACCAATCTTTTGGATCATGGTTTGCTTGTTTATGAAATTTCTTGAAATAATTGAAAGCATTTTTTGAGCAAATTCCTATGACAAATGTGATCAAACTTTAAATTATCAAACTTTATGGCAATACATGTTGGGTAGTTGGTTGTCTAGCTCAGTGGGTAACATTGGACCACTCGTAATATTCAGTTTTTGATCAACTACTTGCCTAAAGAATCCTCGATGACAAACGATTTCTGGACATGTCATTCCAAATCAAAATCTTTGGTAAACCCAAATTGATTTGTCCAATATGAGGCCTTATACTCCATGTCCCGTCGTACCTTGTTGAGGAATAAAATATTTGAGAAAACCAGTTTTATCTGGTAATAGCTCATGAAAGAATTGATATTTCTTTACACAACCTCCACTGAATACGACCAAAAGCGTATTCTTGAGGACTTGAGATGACTTTCAAGTTGTTTAATCATGTTTTTAATGAATTTGAAAGTTATCTTATCATTCGTCTGTCGTCGGTTGATAAGATGTCTTAGATGATGAGAAATGATTGTTTATATTATCATTCTCATGTCATCGATTGATAAGAGCATTTTGACATTGTCGCATTGACCGGATGAGATATTCCCGGGTCAAAATACGATAGTTGATTTATAATCGCATCGTATTTGGATAATTTTTGAGGAGATATTTCATGATTAGTCTGAAATCCACATGTCATAAATGTCTTGTTTAAAAGACAAGTATGTGTAAATAACACTAAAATAGTTTCGTAAAATTCTAAAAAGAATTAAAGGAGATATTTTTGGAATTATCCAACCATACTACGGACCATAAATATATATGGTTATGTTTGATACATCAATAATATGGTCACATTTTATTATTGTCCATAGAAATGCAACACTTCCCAAACTCTTAGCCTTATCATTAAGTTGATGGCTCATAATCTGAATTATCCTGAAAAGTCTAGTTGACTTGATAATGCCGAAGAGTAAACATCAAAATTTAGATGTGTATTACTTGACTTTGGGAATTGAAATAAAACATCATGTCAATTATGTTCAGACTCAAATGGACTCATGGAAAGTTTGATCAGGCGATTTCAAATGATTGTACACATTTTTTGGTTTTGCGCACTAAAAGTTATATTTCTTTATGGGGTCACAATACATTGCATACTGCTGCATTGGTCCGTCTGAGGCCCATAGCCATTCAAACACTATTTGCATACTAGTTGGTTATTGGTTATGAGCCAGACGACTTATATGAATGCATTTTTGAGTGCTCAATTAGTATTTTGATTAAGCCACTAAAGTGTTCAAAATATGGACCTCTGAAAATTGAGGATATACATCGATTATGAATTCTCTTCCTATAATTTGATAGATTAACATTGACAAGCGATCTCTTTACCGCATGATGTGATAAAATGGCATTGCTAAGACTGCTTTCCCCACCGTTATGGGAAGATTTTGCATGTTAACGTTGAAAAGGAATGACGTAAAGTAACGTGGCCTTAACCCACTCAGTCTTAGCTCGATTCCTAAACTACACACAGTTATAAGTATGTGTAGAGATTCCCCCAAGTCTAGTCAAGTGTTGGTTGCATTTAAAGACTATGAAAAGTCACGAGATCATTTATACATGCTGCAAATATGCTTACAAGGATAGTCGTCCCTGTCGAACACCGTGTTCCTACTGTAACACGTTTATTGTGGCGAACCCGCCAAGCAAATGATGATGTTGTCGGCTGTCTAGTCTGTCATCCTTACCAAGATACGAAAAAGTTGACCGGCTTTTAATTTGTTCAGCCCCTAGAGAGGTGAACTGAAACTCATTTGTCGCATGAGATTATAAAGGGTCAGGGAGATGTGTGATTCCTTATCATCTTGATAATCTAGAAATATATGTCGATCATGATATCTTAGACAATATTGATGCGAAACAAAACTGTCATCGATACTTGTTCATATATTCGATGATGACGGATAATATGAGCAAATTATGATAGAGAACTACATATTGTTGCCTGTAGTTAATGAATAGTAGACTGGTCAAATGGAAGTTCGCATTCTGAGTCAATTTCCTTAGCGAAACGAAGCGTGTCTATACATGTCGTTCCAACACCGCCGAATGTTTAAACTAGTTCATTTATTTGGGTACTCGTAAGAAAGTGTGATGAGAATAATGACATTGTATCAGTTCTCACATAGTACCGTAAGGCTTTTCTCACACCTTGGAATTGATTACGAGATGACTCGTTTCCTCGTAATAGACGTTATACATTCCACTACTTATTCAGTTTAGTAGTTTCCAGAAAACTGAGTATGCAGCTATGAATGTGGTCATGTTTTATCTCTATGGAGATTTAGACAAAGAGATGTAGATGAAAGTCCCTATATGGCTTCATGAGCTTGAATCAAGTAGTTCCTGACCACGGAACATGTTCTCAATTAACTGAGACATTCACTGTATGGATTAATATAATCCAAGCAGATTTTGTATACCCACCTAAGTGAATACTTTATCAACTTGGAGTACCTGAACAAGTATTATGCCCTTGATTGTTATGAAGGAATCCACGTTTTGGATTTGCCCTTCAAGATGAAGGATCTTGGGAAGACACGGTAGTGATTCGGCCTGATGATCGAGTCCCATAAAGATTGAATCTAAGTCCATGATTTAGATTACACCCAGAATATGTAATGAGTCTTTAGTAAGTCATCACATTCTCTCACGATCGTTCGATCAATAGCCATTGATATAGAATCATTCCGTCCCTGAAGTTACATTGAAGAGATATCGAACAATGATGCTCATATCTGAGTACAATAAGTGCACCAATTTACTTGGTCTAATGTGCTAGGACGAACATATCGTCTGCTATTAATGGTATAGCTCGACACAGCATCCCGCTAACACGCTGTCATTGAAATGGTATTAAAGACATTTTTTTGTTACCTTAAAAGTACTATGGAAAATGAATTGTTTATCCCATTAGTTTCATTGAGTGTACTTACTTCATTCGGTACTCAAATTAACGCAAGCCTTTTTTCGGTTATACCGATGCTGGTTACTTGTCAAACCCGCATAAGGGACTTTTCCTATATGGTTATGTATTTACCATTCGGAATAAGGCAATATTTGCAGGTCTTGGAAAGACTCCATACAAATCACTCTTATCTAATGATGCTCTATGAGATGATTATATAGTGTATATGGTTTCGACCTGATATTAGCCATATGTTTTCTTTCTTACGATTTAGATGAAGCCTTATCTTAAGACAAGTTGCTAGTATCGATCAAATGAGACATGACTAGATTATGCCATTTGAGCATATCCTGTCGAATAATTCTTCATATCTGAAGTATAAGAGCATTTTGTCGAATGTTAGTTCTTATCCCATGTTTAGATTTTATTGCACCTCGTCGTGTTCAAGTAAAATGACGCATACAGATGAATTCTCATGGTTATTTAGTTTTTGGGATTCAAAACTCTTGCACCTTACCCTGTGCAAGTTAGGGGGAGCATCCAGAATAATGCTTATGACTACTTAGCCGAAATAATTGCATCTAGTCGTGTGAAAGTGAGCTAGAGCATCCCGATGAATGCTCATATTCACAAACACTTGTGCATGTACTATTTTATCCTTAGACCAAGGGTTTGTCCCAATGGCTTTACCTTTCCCAGGTTTTAATGAGACACAATAAATCTCGATGAATTCTCACACCCTGTTGAGTGCAAGTGAGGGGGAGCATCCTGACATATGCTTAGCACCATGTTGTGTGTATCCACACATATGCTTAACACTCATATGTGTGTAAATAGAGCATCATGGTGTGTATCCTTAGCATCCTCATGTATGCTTGGAACCCTGTTGTGTGCAAGTGAGAAAGAGCATCCTAATGAATGCTTAGTTCTTACTAGTTATTATCCATGTACTCTTTCATGTGCAAGTGAGGGGAAGCATCCTGTTGTATGCTTGTGTACTCTTTTTGTCTTTAGTCCAAGGTTTTTTTCCAATGGGTTTTCCTTGGCAGGGTTTTTAACGAGACACGTTACCTGTTATACCTCACTAAGGACTGCCGAAATCAGTGGAGTATCCTGTCGTATACTTCTTACCACTCTGTACTCTTTTGTCATTCGACTACAAATTTTTCCCACTAAGTTTACTCTGAAAAAGTTTTGATGAGACACTTGTTTTGTAACTGATCCCCTACTACTACTTTTGCACTCTTTTTCCTTCGATTAAATATTTTCCCATTTGGTTTGCTCTGTCAAGGTTTTGATGAGCCACACTACTTTTGTGGTTAGTTACTTACATAGTATTTCGGCCTAAATCATTTAGCTACACAGTTTCTCTAGTACTGGTTTTGTTCCACACAGGGTTTTCCGGCCATAAGATTTTTATGTGTTGGCATCTGCGATTGAACATTGATTCGGATCGACTCATGAAGACGAAGACCTCAAGACTTGCAAGCGGGCGTGTTTTAGGTCATTTAGGTAGAAATCTTGGGGCCTGCTCCAAGAATGTATCTTGGGCCTAAGTAGGATTTTCTACCGTGTACACCCCTAACCTCTATTATATAAAGAGGGTTAGGGTTCGTTTTATGTATCTCTTGTATCAATATCAATGAATAAAGACTCACCATTTATCTATATACGTATGTCTCTATATCTCTATATATTGCTAATATGTCACACAACAGTACGGTTATTATAGAAAAATTTATAAGTAAGATGAAAATTGTACAAATCAAAATGGTTTCTCAAAAGTTGTAAAAGTGTTAGATTTGAGGAAATGTTTAGGATATGTGATGTGGAGTTTCAAGTCATTAAGATAGCATGAAGGGAAAAGAAGTAATAGCAAGGATAGAGAAGTAATTATTTTATCAGCAGTGATAGCATTGGGAGTCTTGTAAATAAGCAAAAGTTTCAGTGAAGAAAATTTTCTTTAAAAAGAAGAGAGTGTAAAAGCCATAGTTATCAGTTGTTCAAGTGATATATGTACGACTTTAGAAAATATTATATGAGGGGTGTCATTGACAATTATAGATGAGCAAGTAACTCATTTTATGAATAAGTTTCGGGATGAAACTTTTTTAAGTGGGAAAGAGTGTAAAATCCTGTGTTTTACTTATTTATATTCTTAGAATATCCTTCTTCTTCTTATTATTAATTCTACTAGTAGTAAAATATAAATCTTAAAAAGTTAAGGTACCAATGTTAATTAAGTATCAACTAAAGGACGAGTTAGGTTATTTCTTCTATGATAGATTAGTACCGAGGGCTTTAATTATGAAAACGTATAACAAGAGAGTTAAGAGGTAGAGAAGGAGAAACGGTTATGGTAACCGAAATAATATAGTTTAGAGCATAAATATCAGAGTTATATGTTGTGTATCAACCTTTACTATAAATGTAATTCACCGTAAAAGGAGAGTTTATATAATATATAGAGTGATGGAGATGTATATATATATCATACTATTAATTAAAGCTAAACCAAGATAAATGAATCTGCCAAATTTTACCAATTTGTTTTTCAAAAATACCCTTGTTCTAATTTACTAATTATTCATATACCATAATCTAATTCAAATACATAAATAAATAAATAAATATACTCATTTGCACACATTAATTCATCTCACAAACAATAAGTCTATAACAATAAAACATCATACTACTCTTTATATATGTTTACTAATTTATTATATTCACTCTATCATTTTTTTTTAAATGTTAAATTTATTTGTCCGGGATCATATTTATATATATATCGCACACGCAACGCGTGTGCTACGATTACTAATATATATATATATATAGGGAGGTTCTATACACAAATTAAGTTACACATTATCTTTACACATTAATCCTAGTCTTCTATTGTCTATTGTTTTAAATGGTTGAGATTGAATCAACTAATTAAAATAAAAACATTCCCTTTCCCTTTCTTTCTTTTCCCATACCTCACGTCTTAATCACCTCTCAGCCATTTTACTTTTATTTGGATGAAGGCCTCGCAAAGGAAAATCTGGTAACTTAAATGCAAAAACGAAAATTGGCTTAAAAGCTACTCACAAACAAAGGCAAAAGAGGAAAAAGTTAAAAATTGTCTTAACACTTTTATAAGCATTAAAATAAAATTCGAAAAGAAAAAAACAGCAACTTAGGATATAATTCTTGAACCGATTATGTAGTGGGTAAAAGATTTAAAGCTTTAACACTATACATCTTTAAAAGTGCTTAAATAAGGTCACATGGACTAAACCCACATGTGATCATGTGGGCAGACATCGAAAAAACCATATTAAACCCTCATAGAAAATATTGATTTTATTCATTTTTCTTAAAGTAAGAATTGGAATGAGATTGGTTTTCGCAAGTGATCATGGATTTCATAAATAATTACTTATTCAATCCCAACCATTGAAATAATAGGAGTCCAAATCTTCTACCCCCTATTCTCTACCCCCTTCCGTGCCCCCTTACTTATTTGTACTCAAATTTTAAATTTTCACAACTTATACTGCAACTTTATAAACTTTTATATTATATTGTATTCAAATTTTAAAACATTTGAACATAATATTGTTTTAGACAATTTTTTTAATATTCAATGTTTAATTCACACTAATTTATACATTTATTCCAAAATAAATTTTGTGTGGATTTTCTTTTAAAAATAATTATTGGAATGTATTGATGCATGTATTATTGGAATGTACGTATGTGTGTGTATGTTTGTGCGTATACGTATGTGTGTTTGTATGTGTGTACGTATGTGTGTGTATAAATATGTGTGTAGGTATGTATGTATGTGTATATGTGTGTATCTATGTAAGTATGTGTGTGTGTGTATGTGTGTGTGTGTGTATGTATGTGTGTGATGTGATATGATGTCGCAAGCAGTCAAAAATAAAATCTAAACTCCTAATATTAATATGTAGTAGTGGGAGTAATGATGGTATCCAGAAAGATTATATAGTCTAATTTTATGTAACTTGAAATATAATGGGATATTTTTGTTGTAATATTTAACTACTAAAAATAAGAAATAGCAATTTAAAAATAATTATTGGAATTAATCAAAGAGACAAATATTGGTCTGAGTCAACATCCACCGTCCGAACTATATTAGTGATCATTGATGCAAAACTATATCAATTAATAATTCGAATATTTACCGTTGAATAATTTTCCTATCTCTCATTGATTAAAGTTTAATAGAAACAAGCGATCTACTAAACGCTTACTATCAAACAACCATAGACAAGGTTTTAAGATTTAATGTAGCAGTAGTCTTGATAATTAGAGTGATCGATAAAGCTAAACAATACAAGCACAATCAGAAGTACTTAATTTAGTTGCGTGTTTTTCATAAAATCTAATAACTTTACATGAGTAATTTTATTAAACCTTATTTGTTTCGCAAGTTAGAGTGATCAAAAAATTACAGATTAAATATCTAACTTAACAGTATATCGCAACGATTAATAAAACTAGTAGGCCTCCTAGCAATCAAACGTATTGATAATTGAATAAATGCAGAAAAATAACCAATACTTCAAATAATAATCGAATTATTAAAAAGAGTTAGATCTCAAAGTAATAAGGATTCTAAAACTTCTGTTCGTTTAGACCAATAATAAAAACTTTGCCAGGGCCATAACAAAGTAATTATAAATAAGGAGGGACAATTCGACTGTGCATTGTTTCATTCTCTGGTTATTATTGTGGCCGAATATATGTAGGTATAAATAGGCCAAATTGCCTTGGCCGATATTCAAACAAATATATCACAATCTTCGCCTCCCGTAATTATTAATAAGGAGTGACAATTCGAATGTGCAATGTTTCGTTCTCTGGTTGTGGTTTTGGTTGTGTTTGTGGCCGAATATATTCAGTCAACTTATACTATTTCATTCCGTATAATAGTGCTACACAATATTGTATCTGTTGTGTGACATTAGCTCGTTAGAGATATATAGAGAGATAAAAGAGTAGTTTTTTATTCATTGATAAGTGTAGGAGATAAATCAAGAGACCACCTAACCCTCTTTGTATAATAGAGGGTAGGGTTACATATGGTAGAAAAGTCCAAGATAGGCTCAAGTAAAGGTCCATAGAGTATGGCCCAACATGACCAATAATATCCTACAACACTCCTCCTTTAGACGTCTTAATTTCCTCATCTTCATGCAGTCGATCTTAGTCGAGTTCATTCGCAGTGCTAAACACATAAAACCTTAGGGCCGGAAAACCCAGCATGGGACAAAACCGGTACCTAGGACAAACTATGTAGTAAAAATGATATAGGCCTAAATTTCATGTAAGTAACTAACCACAAAATAGTATGGCTCATCAGAACCTTGCCAGAGCAAACCCAATGGGAAATCTATGGTCTAAGGAAAAAGAGTGCAATAGTGGTAGTAGTAGAGGATCAACCACAAAACAGGTGACTCATCAAAAACTTGCCAAAGTAAACCCAGTGGGAAAAACCTCCGGTCGAATGGCAAAAGAGTACACAGTGGTAATAACTATACAACAGGATACTCCCCCTAATTTCGGCAATCTTAAGTGAGATATAATGGGAACTTGTCTCACTAAAAACATTGCCAATGAAAACCTAATGGGAAAAAAACTTGGTCTAAGGACAAAAAGAGTACATAAGCATGCGACTGGATGCTTCCCCTCACTTACAAATGACAGGGTGCGAGGATTTCGACTAAGTAGTAATTAGTGCAATAAGCATTCATCTGGATATTCCCCCTCACTTGCACGGAACTAGGTGCAAGAATTTCATATTCTAAGAAATAGATGCTTCATTTTTACTTGCACACGAGTAGGTGTAGTAAAATCCAAATATGGAATAGAACGAGCATGCGACGGGAGGCTCTTGTAATTCATATGTGAAGATTTGTTTTGGCGAGATATGCCAAATAGCATACTCTAGTGGTGTCTCTCTTGATCGATAGCGCCATGTTGTCCTAAGACAAGGTTTCATCTAGATTGTGAAACATAACACATGTACTTCATATGGGTAATATGAGCTGAAAGACATATGCACTCTCTATTCGTCTCATAGAGCACGAGTAGATAAGAGGGATTTGTATGGAGTCTTCCCAAGACCTCCAAAATCTCACCGGCATCGGTATAACTGAAAAAGAGTTGCGTTAATTCGAGTACCGAAAAGGGTAGGTACACTCGATGATGCAAATTATCAGTCGTTGACTTTAGGCAACAATAAGTGGTTTCCTGTCATCATTTGCTCATATTATCAGTCATCACCGAATATATGAACAAGTAATCAATGATAGTCTCGTTTCGCTTCAATATCATCTAAGATACCATGATCGGCAAATATTTAAAGATTCTCAGGATGAGGGGAATCACACATCTTCTAGATCCTTTATAATCTCATGCAACAAACGAGTTTCAGTTCACCTCTCCAGGGGATGAACGAATTAAGAACCGGTCAAATTTCTAGTATCTTCGGAAGGACGACATACTGGACAGCCAACAAGAATGTCATGTGCTTGGCGGGTTTGGCCAAAGCAGCAGGTTACGACAGCAACACGGCGTCCGATATGGACGTCTATCCTTACAAGCATTTTGCAGCAGGCATAAATGATCTCGTGATATCTCATAAAGTCATTAAATGTGTCTGGCATTTAGTTAGACTTGGGGGAGTCTATGCACTTATTTATCACTAAGTGCAGTTTTGGGGTAAAGCTAAGACTGAGTGGGTTATAGCACATTACTTCACGCCATTCCTTATCAACGGGAACATGAAAATCTCCCCCTAATAATGGGGAGAACAGTCTTAGCGACGTCACTTTCGCATATCATGTGGTAAAAAGATTGCTTGTCAAGGTTATTCTATCAAATGATAGCCAGGGGATTCATAATAGACTTATGTCTCCTTCAGAGGTCCATATTTTGAACGACATAGCGGCTCAATCAAAATATTAATTAAGCACTTTAAACACGCATTAATATGAGACTTCTTGCTCATAACCAGTAACAAGCTGGTATGCATATGGTGTTTGACTGTCTATGGGCCTCATAATAGACCAATGCAGCAAAATAGCATAACCCCACATGGAAATATAAATCTTGGTGCGCAAGACCAAGAAGTGCGTACAATCAATTATAGTCGCATCATCAAACTTTCCGTGAGTCCATTTGGTTCTGAACATAATTGACAAGATGTTCAATTTCAATTCCCAAACTAAAGTAGTTCAAATCGAAATTTTGATTCTTACTCTTCAGCATTATCAAGTCGACTAGACTTTTCAAGATAATCCGGATCAGGAGCTGTCAATTTAATTATAGGGCTAAGAGTTTGGGAAGTGCTGCATTTCTGTGGACAGCAATAAAATGTAACCGTATTGTCGATGCATCAACCATAACCATAAATTTTTAATGGTCTGTTTTATGGTTGGATAAGTCCACAATAACTCCTTCAATTCTTTACAGGAATTCTACGAGTTCATTTCACGATCCTTACACATACTGGTCATTCAAAGAAAGCATTAGTGGCATGAATTTCGGATCAATAATGAAATATATCCTTAAAGAAAATCCAAATGCGATGGGATTATATATCAAGCATCGTCTTTTAACCCAGGAATATCTCATCCGGTCAATGCCACAATATTAAAATGCTCCTATTAATCGACGACAGACGAATGATAGTACATACAATCATGTCTTAGCATCTAAATACTTTATCAATCGACGATGGGCGAAATGATAAGTTAACTTAAAATGCTTTAAAAAAAAGTGGTATCAACCACTTGAAAGTCATTTCAACTCCTCTAAAATACTCTTTTGGTCGTAATGAGTGGAGGCTATGTAAAGAAATTTCAATTATTTCATGAGTTATTACCAGATAACACTGGTTTTCTCGAATATTTTATAACTCATCAATGTACGACATGGCCTACAGGAGTATAAGGCCTCATATTTGACAAATCAATTTGGTTTTACCAAATATTTCAATTTGGAACGACATGTCCATAATCATTGTCAAAGAAGACTCTTTAGGCAAATAGTTTGTGAAATTATGTAGTACACTGTTACCCACTATTTCCAGAAAACTAAATACCCCACATGTATTGCCATAAATATTGATAATTTAAAGTTTGGTCACATTTTAAAAGGAATTTGCTCAAAACACTTTAAATTATTTCGAGAAATTTCGTAAACAGGCAAACCATGATAAAAAAGTATGGTCCAAATGGAAAAATCATAATACAAATGGAAAAACATAATCCCGATGAGCGAAAAACAGGCTCTATGATTTATCAAAATCAATAAAGAAAGCAACCAAACTCATTTGAGCCACAAAATCGGGGGTCTCAAGAGTTTCATTTTAGTTAGCTTTAACCACATTAGCATCGGCTATTCCATCTTTATAATAGTTTTGAACTATTTAAGGAGTAACCGTGTATGACCTTTGTCTTTATAGCATAGAGTTGGCTCCTTGAGCATTATCTCTTTCTTAAGGACAACGGGTCCTATTGTTCATTTCAAGGACTGCCTTGGAGCCATAGGTCTTCAGTTTTGATGATTGTCTAAACTTCGCTTGGCTAGGAGAGCATCAGGCTCGTGACAGTTTGAGACAAATAATGCTTGTCTCGGTTCTCTATTCGAGGACAACGTCCACAAAAGCATTAACATCAGGCATAAAAATTGCTATAAACCCAATAGGATGTGTAAACTCTCATCCAATAACATATGGGCGATGAAGGAACATGGTGAATATAAATTCATGTTACTGCTTATGGAAGACATTTTCCAAGCTAGTATTTTGGTGAAGGATTACTCCAATATGTCAATTTCATATATTTATCCACCATAAACGTCATCACATCTCAAATGTGACAGGGGAATAAAATCAACGCCTTATCCTTCATCTCGAGAGTAACAACAAACTCGTGTTTTACTCATCTAAGATGGCATCCAAAAAATTTTGGGCATCACATTTTCACACATCATGGTGACTAGCATGTGGTGATGGAAAAATACATCGCCTAAGCATTCACTTCGCAAGTATGCTTTGCGATTTTCCTCATCATAGATGGCATCCAACCAATGTTGGGAGTTCTGGATTAGTTATCATATAAAATGATTGGTTTATATGTTTATGGTTTGCACAAGCATAAACTTTGTTTCGAAACGATAGGTTCGAAAAAAACTAGTTTGGCTTTTCAAGTGAACTGGTTCCCATTGATCGAATGACAGGTCGATACTGAGACACCAATTCGGCGAAACATACATCACTATATAAACATGAATGCCACTTATATACCGACCTCATTAGGATAGCAACTATCTACCTATATCTTTCCTAGACATCGTATAAAAATAAGTGAGCCTATTTGGGGAAGTTTCATAATTTTTTCAACTTAAAGGTGAAAATATATGATTTCATAAATTATCATATTGTACATATGTGTACATAGCAGTAAATAAAACAGTACATGGCCGTGATTATTGTACCTTCTTGCATGATTAAATAATATAGCAGTAACAAGGCAATACATATTAGGACAATCTAAATTTACCAATTTACAATATACACTCAAGTTACATACATGGTAATTCACAATATTCATTATATCATGAAAGGAATCACATGTTAACACGTGGTAATTGACTAATTACATTAATAAGTTCCAAGATCGCATGCATAGACCGAATATTAGACATATCCAAGCTTGTATACTATTCTGTATATAGGGTTAAACTATAGGGACCGTAGCATAATATCAGTAAACTTATAAGTATGCTCTTACAACATTATTACTAAGTCAGTCCACAAGTTTCAACGTGTTTCAAACTGTCCCTACCGTTTTAAAAAAAATAGTTTTGGTTCTACAGGTTTTATAGACATGCAAATTGGTTAATTAAATACTCTTAACCATACAAAATTTAGTTTACAGTATAAGTTCCATTAGGTTTTTCAATCTAATTCAATTAAATACCATAAACTTAAGCAATATCTATCACTTACGTCCAAAACGAGTAACTAATAACAAGTTCTTGTTCTTTCACATTACATACATAGCCTGTGATATTTAATCAATAGGAATCATGTAATATACTATAAGACTTTTACATACATGGGACTACAGGTAGTAATACTAGATAGATAACTACTGTGATAACAAAATATGCAGCTTATTTTCATGGGTGATTTACGTATGCAATTTCAATGTACGATATTTACTAGCATGTAATTATCAACTATCACACATAACCATCTTACAGCAGTATTAGTATTACGTTATCATGCCGTACTCATGTATTGTGAATTTTCTTTTTAGAATTTATGTACCTTTCACACGGTATATTGGTGAGGTCGATAAAACAATTATTAAAACCCCGAACTCAATATTTCTAGTTTTTACTGCAATCTCCAATGATAACGTGCTGTGTGACGACATAGCTCGTTATAGATATATATAGAGATATGTATAGAGAGGTAAAAGAGTAGTATTTTATTTATTGATAAGTGTAGAAAGATACATCAAGAGACCACATAACGCTCTTTATATAATAGAGGGTAGAGTTACGTTGGTAGGAAAGTACAATACAGGCCCAAGTAAAGGCCAATACAGTAAGGACCAAAATGGCCAATAATATCCTACAACAGTATCAAAATATTTAGTTGATATTATTTCCTTTTTTCCAAAGAATTTGATATGACAATTCTATCACATCACCAAGTCGGTGATACTATATACATTAAGACCTCTATAAATTAATAATGTTTGTACAATGAAATTTTAGTAATTTAATAAATTATTAATTAATCGATAAATTAATAATTATTATTTTAGAGATATTTTTATTGAGTTGATAAATATAATCGTTCATAACATAAATTAACTCGTTTGTAAAGGCAAATATACTATTTCAATTACTAATATAATTATAATTTTGTTACATCTTAAACCGTATAGCAAACTAAAAATAGATATTCGATACATTAAATACGTCTGGTCAATTTATGTATATTGAGCATCATTGAATCAAGTAGTACAACTTAGTGTTTAATCGCGTATACCAACTTCATAAATTTTTTTATGCAGTCCAACAGAACACAACACAACACAACACAAGATTTTCGACACAATAAGAAAAGTTAGAGATACATCCAATTAGATTTAAATTTTAAGAAAATTCAAATGACTATAAAGTCATATTTCGCTAAATCGTTCTATTAATGTTTATCATTTTGAAGAATTATTAATTTATAATTTTGTTTGTACCAAATATTTATATAAGTATCTTTCAAAAATTTATTATCTTATTAATTTATCGAAATTGATGATTTTTTACATTAACCCAAGTCGGGACCGAAGAAAAATATTATTTTAGATAATTTATTATCTTGCGACCGAAGAAAAATATTATTTTAGATAATTTATTAATTTACCAAGAATTATTTTATAGAGGTTCTGCTGTACAGGCTGACATTATTACTTCTCAGGTCCCTGTAATTCTTCTTTTTATCACTTTAATTCTGAAATAATCAATGACAGCAAATTCAAACGTGATTTCGGCCTTTGAATTATCGTTTTCTCTCAAGACTCAAAGCACAAAACTTGTAGATCTCCTTTCGTACTATTCCAAAACATATTGAATCGTCTCGATCGGAGCCCGAAAGAATTATTTATGCTCATTTTACCAAACAGCACCGAAAGTATCCAGAATTGACGAATTAGCATTCTTTCAATGTAACCTCCTTTATTTGCCTTCTAAATAAAAATATAAGACTAATGAGTATAATTAGGATAAACATAAATATAAAACATTAAATATAATAGGAGTAAAATATAACTTTATTAGTCTTATCGGCGTGTATGTATGTGTGCATATATGTAAGTATGTATGTATGTACGTATGTGTGTATGTATTATGTGTGCATATGTGCATGTGTTATGTGTGCATGTGTGGATGTGTGTATGTATATGTATGTGCATTTATATGCGTGTATGTATGTTTGTATATTTACATGTATGTGTGTGTGGGGGGTATGTATGTATGATGTACGTATGTATGTATTTGAATTTAAATTTTGGTTTTTTGATGAAGACTAGTTTAGTTAATAATTACTGTTTAGTTTATTGCTATTTGTTTATTTTAGTTGGGTTTAGGTCATTGTTAGTCAGTCCCGCCCGTTAGGGCTTAGTATTTTATTATTTAAACTGGTTCATTATTCGGATATTGTTAGAAATATATAAACATATTTTTCATATAAGGAAATATTCCTAATTCTATTCTAGTTTCCTTGTATCTTTTCATATCTTTATTGGAGTTTTATATGTTTTGTACACCAAATTATGTGTTTTTAACGATTTGGTTATCCACCTTTTAATTTTATCAATTTGGCTACCACATTATAAGAAACTTTTCAATTTATATAGCACACTATAATAAACTTTTCAATTTAGATACCAATTAATCACATAATCATGTCACGTGACAGCACGTGCTTGACAAACGTTAGCGTGAGAGGATAATTTTGTCATTATGTATCAAAATATATCATCCTAGAAAAATGTTCCCCCAATTTCACACATAACAAAAATCAGCACATAATCCAAATTTGGGAAAAATTTTGTTCTAGGATGATATATTTTGGTACAGAATAACAAAATTATTCTCTCACGTTCAATTTTATCAAACAATTGCTATCATGTGACATGATTTCATGATTAATTTGGACAGTGGTACCTAAATTGGACAATTGGTTATAGTGTGATAACCAAATTAGGAAAGTTGAAAGGTGGGTAATCAAATCGTTAACAACAACATAATTTGCTGTATTAAACGTATTTTTTCCCTATCTTTATTTGTTGAGTATTTTGTTACTTCTCATGTATATATACTCTTGCCATTTGCATAATAAAACTCTCTCTCTTCCTGATATAACTTTTCTCATATTTTTCATGGTAGCAGAGCAGTATCACGTTCCTATTGCATATATTCTCCTTTTCTTTCTTTTGGTAGTTTTTCGTTTACAAGTCTTACAGCTTTATTTATCTTCAAACAACTGGAAAAAAAATCTCTGTTGCAACCAAATCAGTTGGTTAATTGTTCGGAGTTGTCTCTCTATCATCTACAAAATTGTTCTTGTCCTTCCAACGCAGTTTGAGCAGTCATCGTCAGCGCATTGCTGAGTCATTAGTCTTGACCAATGTGGTTGTTTTCACTGCAGGTGGGTATATCATATCGATTTCTTTTATCTTTATTTCGTTTAGGTCATATAATTATGTCACAGGATACCGAATTTCACCATATTATCAACTTGTTGAAAAATCAAAATCAAAAGATTGAAGGGAAACAACCCAAAACACATACTATACTATTGGTATACCGTGTTTATCCAAAACTGAACCACGACACTGGATCATTGATAGCGGAGCCACAGATCATATGGTATCTTCAAATACAATTTTACACAAAATAAGAATGTAACTTTGCCTCCTGTTTTATTGCCGAATGGGGAACGAGCGCTAATTAAATCGAAAGGATCTTTCCATTTTAATTCGACTTACAATATGGAGAATGTTCTTTGCGTGCTAGAATTCAATGTCGATTTAATGTCTGTGAGTCGCCTTACTCATGATCTTGGATGTTCTATTACCTTTTATCCTTCTCATTGTGTCTTGCAAGATTTGGTTACCGATAATACTATTGGTTTAGGTATGCAACGTGACGGTCTTTACTATCTGGTGGGACTAACAACAAATTCAAAAGTTCAACTCGCCCACAATGTAATATATCCACTGATTTATGGCATCGACATCTCGGGCACGTCTCATCTTCTCGTCTAGGTTTTATCGCTAAGAACTTTTAAATATTCATGTCAACCTTAATAATGTTTGCCATATATGTCCACTCGCAAAACAAACTCGTTTACCGTTTGGTACTAGCACTATTTCAACATCTAAAAGTTTTGAGCTCATTCACTGTGATATTTGGGGTTCATATAAACATCCTTCAATTTCGGGTGCACACTCTTTCTTAACTATTGTTGACGATTATTCCGTTTTACATGAGTTTATTTAATGCGACATAAAAATGAGACACAATCGTTGTTGAAACGTTTTTTCTCTTATGCCTCTAATCAACATGGGTTGTTTGTTAAAATTGTTCGAAGTGATAATGCGAGTGAGTTTAAGTCCATGTGAGATTTTTTTTAAATACAATGGGGTAATTTTTCAAACATCTTGCACGTATACGTCACAACAAAATGGTGTGATAGAGCGAAAACACCGTCATTTATTGGAGGTTGCACGAGATTTGAGGTTTCATGCTAACTTACCAACAAATTCTGGGGAGAATGCGTCTTAGCTGCAGCTCACTTGATCAATCGTCTTCCTACACCAGTACTATCGTTTAAGACTCCTTATGAAAAATTTTATTCAAAAAGACCGTTTTTTTTTTTGCATCTTAATGTTTTTGGTTGTTCGACGTATGCTAAAGATAATCATGTTTCTTATAAATTCTCGTCCCAAGCCATTCCATGCATTTTTGTTGGAAACCCATTAGGTCGAAAAGCCTACAAGTTACATAATTTATCGACTCATAAAATTTTCACATTGTTTTTCATGAAACTATTTTTCCATATACGATGGATAAAAATTTATCTAGTGTAACCCCATCTGAAAACACCCCGGGACAATCTCTTGCTCTATTCAATCAAATTTATATATGAACGAGGCTGAGTTTCAATATGTTCTACACTTGAAAACCAAAATTAATATTCAAAATACGACTCAACCTAGCTCCGTAAACCGTTCATACAATCAAGAACCCTTAAGACAGGAGACTCAATCTTGTCCAAACACTCCTCCTACATCCATTATAGCCCCAGAAAACAAACTTCACTTTCTCCACCTCGACAAACACACCCATTCTCGACTTCTCCAAATTAAACTGCCACCACACTTCCATTAAGCGCACCTTCTAACCATCCATTTAGTGACAATGAGCCAGTACTCACTCAAATAGAACAATCTCCTAGAGTACCAAGATGTTCTCAAAGGTCGTCCATCCCACCGCTAAAATTCCAAGATTATTCTTGGTAACCGATAACACAGCCAACTTCAAATTCTCTATATTTATCGTCTCCAGCTCTACGCACTAGCACCTGTTATCCGATTTCGAATTACATCTCTTATCATCGATTATTGCCATCATGTAAGTCTTTTATAGCGACTATTGATCAGATTCAAGAACCTAAGACCTATGCAGACGTTGTGGTCAAACCAGAGTGGCACGAAGCCATGTCTACCGAGTTGTGGGCACTTGAGGAAAATCACACTTGGTCTCTTACTCCACTTCCAACTGGAAAGAAACCAATAGCTTATCGTTGTGTATACAAAATCAAATATCTCTTAGATGGAACTGTTGAAAGGTATAAAGCCTGTCTAGTTGCTAAAAGATTCAATCAAATGGAAGGTATTGACTATCATGATACTTTTTCTCTGATGGCCAAAATTGTCACTGTTTGTTGTTTATTAGCGTCAGAAAAAAACCATTGGCCAATACATCAATTAGATGTGAATAACGCTTTTCTACATGGTGATCATAATGAGGAGATTTATATGTGCTCTCTTCCGGGTCTTTGTGATTCGACCTAAAATATGTCATTTCGAGTCCTTATTTATAGCTTTAAATCCAACTTTACATTGTGTATATAGATATTTTTATTGGTCATAAATCAATGACGTGTCGCAATTTTATTGGCCAAACATTGCCTTATTCGAATAAGACTATCTTATTCGAATAAGCGAATTTTAAGAATTAGATTCTCGAATTTTCTGAGCTGGACAATATAAATACTAGTTTTTTTATTTTATTTTTTAGGCTTTGCCTACTGCCAAAAACCCTCCTTCAATATAATTCTCTCTCTTATTTATTATATTGTCTTATCTTTTTATTATTATTGTTCCTCCTTCTTTGGATGCTTTCTCCCTATAGCATTGTCCTTCTACCATTGTTACTGAGTTATTAAGGTGGTTTATTCTTCCTAAACTCCACCATCCCTATTCTTTTTATTATTGTTTGTTCATATTTAGTTAATGTTTTTAATATTGTTTAGATTAGATTTGTGTTTTTGAGGATAATGAAAGATAGGGATTGAAAACCATTATTGATGAGTTGTTGTTGTTCTAGTTTATAGTAGTTTAGATTAAACGACAATAGGTGCAAGCCATATCGTTATAAAGCAGGGTTTTTATGGAATAAAGCAGTCTTCACGTTAATGGATGGCAAATTTTCTATGACTATTCGATCTGCAGGGTTTACGCAGTCTAAGGCAGATTATTCTTTATTCACGCAAAAAAAGGAAAAATATTTTACGACATTATTAACATATGTTAATGATATTTTAGTTACAAGAAACAATCTCTGTAGTATACATGCTCTTAAAAAGTTTCTCCACAAGAGCTTTCAATTAAAAGAATTGGGAGATCTAAAGTATTTTCTCGGAATAGAAGTATCACGTTCAAAAAATGGAATTTTTATCTCCCAACAGAAATATGTATTAGAAATAATTAATGATGCCGGATTATTGGGTGCGGTTCCAATACATCATCCTATGGAAAATAGTCTTAAATTATCTGATAAAGGAGATTTGCTAAAGGACCCTTCATGCTACCAACGTTTGGTTGGAAGGCTAATATACTTAACTATTTGAAGGCCCGATATCACTTATTATTTGCATGTTTTAAGCAGATTCATGCATGAGCCTCGCAAGTCCCACACAGAGACTGCATTACATGGTATTCGCTACCTGAAGGGTGCTCCTGGAAAAGGCCTTTTTTTCTCATCGTCTAGTGATTTCATGTTGTGTGCTTATTCTGACTCGGATTAGGCAGGGTGTCCGTTGACTCGTAACAGGCTATTGTGTATTTTTTGGATCGGCATTGGTTTCTTGGAGGTCAAAAAGGCAAAAAGGCATATCTCTTTCTTCAGCAGAAGAAGAGTAGAGAGCAATGACGGGGGCTTGTTGTGTGTTGACGTGCTTGCGGTCTCTGCTTAGTGATTTGTGTGTGGCCCATCAACAACATGCTCTTCTATATTGTGATAATAAGGCATCCCTCCATATCGCCGCAAACCCTGTGTTTCACCAGAGAACACGACATATTGAAATGGATTGTCATTTCGTAAGGAAAAAGATAGAAACATATTTTTCATATAAGGAAATATTCCTAATTCTATTGTAGTTTCCTTGTATCTTTTCATATCTTTATGTGTTGAGTATTTTATTAGTAAATAGTGTCTCTTCTCAATGAGTCTTCTATATTCTCACCCCAAATTCCTCTCTTTTTTACAGTTTTTTTCTATATTAAATCGTCAGTTATACGATGGAGAGATATGGTCTCCATCATTTATATAGAGTTTGTTCCGTTTTAAAACTTATAAAAAACCGAGCATATTAGTATTATTCATTTGTTTAGAGCTTAGAAGCACACCTTATACGTATTGATGGAGAGAAAAAAGAGAGAAATGAAAAGGTGGGAAATAATAAAAGAAATAAAATGAGGATGACACTGTGGGATGACCTATGAGCTAGCATGGAGATATGGCTATCTATATTTATTTTGCAATTTTATATTGTAGCAAGAAAGTTTATAGTCAACTTTAGTAAAATGAAGAATTGCTAATATTTTTCTTAAAAATTAGATAATTGTGGAACGAGTATACACTTGAAGGTACTATGCAATATTAAACTAAGATATTTTGGGGCGGAAGACGATTTTAATAACAAATATTAGCTATCTTTTTAGGTCTTACTTTGAATATGAATATGAAGTATTTTTCATCTATTTTGCATCCGTGTGATTTCGTAAGAGTGAAGGACTTAATTGATAAAGTAGAAACGTAGATGGTTGTGGGAACCGTCCTGATTGACCCTCACGAGACAAAACTCGTCCTCTTAGAATTTTAGAGGTTTAACATCTAATAAGCATATGTTTAATGCAATTGGGATTCCTATAAGAGTGAGTGTGGATTTTTTTTATTGTTTGAGGAATTAGGCTAGTTAGTAAAAGAAGGAAAGAGAGAAACTAGAATGGAAAAAAGGAAGAACTTGCTAAATGACTATATCTCTTCAAACAATCGAGACGAGCATTGAGCTAGTCGAGAGGGTATGATTTGGCATAAAGTGGCATAATAATTGGGCTAAAAACGATTGATTTAACAAGTTATAGAGCTAATTACGACATATTTATGCAATTTCAAGCACTACAAAAAAATGTCAGCTTATCATCAGAGCGTCTGTTGTTAAATTATTGGTAAATAGAGTGTCGCTAAATTTAGCAACAGTTTTTGTTGCTAAAATGTTACTAAAATTTAGCGACACTCACTTTACCAAAAGTTTTTAAAAAGTAAACTGTTGCTATCTTAACTTTTTATTTTAGTGAAGTTAATTTAGTGTTTTGCCATACTATTTGTATTATGTTGTGTTTTTGAGGTAAAAGTAGCAGTTTTGCACCAAACGAAGGAAAAACGTAAAGTCCACGAGTAAAATGACATCCGATCAAGCCAAAGTGAAACAGATACATTAAAGTGAGAATGAGATACCTTATTACGAAGTCTGGATCAGCCCTAACAAAGTCCAATGAGCTATGAAGCCCAAAATACGAAGACCTTCTAGAAGTTGACTTCTGATCGGTCAAGCAGACCGATCAGCGTGACCAATCAGCCTGGTCAGTCAGGAATAGTCTAATTTTAAAATTCAGGTTGGATAGAGTTGTTATCTTTGTTATGCTATATATCTCGAAAAAATAGATCAGAAAATGGAGTTCCGAAAGTACAGATTCGGAAAAGTGTAAACTATAATCTCATTTTCCATCTCTCTTAATGAATTTTCCCATTTTTATTGTTGAAACATGGATGGGCTTTCATTTGTTGTATGGATTGCTACCATCTCTGCTTGCATAAACTAAGTAATCTGTTTAGTGTTCTTCATACTGAATTGTTTGCTTATTTTTGGGATGTGATCTTGCATAATAATTGCTCATACGAGTATCTATAGGTTTTCTTGATTTTTAGACTTGATAAATCTAGATTTGCATATTAGGTTATAATGAAAGTGCTAGTTGCGAAAGTAGTGTTATGCTTTCTACAAAGTAGATGTTATAGGACTTAAAACTCTTTTAGCGTCGAATTGGTAATCGTGTTAAGACCACTAAGCGTCTAAACTTTAAATGAGAAATACAGGAAAGAAAATATTAGTGTTTGTATTACGTATTCCGGAGTTGGTGGAATAGAGTCAACATGGTTAATTCCTCACGGATACAACTCCATAATTTTGGGATTCTATATTGCAACTGCTGTCACGCCCTGGATATTACGGGATTCTATATTGCAACTGTTGTCACGCCCCGGATTTGGATAAAGCCGAGTTGTGAATATAAATTAAATGAGTTTTAAATAAAAATGCAATAAAAGGGATTTCAATCAATTAAAATTATAATTACAGAACCAGATAGCTAAACAAGGTATGCCGATTATCACATTCGATAGATCTATTGGCCTAAGAACAACCAACGATCTCCAGATGTGATAACACAAGAAAATAAGTTCAAGGAAAACTATAAAATTTGGCATTACCTTTGTGCTTCTATTTGTTTCCACAAAAATAAAACTGTTCACAACACAATATAAATAAACGTCTCCAATGCAATAACAGAAAGAGAAATATAGCTATGATACAATATCATCCATCCCCACTAATTATACAACAAATATGATCACGAAATTTAAAAAATAAAATGTGAATATATACAAGTGCGCTAACGGCCATTAGGCGTGTTAAGGAAATAGTCTAACGTGCTCCCCGATACGTGTATGCCAAATACTCATTAGCAAGCCAGTCTAAGCATTTTCACGACCTAAGTTTGCACATGTGCATCAAAACGGAACAAAATATACAGAAAACAAGTAAAGGAGGTAAAAAAAGAATCTTCACTTTAAATAAATAGGCACACACAAAACCTAGTTATATATATATATGAACAAATGTAATAACTACGTGTTATAACCAAATACAAATAATATCACCGTCAACACATGAACAATAAATGATAATCACTTATCATCACAACACAAATACAATCATTAACCACATCTCCAAGTTATCACCACTAACTCACAAGACTAACACATAGAAGATAGTTAAAATCATGAAACGCATCAAATTAACCAACACGCACTTTGGATGGAGTAACGTGTCACATGACCTCTTTATGCAATGAGACCCGCACTAATTGGGGCAGGTTTCAGAGGGAGCTACCCTCAATCTAATCGATGTTCCTCTTGCACAAGTTCACACTATAGGTAACACATATATAGTTCGATGTAGGTAACACATGTCTACATCTGACCATAGGTAACACACATCTACGGTACACACACACAATTGTAGAAACCTCATCTACAATTCATAGTAGGAACCCCATCTACAATTTACACATATAGTTGTAGAAACCTCATCTACAACTCAATGTAGAAACCACATCTACAGTTTACTCACCCACACACATCCATCTTAACAATCAAAATAGATATAAATCAATTAATCATCACATAACACTTTATGTCAGCCCATCGAAATTAAGACATTCATTTTCCAATTCAATTCAAAATCAATAAAGTTTCACATCAACATTAATAAAACAACGGTCACCGGCACAATAAGATGCATTAGGTTCATAAACAATCCATAGGACGAAATCAATTTTATTCAATAACACATTCACTAAAAACAACTTGTAAATTATCAGTTTACATACACGGTTGTAGAAACCTCATCTACAACTCACAGGGTTTTTATAAAAGTGAAAATTAAAGGAGTAGGCTTATACAGGTAGATAGATCTCAACGAGTAGGTTAAGAAAATATATTTGATTGGGAAAATCGGACTTCGAACAAACCCCAAAACACCCAAAACGTCGCTGCTTGATAAAAACCGAAAACCCACCACGATCACTGTGGTTTCCAAATAGACCAGACCGAGACCGGGTCGTTGGACTGGTCGCCGGACTGGTCAACGCCAGTCAACTCTCTCTCCCGCTGACTCTCACTCTCTATAAATATATATATATATATATATATATATATATATGTATATATATATATATATGTATGTGGCGGCTGTGCGTATGTATATATGTATTCATGCATAATAACGTATATATGTATTACTTTAGATTTAGGTTTTAAATTTATTTAATTACTAGTCCAGCCCATATAGTTATTCTTAATTAACAACACCACTTTAAACTATTATATATCTATTTCTATTAATATGACATATATTTGACATATACACACAAGTGCACCATTATTATCACTACAAAGATAATAAAATCAAAAAGGAATACAGAAATTTCCGACACGTTACAACTACACTCGTACTCTTGCGAGGCTTCCATGCATAGTAAAAATACGTTCAGAAGGCACTCAACGCATTTTAAAAACATTTTTACTCTTTTTCAACATCTTGTGGTAACAAGAAAAATAAGACATCGAGGGCATGGACAGATGCATCATAGGGCATGCCGGTTCACGAAAATACAAATGATGTATACTTTACCAAATTTTTGTCAATGAGAAATTATGAAAATACCCCTACCGTATTTGAATATTTATTTAATTTAAAGAATTTATAGATACATTATATAAAAAACAGGGATTGACGAGTGACACTTATATAAATCCGGTTCACTGTTTGTTAGGCTGTGTAAACCTATTAAGACAACACTTTTTTTGGAGAGACCTGATGGTGACTATCCTTAAATTTATCAAAAATATAAATGAAAAACCGTAGTGCCAACCAATAAAATTATTTTAGGGTGCTCTCTTTGAATCTTTTTTATTTTAGAGGACATGAGTTATTTTGTTTAACTTTTAATGTTGCTACAGTGATAATCTAATTTTGTTTTGTTTAATTATAATGCTTTGGAAACTAAATTCACAACCGAATGAGTGATAAATGGCTTAACAATAGTTTAATTGTTTATATCAAAAAATATGTCCCTCCTAATTTACCAAACGATAGTATCATAAGCATTTTTAAAAAATTGGTTAGCTGTCGATGGCGATTGTAATTTAACTTTAAATTCGTAATAAAATTCGGTTTTTTTGTCATTGTGTATATTTTACAAGATTTAACTATGTGATTGATTACAATGAAAATTGAGCTCCCCAAAAATAATATATTGGATCCGAACCCCAAAGAAAGAAAAAGTAAAACCTCATATAAGTGCTTTGCTAGGAAACTAACCTGCTCATATTGTTGGATAGCAATCAAGTTCAACAAAAGTAATTAATTACTAGGTAACTGGCCGGCTCACATTGTTGGATAGCAATCAAATTCAACACAAGTAATTAATTACTCTAATAAATCATAATTATAAAGTGATTATTCTAAGTAAAATAACATATTAAGGATTTATCAACACCAACTTCATCAATTGTCTTTGGTTGGTAACAACAAATATCATATAATACCTTGACATCATTTATTCTCATCCTAAAAGAAGGTGAAAGAGTGGTCGACAGAGAGGCTATGAAGGCACCAAAAGTTCTACCTGACATTAATAAGATTGTGGCAGCTGCTGTTTACAATGATTGTGGATATGATTTGTAGGGGCTTTGGTTGGTATTTAAAGATTTATTAGGGCCCATAATAACACACCAAATGCTCAACTAACCACTCACCAAAGTTTTAAAGTGTGTCAAATAAACGACTTACAAGTGAATTTCAATCACCAAATGAAGGGAAAGAGAAATAGCAAAGCATCCAGTTCGTCGGGCCAAAAAGATAACACCAACCTTTATGCCACTGAAGCAGCTCTGGAAAAGTTATCTGACTATATTATCAATGATGATATGGTTGTATAGAGATATAACAGTGTCCATGGAACGTATGAAATCAAAGGAGCAAAACAGATGTTGCACGAGCTTTTTGACAGGAAGAAATAACCAAACATAATTTACAAAGTCAAGAAACAGGTGGATCGTTCTCATGAGAGTACGTACGAGTGTTCAGTCTAGATCGAGATTGTAGATAATATTCTACTTTTCACAAGAGACGAGAAGTTTAAGCTGAGAGATGTTGAAAGCTCATCAGCTTCGATGATGATTTATGTCTAGATGAAAAATAATTACTTTTGGAAAAAAAAAACTAAAGTTAAACCTACACATCATCTTTATTGTTTATGTCGTATTTCATACTATAAATGACTCGAAAGGTGACTTTTCTAAGATATATTTGAAGTTGATGAATAAGGAAATTGATGAACTAGCTTGGAGCTTTCAGCTCTCTCAGCTTAAACTTCTCATCTCCTGCCAAAAGTAGAATCTATCTACAATCTTGATCAGGGTTGAACGGACGTACTCCCTCTCATGAGTGCGACCCACCTCTTACTCAACTTTGTATATTGGTTTTGGCCTTTTCTTCCTACCACAAATCTCATGCAGCATTTGTTTTGCTTCTTTGATTTCATACTTTCCAATGACACTATTATCTCTCTACAATTATATCATCATTGGTTGCATTACTAAGATAACTTTTTGAGAGCTGCTTCTGTAACATTAAGCTTGCCTTTTATCTTTTTCGCCCAACGAAGCGGTTGGCCATCCACATAGATGCTAGCAATATTCCTCTCTCCCTTCCTGTAGTGCTGGAAATTCATTTGTAAGCCCTTTTTTTGACACACTTCGAACAATGTGGTGACTGGTTGGGGTTTTTGGTTGAGCATTTGGAGTGTTAGTATAGGCTCCAATAAATCTCTAAATACCAAACAAAGCGCATGAAAATCATATTCATAGTCAACATAAACAACAGCTACCACAACTTTTTTTGCTTTAATTGCCCCTCCATACAACACTCTTTCATCTTATTTTATTTTCATCGAGGTATTACATAATATTCGTTGCTATGGAGGAGAACGAAAGGTAATCGAAGAAGATGGTGTTGATAAATCTTTTGTATGTTATTTTCCTTAAGAACAATCATTTTATAATTATAATTTACTAGAGTAATTAATTACTTGTGTTGAACTTGATTGCTATCCAACAATGTGAGCAAGCCAGTTACCTGGTGAAGCACTTTTATGGGGTTTATCTTTTTTTGGGAATAGGGGCAGATCCAGAATTTTATATAGGGGGAGGGGGACGATTTTAGTTGTAATCAATCATATAGTTAAATCTAGTAAAGTATACACAGCGAAGAGCGAATTTTATTATGAATTTAAAATTAAATTACAATTGCCATCGACGGCTAGCCAATTTTTAAAAAATGTCATATGATAATATCGTTTGGTAAATTATGAGAGATATATTTTTTGATACAAACAACTAAATTACTGTTAAGCCAATTATCACTCATTCAGTTTCAAAATTGACTCTCTAAACCATTGTAATTAAACAAAACAAAACTATTAATCACGATAGCAACATTGAAAGTAAAACAAAACTATTAATAACTCATGTCCTCTAACATAAAAAAAAATCGAAGAGGACACCTAAAATAAATTTATTGGCTGGCACTATGGTTTTACATTTTTGTATTTTTGATTAATTTAAGTATAGTCACCACGAGGGAAGTCTTTATAGGTTTACACAGCCTCAAAAACATGTTAGCGGATTTATATAAGTGTTACTCTTCAATCACTATTTTTTATGAAATGTATTTTTTTTTTAAATTAATCAAATATTAAAATACCCCATGGGTATTTTCGTAATTTCTCAAATACAAAAAAATTGGTAAATTATCCATCATTTGTATTATTAATTTTTATTATTATTAAGAACCCGAAAGGGATAAATATTTTTATCATACTATTTGCTTTTAACAAAACGTATATTTAATTACATGTTTCGTCAAAAATCATACCGAACTTTCATATACTGCACAAAATGCATACCGGAGTCAGCTAACTTGCAAAAAGTAAGACACGTGGCATATTTGGTATGATATTACCATTTTATCCCCCACTTTTTAAGTAGTATGCAGTTTGTTAAAATATGATAGTTCGGTATACTAAAGTGTAATTATCCTAAACTTTTATTTAACTAACAAAAGTACTTGATCATATATTAATATTTTATGAACTATAAATTTTAATTATAGATCATTTGCAAAATGGTTATCACTATTGCATTAGAAACCGTAAAAATTTAAAATATGCACAAGAAGTTATATATCATATTGAGTGAAATATTAGCACTATATAATGTATATATACATAATTTTAAAAAAATTAAAGAACAACAATAAAAGTATTTTAAATTGTAAAAACAAATCTAATTTTCAATATTTACAAACTTATAGAATATTTACGAACTTATAAAACAAAAAATAGTCTGGTTTAAATACGTAAAAAGTGTAATTTGTACTAGGACTTTTATTATTTTTCAAATTAACATAGGCGAAAATATAAATCCTGAAACACATATACACACCCACATATATCATTCTATTATAATAAGTCAACTCAAGATAAATGAGTCTGCCCAATTTTGCCCAATTTTTTCAAAAATACCCTCGGTGTGTTTTAATAATTATCAATATACATTAATCTAATTAATTAACAATTTATACTCACTATATTTTCTTAATTACGGTTGTAACCTAAATTAATTAACAATTCATTTTAACCTGCATAACTACAATAAATGATACAAAATCTAAATATTATGTTCAAATTAAAATATATTACGAGATTTATGTCATTACGCGTCTCACACGCAACGCGTGGGTAACTTTTACTAGTCTTATAAATATACAAACTGTCTCGTAAGATCTAATAAATATACAATTACGTATCCCCCAATTTCTCATTAGGCATGTATGCTAATCCAAAAGAAAAGGAGAGAAATGCCAAAAGAAGCGTCTGGCAAATCTTTAACAAGTTTGGAAACTACTATCTAGGTAGCAGAAAAATAGTCATTTTTTTAATAATATGATCGCTCTGTTCTTCCTTAATGTAACTCCAATATTGTTAACACCCCCCCCCCCCCTCCAAAAAAAAAAAAACACTCCCAAGCTACTTAATTTTCTTATTCATCAAGTTTAAATAAATCTTAGAAAAATCACCATCTGAATGATTTATAGTAATGAAATACGACATAAACAATACAAATGATGGCAAGAGTAGTAACATGAAAAGTAAAGCGATTGAAGTAGCTTTTACCATAAGGGAACCTACATCGTCAGCTTGTTCATGTAGCTCATGCTGCCCAAGTAAATCCACGTCGAGTAATTCCTAATCCTTTATATGATCTCATGTATGAATGTCTTGAGTTTTCTTGTGGAAATGCAAATTAGAACTTTCAACAGCCAAAGTGTCAGCTTTCGGACCATTTGTCTTTTGACATCACTTGTCCTTATTTTTACCTTTCTGTTGGTGTTCCAACTCTGCGAACTTCCGTAAAATAGGATCCACATGAAAACCCTGACGTTCATACAAGCGATCATATAATGGATTAGAAATTCCTCGACCTGGATTTATTTGGGCAGCAGGAGCCATATGAACTTGTTGTGAGTAAGCTGCCGGTGTAGGTTCCTTATGGTAAGCGGTACTTCAATCGCTTTCGTTTTGCTGTCACTACTCAAGTCCTCATTTGTATTATTGTTTATGCTGTATTCTATTTTTATAAATCACTTGAAAAGGGACTTTTCTAAGATATATTTGAACTCGATAAATAAGGTACTAGCTTGGATTTTTCATTTTTTTTAGGAGGGGGGAGGGGGTGTATGAATTTTGAACTTTTCTAAGTAATTTGGTTGTTCTCTTTTGTTTTACCTTAGTTATGAAATGTCATGGCACAGGGTTAATTGAGTTTTTGTATTATGTATTGTTGTGTTTTTCTTGTTTACTAACTTCTATTATCAGTTTTCCTATTTTTATCTTTTATTCAAAAAAAATTCGAACTTTACCATCCAATTCTGGATAGAAAATCAACTGTTTTCCATCTATAATTGGATGAAAATGTTCAAAATTTAAAATAAACACGAATTCAGGGTAGTAATTGGAAAAACTGACAAGTGAGGTATTAACCGATAAACACGTAACAATATAAGGTACAAAATTTCTACTAATCGATAAGCAACAAAATAAACGCAATCTAACTGTGGGGCTTTTGGCCAAGGTGAAAATCACAATGGTTGGGTTATCCAGACATGTTTATATGTTAGTATTGTGATGATTTGTTAACAGAAAGTACAATATTTTGGCAAGAATTTGTATCGAAATAGACCTAAAGAAAGAAGTTAACTCGTAGAGCCACCGAGGAGGGTTTTTGGCAGGCATGTAATTATGAGCAGCTGCCACAATATTGTACTTTCTGTAAGAAAGTTGAACACAGTTCTCATGTCTGCAAAGTGTTCGAAAAAATGCATGAGAAATAATTTGAAGAGGGTATTTCAAGGAAAATATTACACCACAAGTAACTAAGTTGAAAGACACCAAAAGGAAAGCGACAAATCACATTCAGAGGTGGATGTAGAAAGATAAGCAAACTATGGTTCATACTGGCCATGGAAAAACTAGCCACACTTGTAATGTGGAGCACAACAATAGCCTTTTAGACAGCGACAAAGATTCAATCCCTATAGATATTCAGTTGGGTATAAAGGAACCAATAAATTCATTCGAGGTTTTACATAATTTGGAAAATCAACAAGAGATTGAAAAAGAGTACTTTTCTGCTATGCCAAATGAGGATTGTGGTGATAATTAAGTCCATTTTGTTCAACCTAAAATAACAGTACAAGAAACTGAAAGATCAGTGACTAATAAAGCTATTATAAGGGGACAAGAGAAAAAGAGAATAAAAATTTCAAATCCCTTTGAGGCACTACAAGACCTAAAATAAGAAGAAAATAAGCAACAAACGGAAAATTAAGAGGAAACAGAACACTTAGCTGCAATAGAGACTAGTGAAAGTAGCTTTCCAGAAGAAGAAACTAAGTAACAAATGGAAAATCAAGAAGAAAAAGGGAAAGAACAAATAGAACCAGAACAGGCAAGCGGCTCTACCACAGACCAACATAGCAACTTAGTCCCATTTGAAGAAAAAGACAAGTTGATACAAGATGATTTATCATTCCTCAAGTTCAATAGATTGGTACCAAATTCTGAGGAGTTTTACACACAAGTGATTCCTCTTAATATCAATATTAGAAACCCAACTACTCTAGAATTAATACACTTGGAAAGACAATTAGGATCTCTAGTCCAATCAATATGAACAGTGTCCCCTAAGTCTTGAAACTCAACAGCTCAATCAACTTATGAAGAACAAGAGGGAGTAATCAGTAAGGTAGGGGAAAGTAATAGTAATTTGCCCAATTCTCCTAATCATATTTTACTTAATGAAGGCAAATTAAATGTGGACATCTATTCTTTTATCTGGGAAACAGAGTTTTATGAAAAGGAAGAAAAAAAGAGAAAAATAGCTAAATGGAAGGGAATTAAAATGCCTAGGCAAGAAAGAAAAATCAAAAGGCACAAATAAAATACAAGAAGCAGGACTAGATCTGTTAATAATTATTATGATCCATATGATATGAGTACGGAGATTATGGTAGTTGCTAGCTTTTATGCATTTGTTCAAGAAATTAAGCAGGTTCTAACTTATATTATTTATACGATTTAGCTATCTAAAGGAAAACATATATAATTGGGATGGAAAAAAGAGGAAAGTATCTTTTGCAGATATTTGGATTTGATCTCTATCAATGTTTGACCTCGTTTCATTGATCTTTGATTTCGCATCGTCTCTAAACTAGCTTTAGAAGATCGCCATGAAATTCTCCATTTTATTATTTGAGGTCACATGTTTCTCTCTCTTCATAATGATAATGGTTATCTGTATTGGCGGTGAGAACATTCAGGAAAAGAAGAGTTTTAACATTAGATAAGTCAAAACAATTTGTTGGGGCTTCTAGTTTTCTTACTATATTTGTCGGCCCAACAAGTTTCTAAGTTTCCTGTTTCAGTCCTGTAACTTTATTTTATGCTGTAGTAAGGTCGGATTATCAATTTAAACTCAAAATATTAATGAAAAATAGTGAGCAGCGTCTGCTTTTAATTAAAAAAAATAAGGCATCGCAACCACCTTCAAAATTTATTTTTGTAGTCTAAAATGTTGTTAATTATAAGAGATTATCTAATTTCCAGCTACTTGGTGTGTACTTTTTTATGTAACAAGTCGCTTTTTTTAGATTATTTGTTTCTTAGAGTATTTCAAAAATAGTCATAAATGTTCATCATACATCATAACAAGTATTAATAAAAGATTCACAACTACAAGACTAAATTTTAGAGCTAGCATCTCATGAATAGTTGGAAATGCGATGAATAGCCATCTTTACTCTAACAGCCTGCAGATTTAGTTTCATGTTCATGCACGTGAAAATGATATCATCCAAAACAAGTAATGTCAAAGAACTTTTAAGATATAAAATACAGTATTTTGCACTAGAGGTCGACTAATTTGAACATGCAACATGAATTGTGAATGATTTGTCAAAAGAATTATTTTGAGAATATGGGCATATGAACTAAAAAGGCAGTTTAGGGATGATAATTATCTCAGCATAATGTAAATATTCTTCTATGGTCTTCTAGGAAAAGGAATCCAACCTTGGTCCCATATAAATAAATAAAAACGTTATATTGATCTTGATTCTTAACAAAATAGTCACAAGACCTAAGACGATATTACCTATATTCTTTTTTACAATGACCAAATTTGAGATAGTCAAAATCACATTTTAAATTCATAAAAATCAGAAAACAAATTTACTAACAGGGAGTTTTCTACCTTAAGGCTCTGTTTGTTTTGTTGTAAAATGGGGGTAAACAAACATTTACGGGTAAAATAGATTTTCCGGATGATTGGTTTAACGTAAAACATTTTTTTTAGGAAAACTTTTCCCATATATCCAGTAAAATTGGGGGAAACGATTACCCCGCAAATAAAATTGTAAACGGTTTACGGAGTCTCTCTCTAAATTTTTTCTAATACTAGTATTATAACTATTATTAATTATAGGTATATTCTTTCAAAATTATTTAATAATTAGTCCAATTCTATCTACTAACCAATAAAAAAAAAGGAAAAAACACGAAAAATTCTAAAAAATAACAAAAATGGAAAAAAAATATTAAAAAAATCCGAAAAATCTAAAAAACCCAAGAAAATTTGAAAAAGCTAAAATCTAATTAACCAATAAAAATATAAATAAATAGGAAAAAATCTAAAAAATAACAAAAAAATAGAAAAAATAAAACAAAAAATTCCGAAAAATCTAAAAAAGCCAAGAAAATTTGAAAAAGCTAAAATCTAATTAACCAATAAAAATATAAATAAATAGGAAAAAATCTAAAAAATAAAACAAAAGATTCCGAAAAATCTAAAAAACCCAAGAAAATTTGAAAAAGCTAAAATCTAATTAACCAATAAAAATATAAATAAATAGAAAAAAATCTAAAAAATAACAAAAAAATGGAAAAAATAAAACAAAAAATTCCGAAAAATCTAAAAAACCCAAGAAAATTTGAAAAAGCTAAAATCTAATTAACCAATAAAAATATAAATAAATAGGAAAAAATCTAAAAAATAACAAAAAAATGGAAAAAATAAAACAAAAAATTTCGAAAAATCTAAAAAACCCAAGAAAATTTGAAAAAGCTAAAATCTAATTAACCAATAAAAATATAAATAAATAGAAAAAAATCTAAAAAATAACAAAAAAATGGAAAAAATAAAACGAAAAATTCCGAAAAATCTAAAAAAACCCAAGAAAATTTGAAAAAACTAAAAAAAGTCAATAATATCTTCTATACCTATAATTTTATGAGTTTATATGTTGAAAAATTATAAGTGACGTATATGAAATAAAATATGTGTTTAGGTTAAGTTTTCTATACATGTTGACGAAGTTTCTTTCAGAAAAGTAGACAAACTTTTAGCTTTTTTCCCGTCAAAATAATTGTGATTTTAATCACTAATGTTTTTAAACTTTCACGAACTTATTCATTTTTGTGACTTTTAGTTAATTTTTGTGACTTTTAGTTAATTTTTGATGTTTTTCATCTTAAAATATTTTGTTTAAACTATGAACAATGTTTATTTATTTATGCATCGAATTTGTCTAATTTAAATAACTAATAGATTTTTGAATTTCAATAGAATTCCCATGGGAAACCTTTGACGCACCAAACACCCGTAAATAAAATGCAAACAAAAGTTTGCACTGTAAAACTTTACCCGAAAAATATTTTCCCTCCGTAAATATTTTACTACGAAACAACCAGAGCCTAAGATGCATTTGAACCAAATTTACTAACATCATGTAATCAAAAACTTACAAATAATAAAACTACTAAACCGTTTACACGAAATTTTATAGTCTGTTCTGACTGGGCCGAGCATGAACATACATCTATAATGGTATATATACTATATTAGGATCTATTTTTTACAGTTTTTTTTTTTTTTTTTTGAAAAGAACACTATATATAATCCAAATCCAAGGATACAAGAGACCAAAATTGGTCACGGAAAGTGAAAGAAAACGAACTGCAAGCATTTTTCCTAGCATAAACGGGTAAACAATTGGTCGGACCGGACCATTCATCAATCTAGGAACCCAAACTAAGCTCCACTCTCTGGTCGCCTTGATAGCTCGAATATCTTCAACGACGGCCTCTATGGCCAGATCAGATCTATCCTAGCATAAGCTATATAGATCTGATCTTATAGTAGATCATATAGATATCATACAAAGGGATGAGAGTTCTCATACAGTGGGGTTGTTGATTTTTCCCGATTAACAGATTTCATGTTTGTAACATATAACCCCCAGAAGAAAAAAAAAAAAAAAAAAAAAAGAACATTTCAAAGTAGACCAATATAACATTAAAGTGGACATAAAAATTAAAGGTCGATTTCAAAATTAGAGATGCAAAAACTACATGTCTATGTATAATAAAGCATAGAAAGTAGTCAACTCAGTACGTTTTTCCAAAAAAAATATGAAGCATATAAGAGATTTTACCGTACCAATAAAATTTGATTGCCAATATGGAATGAAGTGATTCATGGAAATATGAGATTTGGATATAAAGTGGAGCAACAATCTGCTGATGTTTTTATCAATCGGAAAATTAGTGTAAGAAGCGGCGGCGGATAGGGTTTTGTTTGTGTTGCCCAATACATTTCTTGAGTTTATAAACTAAGAGCTGGTCGATATTGGTGATTGCGTCGTTCGCCACGTGTACGTAATAAGATTTAGATTTTTTTTTTATTAATCTCAACATTCATGTTCTCGAAAAAGTAAGGGCAATTCGCATAGCCCTCAGCGCTCCTCTTTGAGCCATTCAATTTTCTCCCGCTTTATGGTGGATCCATAATCCATTGCGATCTTGTTCATTTTTTCTTCATTTTTAGGATTATTATGGAATATCTATGTTTCTATGTCACTTTTAGTGATATACAAAGGTCGAACGTTTTAGGGAACGCACCCTTTTTAAGGCCTGAATTTCAGTAGCCAATTCTTTGGACCATAGCAAAGACGGTCTTTCACAAACTAAAAGGCATAAGAATATTGTCAAGCGCGCTAGTCAATCATGGGATGGTCAAAAGAACTCCGCAAAGGAGATGAAGTGTAGATCAACAAGGGTGTAGGCAGGCCAAAAAGAACTCTACGATTCTAGCTTAAGGATATGCCATTGGGGTTCCATCAAACAAAATCATCCTATTTTATGAGGTCGTTATGTATAAAGAACCAGCACCATCAACCTAAACTCAAAAGATCCAAACTCGCCATCTAAACCTAATCCATATCTGCCCAAGCTACAGACAAGCTCCGTCAATGTTCAATAAGAAACAGTCGAGATGAAATCAAAGTACAAATAACAACAAAAATGGGTACATAAAAAATCTACGCAAATCTGATATATAAGCCAAAAGGGCAAAGGCCCTACTCGATACTAGCAACATCTGTAATATTTCGTCCCCAAAAAAAAAAAAAAAAACACATGACATACCATGCCACATGTAGAGAGAGGGTACGATTAGATTAAAAGATCACAACTTAATCTTAGCACTATGGATTTTATCAACTCAAAACAAACTATCAAATAAGTATAAAACTCCCTCATAGTCAACCCATTTCTCCCCCCTTTTGACATAAACATGACATGGGTATATCAATCCAACAATCCAAAACTAATCAATGCAATTTTAAGTAAATATAAGTTGAGCATACCAATAAAAATCTAGTGCATTTTGCAAAAAGAAACATAAGACAAATTTTATTTTTAGTCGAAAACATTTGTATCTAGTGGAAAGCACCTTTTATTACTAGATACGGATTGATTTCAGTTGTAACTGGACTTTGATATTGTATTGGAACTATTCAACAGAAAATATCATCTTTCAAGAAAAACTCAAACACAATTTACTTTTCAGTTCAAGTCTTACTAGGATCTTTATACAAAGAATCATCAAATATTTGTTAATAACAATTTAGCATAGAAGGAATGCTTTGCACTCGGCTTAACTATAAACCTTTTCGGTGTACATGGATTATTTTAATACTTTATTTTTCTACAAAATTTGAGTCTAGATTCAACTCACTTATTGTAGGATAAATTATGGATACACTCCATTTATATCCGGTTCATTTAAATGGACTTATTTGGTTTCCTACGGTAGGAGCTGGAATAATAAGGTGAACACCACTTACACACTAAAAAAATATTTCGTACATTCCAGTTTTAGTTTCACTTTTAGTTGCAACCAACCAAATACATCTAATATAAGAATACTGAAAATTTATATAAAATATATTTGTGTTGTCCCAAGGAGAGAAACATACAAACCGGGGGGGGGGGGGGGGGGGGGGGGGGTTGAACCTTTAACCTTTTTTGCGAAAAACTCCGATCTAGTTGTTTTGAAAAAGATCTACTAAAAGATAAAGACATATCGTAACCTACAGAAGACGTAGAGATCAAAGATCTAAAAGGTAGAATAAATGCATAAGGTAATTGCTATAAATAAATACTTGTAAGTAAAGTGCGTAAATTAAATGACACAAGTATTTATCCAGGTTCTTCTCAAGGTGAGACTACATCGTGTCCTCAAGTCCAACCAGACCTTGAGATTTTAACTATTCTTCCTTACATGATAGCGTACCCTCTTCTCATCCTTAAGGGCAGAGACACCATTTACAACCACTCCTCATTGGAGGCAGGGCTACCCACAAAGTAACCATCCTAAACACAAAGCATTTAGCTTAGGCGGAAAGGATAAATAGCGATAAATCACTTTCTCGCAACTCAGTGATTGAAACTTATGGAAATGATAACAATCAAGAGCTTTACAACCCCTCAAACTCTCAGTGTATAATGCATGAAATGAATTCAACGGATACTTGGCTTGATTTTAACGGACAGAATTTTATCTTCCTAAGATCGGAAAAGAGCAAATAAAATTATATGATGGTTTGGGCTTGTTTACTTCTGAAGTGGTCTGTTGAATTTTTTTGGGAATGACCTCTATTTATAGTGTTTGAGATTCTAGCCGTTATGCATTTGAATTTTAAAATCTTCACTTCTTTAATCGGTTAAGTTATGGTCAGACCGGTTGAACTCTGTGTATTTGGTCTTTCTAAGTTGCATTTTTCTAGAACCTTTTCTTTGTATTCAATCGATTGAAAATGATAAAAGGCTTCCAGAGAAATTTTCATTTATGTATGGAGAATATTTTCAAACGATCCAATGCTATTTTGGAAATGATTTGAACGAGTTTCCAAAGTTTTCAAGATGAAACTGTAACTTTCCATTTATACAGTGTCTAACCAGTTACATTTCTGTCTGACCGGTTTGATTCTTTATATTTAAATTTAGCCTTGAATTTAATTCTATTTGGTCCTTATGGTCTCTTGTTCTTCTAATTTGGTCTTCTCCTGATCTTGCAAATTTAAACAATTTTTGTCAAATTCTCCGTTGGCCTTTCCCTTACATTTCTGAGTTCGTTCTTCGTATCTAACTTATATCTGAAATAAAATTAGTTGAAATGTTAGTACGACTATGAGTTTTCGTTAAGATAAATTATTTTTTTAAGTTTGTTATTTATCAAAACACTTAGTACTATTACAGATTGCTCCAATAAATCATTGTAATTTACAATTGGGACCAATTGGTTCAATACTTTGTCAGCTTTTATTTTTTGTCAATAAACCAACCAAGTTTTTCAGCGGATTTTTCAATGCAGCTCATGCAGATTTAGTCAAATCTGAGCAATATGAGCAATTTAAATCTAGATATACACAACTAGTTCGTATAAATCCAAATAAACAACTTCCCAAAATTACTCTAAGAGTTTCAAATCTTTTCACATCCAAAGGCTTAAGAACAAAAATCTGTCAATTGTTTCTCATTTGCAACATGTTCTAGAATTAGATTGAAAAAATATATTAATGCTTCAAATCAAAGTGTTTATCTTAAGAGAGTTGAATAGGATAATCAGTTATATGAGTTAGAACAAGTAATAATTTACTACATCTTATTTTTGACTTCTAGTTTTAATACCCTCACTTTAACTCACCAATGATGTTGTCCAAAATATGGTTCTTTTAGGTCATTGTGTAGCATACCTTAGTTTCTGACATCTGAGTTCCTCTGGTTGCAGATTGTATCTCAATAGTTGAGTACACATATTCACCATTCTCATCATTTTTATTTCACACCGAGTTTGGGTTTCAGTGCAAGCAGAGCATTTTCTTGCACTATTTTCTTCAGTTG
>OY821742.1:19816820-20171938 GCA_963682055.1 Primula veris
GGTGTAAGGGTATTTTTGGAAAAAATTAGCTAAATTGGGCAGACTCATTTGATTGGGTTGACTTATTATAATAGAATGATATATATATATACACACACATACATAAAATCTATACTTTCATAAGAGATTATCTCATAATCTAATAAAAGATATGTATTGAATAATATCTTATTATTTAGTCTTCAATATCTTTCATTGTTAATTTCCAAAGATATTTATGTTTGCTTTTTTACTTAAATCATCATAATTTTTATTTGCTTATTCTTTTTTTTTATATTGATTTAATCATTATGGAATATCCAAGTATCTTCCTTCCTATATCACGTTCTCTTTCCATGCTCAGCCCGTCTATACAAATATTAACAAAAAATATGAAATATATATTAGCATAATTATCTTCAACAAAATCTGGTCCATTTTCATTTGCTCTTCTCATTTACAACTAAAATTCCAGCAATCTGCATTGATCAACAATTCAATAAAATTGTCATTAGCTCAATAATCACTATAAGCACAAATAATGTCAAGGCCTATTTTGTCAATACAACAATAACAAGCAGATGTCCTTATGACCTATAAACTAGGACATAACATGTAGCGTTTGGTGAAAAAAGCCATTTCGTTATTTTGAGAAGTTAAGTCGTCACCGCTATCATTCTTTATGGTGCACTTGAAGACGATGCATTTATTCTTTTTTGAGTCTTTCTCATACTTTCGACTATTTAACGTCATTTCATGAGTGGTGAGGGATCCTAAGAAATTGTCTAGAGTGGGGTTGTTAATATCTTTTGCCTCTTGTATAGGAGTCACTCTAGTTTCCCATTTAATGGGAGACTTCTAAGAATTTTGTTTACAATCTCGTTGATTAGTTATATTTGTAATGATTTTTACTCTTGCTCATTTAAGCTTGTGCTTGAGCTTGCAACTTGGGCAAATCAAACTTCTCATATCTTGTTTGTAAAAATAAATAAATTCCTACAACTATGAATAAACGTTTATCAATATATTATTAAAATTATTTTTAGGAGATGCACATATTATTTGATTTATAGTGAATATAAGGACAATCAACATTAAAAAATCGTTTTGATCAATATTATGTAAAAAAAAAAAAAACATGGTAAAGATATATTCTAAAAGTTTATAAATTTACGAACAAAATTGTAAAAGATAAAAATTTGGGCAAAAATAGTTAAAGAGAGAGAAAGGGGTTTGAAAAAGGGGATTGAATTTTCAACTTTTATTTAAGGCTTAACGTGAGTGTAGTTTTATTTACATTGAATGAATCATCTTATACCGTGCCAACTTACATTTTTGTTAAAATATACTATTTGTAATTGTTAGAGCCAATATATCTTACGATTAATCCTTCTTAATGTTAAGAATGGTAACTGTTTATAAACAACATGTTTGATCGATATTTTATCGATGTGAAATAATAAACTCTAACAATAATACGATTAGGATTGTCATTTTAGTAACAGTGGCGGAGTCAATATTTTTATTTTGGTGTTGCTAAATTTATTTTACAGGTGCGTCTAAGCATAGTAGTTCTGATTTTATAAAAAGTCTCTAAAAAAATACTATTTTTTATTATTTTTGAGGTTGGAATATCATGTAAATTCGTCCATAATTATTGATTATACCACTCATAACAGTTAAAACATAAAAACACATATTACATGCATGTTATACTCATTGTTGTCAGTAGGGCTGGACGAAAAACCGGAAAAACCGAACCGAACCGAAAAACCGAAAAAAATTCGGGTCGGTTTCGGTTTTCAGTAAAACCGAACCGAAAAAGACCGAAAAATCAAAAATAAAACCGAAAAATAACCGAAAAAACCGAAACTGGACCGAAAAAACCGGTCTGGTTCGGTCCAAAAAATAAAAAGACCGAAACCGAAAAAAACGAACCGAAAAATATGCTTGGTTTCGGTTTCGGTTTTGCCAAAAACCGAACCGGACCGGACCGAACCCAGCCCTAGTTGTCATGATGAGAAACGAAATTGGTAAACGAAGCGAGAAACGGAAACGGGACACGAAAAAATTTTGATATTTTTTTAAAATTTGCACATGAAATAATAGAAAGTTGAAAACGAGAAATGAGAAACGGGAAAGAAAAAAGTAATTTATATATTGCAAACAAACATCACATTCAGGGCCGGGCGAAAACCCGAAAAACCGAACCGAACCGAAAAAGACCAAAACCGAAACTTTTTCGGGTCGGTTTCAATTTACAATAAAACTGAACCGAAAAAAACCAAAAACGAACCGAAAAAAACCGATCCGGTTCGGTAAAAAAAATAAAAAAACCGAAATCGAAAATAACCGAACCGAAAAATCTGCTCGATCTCGGTTTCGGTTTCGGTTTCGGTTTCGGTTTCGGTTTCGATTTTGGTAAAACCGAATCATAGCGGAGCTAAGCAGGCCTAATCACGTTAACAAATAAAACATTAATTCAGAAAAAAGATTAATTGATCTTTTATGTACATAATCTTATTACTAACATTATTTATAAAAAAAAAATGGCGAGGCCAGCTGAGATCGCTATTATAGGTGCTGGAATATTTGTAAAAACTCAATATATTCCCAGATTATCTGAGATTTCTCATCTTGTTTCCGTTAAAGCTATTTGGAGCCGTACTCAGGTTCTATTCCTTTTCTACTTACTCTTTATTTTATTTCTAGCTTATAATTTGTTAATAAAGAAATGTGAAATGTGTTGTTTTTTTGGGGAAAATGATCATTTAGTACAGAATTTGCGACTTAATTATCAAAAAGCCATGATGAAAATTTAAACTTAGGTACATATGCTACATTGATGGTACTTTTTTTAACTCTTTGTTTTTAACTTTCATATACCAAATCTTAAATAAGAGTTGTGAATGTGGGTTTTTTTTTTGAAATTAAGTATGCTTTTATGTATTTTTTTTTCTTCTTAATTAGCTTAAAAGTGCCTGTTTATTTGATTGGCTGTTTATTTCAAGCTTATAGTTTGGTAAGAAAGAAATGTGAAATGTGTTGTAATTTCTTCTTCTTTTTAATTTGATATCAAGATTCCATTTTTTTAGTAGACAGTTATTGGTAAAAGTTACTCTTGATTTGGTTCTTTTTTTATTTTTAATCTTGCTGTATGTATGTAGTAGTCATGGCTTAAATGTGTAGTGTTTTTTTCTTTTCTTTTTTCTTTTCTCTTCTTTTTAATTTGATATCAAGATTCCATATTTTTAATAGAGTAATTATTGGAAGAGAAAAATATGGGCAACTTTTTATTAATTGTTGTAGATTATGATTTGGTAAGAAAGAAAATAGGAATGTTGGGTTCTTTCCTGTTCTTTCTTAATTTGGTACCAAGACTTGCTATAATTGGATAAGAAAAATATGGGCTACTGTTTATTTAATTGGTTTTGTTTTTTACTTTTAAGTTTCTGTTTGTAGTTGTTGTAGCTTATGAATTTGTAAGAAAGAGATGTGGATTATCTACTTGTTTGGTTGCCGCTTTGAAGCAAACCAGTTGTCTTAATTTGGCTGAGGAAAACCATACAAATTCTAGCTTTTTCAGGCCTAAAAACACATAAAAGCACAGCTTTTTATTTTTGGCCAGTCAAATATAGTGCGGCTTATTTGGAAAAAAAACAAAGAAATAAAAGCTGCAATACGACAAACTTACTGTAGTTAAAAGGAGTCCTTATTGAGTAATTGGAAGTTTTGGCTTTGAATTTCTTTCGTGGGTATTGCACGGAAACAGATATTTTGTTTCGAGAAACAATTTTATTTTGATAGACAAAGAAAGAAAAAGAAATGGTGTAGCTTTATAGCTTTTCTGTATGGGCTTAAAAGAAAGATGCAGCTATTGATTTTTGTTTATATTAGCAGTTTGGTTAAGCTATACTTAGAAACTCACTCAATGACTGTACAATGGGGAATAGCTAATTTTCTTGTAAATGTGGGTGTAGTAAAATTATATAATTCATATGTGAATTGGAGAGAAATTTGGAATATTGGATAATTGTAATACTCTTGATCTATAAGTTACTTAACTAAGAATCACTCGGAGTAAGTAAGAAATGGCAATCTAGTTAACATATTTTCATAATGATTTTGTTTGTTAGTTGATGATTTGCTTGTAAAATGATTTGTAATTTTGAGTATGTGGGTGCTGTAGCATTATTACATTTATGTTAGCTAGAACTGTTTCAATTCTGATTCTATAATTAGGTTCGTTAAAGACCTAGTGTGTATGAGAAAATGGGGAATTTTATTATATGATTTTCATGTCGTTTTGTTAGGTACTGATGTTGTCGTGTAAATTTAAAACGATGACTGAATTATATTGTGTTGTTGTTGCTTTACATACCATTTCAGCATGGGTTATATAGGTCTAATGATCGGTTATAGTTAATATGTGGATCTTACTCGTACATGAGAAGTTCGAATACTACTCACGAGATAGAATGTCTCCTTTCCAGCTAACTTTCTATATGACAATTTCATTTCTATACGTTTAATATCTCCAAAAGCTATGGATAATATTATATAAGAGCATTGCTCATTTCTAAGTTCTCATTGTGATCAGATCTAGAGCTATTCTTGCTATATTAGAAATAAAACACCCAAAACAGTAGGAATATAAAAGGAAAAGAAACTTGGCGAAACTGCAACTTTGATTAAATAATCAACGAACTGTTAAAATCTCTAACTGCTAGCTTTAATAAACCTTAAAATCTAGTGTTAGCACCTTAGTGTTTGGTTACTTTGGCTAAAACTTAACCCTGTGACATCTAGCTTGATAGCTTTTAATTCTGGCTATCTAACTCAGGGAAAGCCTGAGGTATTTATAAGAAAATAACTAATCCTATTCATATTAGCATTATAACCAAAACTACTAGTAGGATTATGGCAGAACTTATTTGTAGTTTAACAAGGATTAAGACCATATTCCCAGAATAACTCCTAGTTCAATAAAGAGTCTGAATAATCTCCAATCCTAATACCAACTAGAATTGGTTCTAACAGTCATACTCATCCTAATACTAAGGGGTATCCGCCTGGATCACGGCTCCCCCCTCAAGAGCGATGAGCTCCTGCTCAAGCTAGAAGAGAATAATCGGAAACACCGCAACGGCCGTCTCCCTGATTCTTAACTGTTTTCGATTCGGGCTTCCAACTATTCCATGTACCCTATCAATACTCACCATAAACCTTTGAGCCTTCTCAACCTCCCTTCTGTCTTTCCATTCAACATCTCCGTTTGCAACCGAAAATATCAAATAACAGTAACCTAGAGGCAAATATCCGAGACATACCTCAAATGGCGACTTCATCGTAGAACCATGAAAAGCCCTATTGGAGTAAAAGTAAACCCCAAAACAGGTCTCCAAACAATCAAGCCAATTATCAAGCATAATTGCATCGATCGAGCCATAATAGACAGAAATTTCCACATTAAAGTCAACATGCAAATTGCATAGAGGATTACGAGTACTAATCTGCCTAGCACCCGCAATTACCCCTGTTTCCTTCCCATCTCTGCAAAAATCAAGCCGCTTCACCTCGTCGACCAACTCTGAAGTCTTTTTCGGAAATCCAGAAACGGGTGCCTCACTTAACTTCGCTAGGATTGCAACAAGCATGAAACCTGTCTTCAACTCTTTTAACACCTTTCTCTAACTCCTTTAGACGATTCTTCGTACTCAGATCGTCGCCCATCGTTAATCTGTTTTGCTTGTATAAACCCCGATGCTTTTTTAACCCAGTAACAAGTTTTACTCCAGATTGCACAACTCCTATAACAAGTAGGATTATGACAGAACTTATTTCTAATTCAACAAGGATTAAGACCAGATTACCAAAATAACTCCTAGTTCAATAAGGAGTCTAAATAATCTACAATCCTAATACCAACTAGAATTGGTTCTAACAGTCATACTCATCATAATACTAAGGGGTATCCTCCTGGATCGCTGTAATGAACGTAGTTTGAGGGAGAAAAAAATATATGGAGAAGGTTGAGGGTTGACTATAGAGTAATTGAGAACTATACGAGCGTTAGTGCAAATTATGGAAAGTTAAGGGGACTCTTTTGTAATTAATAAAAATGCATCAGCACTATAATTAGTCTTCTTATCAGAGACATGGAGAGAGGAAAAAAAGATGAATGAATTTTTATTATGTTAATTTACATGTTCTTCTTATTAGAACTTTAAATTCCTGCACTTTTATCTTGTACTTTCTCTTATTTTTTTAAATCTTTTAGATCAATCATAAACCCAGAAAAATCCTACCCAACAAGCTACTGTTTCTCTGCGTTTTTAGACTAAAAGCTCATATTTGACTTGAATTAGCTGTGATTGAGTTCGTTACAATTGGTATCAGAGCCACCGATTTTCTGTGCATTATCTACTATATTTAGATTGGTATGGCATTCTTGGTAGATACATTGATCCTATAATTGGCATGCCCCCCAAGTGTTTGATGAAATGCCTGTTTCAAACCCGCACCAATTTCGTCCCGGAAATGAAGTCAGCCTATCCCCCTTCCTCGTATATACCTTCTTTTGGCCTTTCACCACCGCTAAGACCATCGGATGAACATCGAATTGAGGTATGCCCCGTCATTTACGACAATCTAGAGCAAAATCCTTATGCTGCATCTATAAATAACGTTGAAATGACAAGTTACAACCCACCACTGTTAAGACCACCTGCAGAACCACCCTCACCACCATTGCACTGGAACTCACACCCTCAATTACCACAACCACCTCTTGTGCAGCAACACAACCCTCAATCAAATATTCACCCATACCCACCTTATTATTCATCACCGTCGCAGACCCGTTATTCTTCTCAAATACCGCAACCAGATCAGTCACGCAGCCCAGACTACCACAATCTGTAACAAAAATACACTCTATATAGTTACACTAATACCATCCCGCACTCGCAACCATTGTTCCCCCAAGATGAACATAACCAGGCTTATTCACCACCATCACTAGTTCAATTTGAAACTCACAACGGCTACCCACATTGCCTTGTTACTTCTGAACCACAAGCCCAACATAATTACCCTCCGCCTCAACATGATCCAAACCCACATCCTTATATTCACTATACCCACCAGCAACCCTTGTTTTCACCTCCACAAACAAAATTGGAAGAAATTTTTGAGGAGCAAAGAAAGGATCTTGATGCCATTTTTAAGGATCATAGGGAAAAAATGGAGGCCATTATTAGGAGAATTTGTGAGAATTTACCAAAGGAAGAAAATGATGCATCTGAAGGAGAGGAGTCCATTACCACAGACTCGCAGGAATCTCTCAACAATGCTTCAACTGAGATGATTAATGGAGGATGTGGTGAAGAAAATATCAATTTAATTGTCTCAAAGAGGGGTCTTACTATGCCAAGAGAGGCGGGGATTATCGGTGAAAGCTCAAAAGCTATCGAGTCCAATGAAAAAGAAGATGTAGCAGATGTAGAAAATGATCTCAGCCCAGCAAACATAAAGATTTCCAAAGAATCATCCAACTCATTCCGAGATCAACGTTTAATGGCAGTCGCTCCTGCGTTTAATATGGTTGAGGAAGTACCGGAGAAAGAACTACTACATGACTCTGTTGTAAGTAATGCAAATCAAATGTGTAACGCAATGGTTGAACAGTATATTGAGGACAATTTTTAGATGGGTGGTGATAGCCTATTGGAAATGGAGATATTTAACGTTACTCTTAATGTTTATAATCAAGATGAGCAATCAACAAATTTTGAAACTATGGGAGAAATATTTTTAAGTATAGATTTAGTTGATAAGCCTGGATTAGATAAAGCCTGTAATGAGAAAGGTGTAATCGAGAATAATGAGGTATTTGATGGTATTATTCTTTATGATGGTAATGTATTTATGAAAGATGTAGTAGTAGAGTTTGAGGAAGAAATTGCTGGTGTTTACGAGAAGTGGATCCGAGAAGATGATCATAGCAGAACAAGCCCAACAACTGTTGAAAAATTAACCAACAAATTTTTAAGTTCGGATAGCAAAGAAAATAATATCGATAGCTCAATGGAAAATGATTACAAGATGTTAGATGAAACGCTTGTTGAAGCGATTCAATCAGATATAGCCAAGACTTCTGCACTGGCACCACTCAAACACAAGGTCTCTGACGAAATACCAGCAAGTTTCATAATTTCGAGCGAATATGCAGAATCAGTTTCCTGTGATATTTACCTAGAAAAATCAGCCTCCAACGATCCCGTGAACGGCTTCCGATGTCATTCCAACACCTTCCCCTACTGGAAAGGACTATCGCATCAACAGACTATGGTAACTAGTTTTCTATTTACTCGAATGGAGAATAGGTTACATGATCATGTGTTCGTACAACACTTGTACAAGTTTTTGGAACAAGCAAAGTTTATATTTTCACGGAGAAACCCCATGGTAACTAGTTTTCTTTGGAAAGAAGTGATCAAATTAAATGAATCTCCTAAGGTTTCAACAAAAAGTGATGAGAATAAGAAAGGAGAGTTGTTACCTAACAGGTGTTCTATGGAAGTTCTACCTTTAAACTGCGTACAAGGTTTCTTTACATGTCAAGAGAGGGATGCGAATTTAAAAAGTACAGGTTGGGAAGAGATTTTAACTGAAGAGGCCGCCAAGCTGCTAGTCTACAAAACCCACACTGTGATGTTCAACAAATACTTAATCACCTGGGAATTAAGGCAGGTCTTTCTGGATTTTTTAACAAGAGTACAAGGAAGAAAAAGTAAGCACAAAGGCAGAGTATCCACAGGTGCTGTGTCACGCAAGGAAATTCGCAGAATGCATTCAAGCTACAGGCTTCTTAAAGTGCGCCTCCACCTTGAGGGCAAGGTGGATTTTTAAGAGTGGTGGAATGTAATGAACGTAGTTTGAGGGAGAAAAAGATATATGGAGAAGGTTGAGGGTTGACTATAGAGTAATTGAGAACTATATGAGCGTTAGTGCAAATTATGGAAAATTAAGGGGACTCTTTTGTAATTAATAAAAATGCATCAGCACTATAAGTAGTCTTCTTATCAGAGACATGGAGAGAGGAAAAAAAGATGAATGAATTTTTATTATGTTAATTTGCGTGTTCTTCTTATTAGAACTTTAAATTCCTGCACTTTTATCTTGTACTTTCTCTTATTTTTTAAAATCTTTTAGATCAATCATAAACTCAGAAAAACCATACCCAACAAGCTACTGTTTCTCTGCGTTTTTACACTAAAAGCTCATATTTGACTTGAATTAGCCGAGATAGTGATTGAGTTCGTTACAATCACATTGTGGGTATCATACTTTTTTTTTTAGCCAATTCGATTTCCAATCAACTGTTTTTGTATCCAAAGATAAGGATTGAAAGGATTTCGGAAATTCAAAACTGCACATATCATGATGAACTCCTTCTATGATTTTATTGGTGTTATAATATTCTAGTCCTTCCATTTGTATGACTGTATGAGTCACAGTACTTTTAAATCAACCTCAAATACCTTTTCATAATTCCTTAATTTAATCCCATTCTATAGGTGTGAGAATCAGATTTGGGGAATTGGTGCTGAATTTAAGAGGAAGAGTAGTCTCCCTTTTATACCAAATTTTAGGGAAGAAAATCTAGACTAAAATAGAACATGTTCTAAACTTCCTGCCTGGGTCTCTTTTGGTATCAGATGCACAATCTTTTTGTTATAAACAGGACTAGCATGTGTGGCAGTACTGAAAAATGAAATTCCTTTGTTTGTATATAGGAATCAGCTGTAGGTGCAGTTGAAATAGCGAGCAAGATATTCCCAGAAGTAGAAAGTAAGTGGGGAGATACGGGTCTTGATGAGATTATCCAAAATGCTTCCATTGTTGCTGTTGCTGTGGTTCTCGCTGGACAAACTCAGGCATCTCTCTCCCTCCCTTCCTAATGTGTGTGTGTTTATGCGTAACCTATTGGCTCTTTTATTTTATTGGATACATTGTTACTTGGTAACTATTATTAAAATCATAAAAATGAGGAAAACTACAAATTTGCTGTTTTTTGTTGTCTGAACAATTTATGCAGGTGGACATGGCTCTGCGATTGCTCAAGGCTGGGAAGCATGTCCTTCAAGGTAGGTTTAGACTCTATTTAGATATACATTTATGATTGTCTTAGACCGTAAGCTTCACTTAAATCGTGTTTTTAAAAAATTAAACTAAACTACATTCATTTGACATGTGTTGCATCTTAGATTGAGATGATTATGTTATATCTCTTCTTTTTTTTGGCATGGCTTACAAATATGGCTGATGTTATGTGGATCTGCAGAGAAACCTGCTGCTGCTTGTAAGTGGGATACCTTTCATTTGTGTTATCTCGTTTATTTATATTAGTTAACTGCATGCTCGTATATCGAGACATTGAAGTTCGAAATATAGGTAAGGAATACTGTTACTGACAATTCACCTCAAAATTATAAACCAGCCCCTCTTTTTGAAATTGAGAAAATTGATGTTGTGCTTAAATTCATCTGTTCAGAGACTAAATTGTAGCTATAAAGTTTTGAGACGTGAGGAAACAAATATATTTAAGAATTTGGTGCTCAACTGATTTAAAATTTATAGTATGGTATATAATAGGAGTATATATGTAATACTTATAAGAGCTTCACATCTCATTGCAAGTCGTCATATCTAAAGGTTAGATGATAATCATTTCTTTTCGGATTCAAAAAGGAATAGAAGGGCTCATGATCCTCTCCTTCAGCTTCAGTTTTTCTTTTTCATTTGTGGTCGCTCTTCAGTTCTACTGATTGCAACTTGATAATCATTTAAGTTTTGCTAGTAAAAGTGAATTTTTTATCGATGAATGATTTATTTGGTTCAGGCGTTAGTGAGGCAGAGACTGCGTTAGCAATATATAACTCCGGTTTTGGCACTTTTCCGGGCAATCCAATTTGGGCTGTTGCTGAAAATTACAGATTCGAACCTGCTTTTGTGGAGGTATATTATGAAGATAGTCAATTAATGCTTAAAAGTTAAAACTACTTAGGGCTTTCCATTAGAGATATCAGTAGGGACGTGGAAACTAATTATTAAACGGATTTTGTTTGTACGTTGTTGGTCAAAGATTTATGTTACCAATAAATTCCATTGTAAGGTTTGATGTTTATAGGATTTAATGCTATGAGAGCATGATTTTTCCAGCCTATGATGATAAAATTTTTGTTGTTAAATATTTCGAACCTCTGATGGTTGAGCACTTGCAGCCTAGAACATTACAATTATACAATATACGAGTGAAATAATGGGCAACCTACATCACTAAATACATTGGGTATGCAAACCCTCTTGATTCTAAGTCTTCTTGTTCTGAATAGCCACCTCATATTATTTCTTACAGAGCAAAAAACTAGTGGCTGATATTGGAGAAATGATGAGTGTACAAGTTATTGTGGAAGGATCTATGAACAGTTCAAATCCTTACTTCTCAAGCTCCTGGAGGCGCAATTTTGCTGTAAATTCTCTCTTATGATTTCTTTTTTCATTAAATACGCTACAGTCGCAAAACCAGTACTTGTTGGAGTAAATAACTGGCTTTCTGGTACTTGTTTCAGTTGTTTGCCTCTTTTTCCTAACATTTATAACAAACAGACTTTTTCGTTGAAGTTTCCTTAGTGTTTATCCTCTATGTTAATCTAATAGAAAGCTATAAGCAAGTAATACTCCTGTTACTTTTTAAAATTTTCTATTAAAAATCTAGTAACATCTTTGTTTGCTGTCCAAAATCTATGTTGCAAGCTTGGGATTTATTGCTGATTAGTTTTCCTTACGTTTTCACAGGGTGGCTTTATTTTAGATATGGGTGTGCATTTCATAGCAGGATTAAGAATGGTAACCTTCCTCTCCATATATATATATAGTACTATTTTCTTTTAGAAGTATACACTATACTTAATAAGAATAAACATTTTGATGTCCCAATCTATGCCCACCTAGATGTATTTCGGTGGCCCGATCTTTTAATATTTCTTACCCCCAAGTCTCTTAAAAGTTAAAAGTGTAACAAGTGCCTCTATCTTAACTCTATCAAAGTGAAAACGTGTCACTAAGGTTTCAAATAAGCTGACCTTGAACACTTGAGGGGTCTCCTTATGATTTGATCAGTAAATTATCTATTTCAGTGACAAATATTGGGCGCAAACTAATCTGGATTAAGCACAAATCCGTGTTTCCCCATATTTGCAGCTTCAAAGTTTTTGCTTCTTGTTGATATTTGTAACTATGCGATTATGCTTATGTTAATTGACTAATTTATATTTCTTTTAACCAGATAGTTGGATGTGAGATTAAGTCTGTATCTGCAATTACTTCTCATGTAGATTTGACCTTGCCTCCCCCTGACAATATCTCTTCTGTTTTGTAAGCTCTACAACTAGATCTTTATAATGTAAAAAAAAGGTGCTTCATAGTTAGAAACATTGCTCAAAATAATGTCACAAAACTTTACTGCTATTTTAAAGCTAGTAGCTAGTTGATTTCTCTTCTTTCGCCACATAATTCAGCACATTTGAGCCTTCTATTGTATGGAATATCAGTCTCCATTAGTTTAACTCCTAAACTTATTTCATCTTCAGCCAACTGGAAAACGGATGCTCTGGAGTTTTTGTAATGGTGGTGTCTTCAAGATCACCCAAGGCACGAATTACTGTTTAATTCAAATAATGGAACATATTTAATTTTTTATTTGCTGGAGGTTTTTTCTCACAATGTTGGGTCTTATAGATATTATGGCGAGTTGTGGGGCTAAAAGGTACAGTGCAAATAGAGCGAGGGAATAGAGATGGAAAACATGGATACTCGGTAATTTACTAATTTTTATTATTAAACTCTTCTCATTTCTTTCCACTTTTTCTTTGATTTTTCTATCTTCATATTTCTATATTTATTTTTTTCAGGTTACACTATTCAGTGCTGATGGGGAAACCAAGTTATTCTTCTTCCCATTTTCTGGAGTTACTGAAGAACTGAAAGCTTTTCTGTCAGATATCTCCTTGGCCACCCTCAAGGTACAATTTGTAGAAGCTGCTATACAAATATACAGTTACTTTCCAATAGATAGATTCCATTCTCAGTTTTCCTTTTTCGTAGCTCAGTAGAGAAATACATATGTTTTGGTTCTGATTATATATTTCACACACAGTCTGTGAATTATTGATAGCCTATACAGTTCTTTTCCTGTTAACTTGTTTTTTTACCTTTATTTACAATTGCAGAAAGAGGGTAAGTTTGAAGCTGAACCTCGGTGCTCATATATCGAAGGTGCTAGAGATGTTGCAGTTTTAGAGGCCATGATTGATTCTGGAATGAGGGGAGGAACCTTGGTCCAAGTAACAAAGTTCTAGTGTGATTCATTTTTCTTCTCCCAATTTTCACTTGAAAGAAAAAAGTTGTACTTGATTTGACACAATGAACTATATGGGTGACAATATGAGACTCAGTAAAATGTAGCAGTTTATTTGTTGAAAATCTTTGGATGCTTTTTGTGTGTCCTTAATTCTGAAATAGAAAAATAAGAGGGATTGCTTTTTCCGTATCTTAACTTTGCAGCTAGAAGAAGCACATAAGAACAGAAATACCAATCTCAAACTCAACTCAAAAGTAGTTACTAGCAACGACGGGGACAACATTTTTATGTTGGGGTTGCTAAATACTAAAAAAAATTTATAAAAATATACTGAATGTTATTTTACAAGGCTCTGAAACATAAGATTTCTAAATTGTTTTAAGAAACTTTGTTGAACAAATGACATTTTTGTAAATTGCGGGCCAGTGGCCGCAATCCCTGGCACCCAACATTGCTTTGCTGCTGGTTTCGGGGTGAAAATGAGACCGGTTTGTCACCGGTTCATAAACTATATATAACCTCATTGCAGATTCAATAGCAAATAACTCTAAATCAAAGTAGTTTCACATAAGAAAATGTTATATACTGTGTTACAAGAATAGGAAAGTATGCTTGAAAGAATAAAATGCCTCAAATTATAGCTTATGTTTCCTTTCAAGACAGTCCACGCCCTGTAAATTATTTATTCAGTCATGGTACTTGTTAACAGACTGAAGTTGGCAAGTGCCGAACTGCCGATGGTGTACTAAAGTAGTAATTAACGTGTTGGATAGGTAACCTGGAAAACAGGTGCACTGCATTATAGTTCGAACTAGTTTTAGTGGTGGGTTGCTGTTCTTTCTGAAACCTATTCACTGGTATACTATATCTATTAATATTTATTTACTAAAATTTGAAATTTATAATATCTCATTGTTTTGTAATAGCTAGAGTTTTTTATTGATAGTCTTCAAGCTGAACAACGTCCTCTCTTTTAGCCCCAATGGAAATTATATCATTTGTTTTCTCAATAAGCACGTAACATCAACTGCTTATTTTAGCTGCCCGTCTTGGCTAAATGAATTAAATCAGTTTAACATTTTTCGTTATGCAATATTATTAATGCAATGTAAGGTTCATCGCAAATGTTGAAACCAACAAATCAACAATCCCATTTTGAATAAAACAAAGAGGGTCATCTGAAAATCTGCAACCAAACAAGCTCTTAATGATTGCAGGGAATGGAGGTCATTTTATTTTTCAAATGATCGCTATTGTATTTTCTTAACTTCTGAGCTTCTTGGGTTCTTCCTTTTGTTATTATCAACTCTCAGTCTCACATGGCAAATCATTACTTTGATGATGTAGTCTCATTTGACACCACACAACACAAACAAGTACGATATGCCCTTTGCGTCTTTGACTGGTGTAAACCACCATTGACAGTTGATTTAGTTTGGATATGCACTTATGCTGGATGCGACTGAGGTGACTTTCTGTTGGTTGTTTGATGTTTGGCTTAAAGCAATGGATGAACGTCCTGCGATTGCTATTCTCACAGGCCAAGACTTGCCGATCAAAGCGACTATTGCTAAAAAAAATTCCATATACAAGTCATCGCCTATGTTATTGGCATATTAACTTTATTTTGTTATAGTACCATCTTAGATTCAAAAATTATACTAACAAAACAAAATTAATATATTAATAACATAATTGATGACGCGTATTTGAAAAAACTTTGGCAATAGCCGCTTTGATCGTCAAGTTTTGGCCGTGCTTAGTCTTGATCGTCCACCCAGTGCTTTAAGCCAAACATCAAACAACCAGTAGAAAGTCACCTCTGTCTCATCCTGGAAAAGTGCACACCCAAATTGTATCGAGTGCCAATGATGGTTTACATCAGCAAAAGACGCAAAGGGAATATAGTACTTATTTATACGATATGTTGTGTCAAATGAGACTACATCATCAAATTAATGGTATGACATGCGAGATTGAGAGTCAACCAAAAAAAAAAAATTGTTGCCCTATCGTTATCATCTCGTTGAACTGCATAATAAAATTGCTGATTTGTTCTTGTTTGTTTTCACCTTACATTCCTCAAGTGATTATAAAATGCTCTATTATCAAATCACATATGTTCACCTCCAATAATTGAAGGAATCTTATGAATTTTTAAATTTTTTCTATGAAATATTTCGGTCAAACTCTCACTCTTAACCGATTGCGGTATTTTTTTATTTGACATCATTTCCATGACGGAGACCCAAAAATGTGATTATGAGAATTATTAAAATCTGTTACCTTTGATTGGACTTTCTATTTTTCAAAATTAATCCGTAGTGGTGCCTCAAATCCACAACGTTTGGTTGAACAATTTATTTATTTTCACTTGCTCACCCATTATGTTTCCTATTTCAGCATTAATTTGTTGAGCCCGAGAAACATGCTTTCCTTCGTTGACACAAATAAATAAAATATTATTTTCGGATGAAGTTTGAGTACGTATCATAAAACTATTTTCAGACCATAATCGATATAATAATTTATTCGCATCTTCGCGTCTCAAATGACATCTCATTTATTGGTGCATGTTTCTAATTTTTAATGTATTATCACCATGTATGACTTTTATCTTAGATAAATACCAAAACGAAAACCCCCCAAAAGCTCTGATTTTAAGAAAAAAAAGAAAAGCAATCATTTGAGGAAGAAAATAAGCTCCAATCCTGCAGTCATTAAAGAGCTTGTTTGGTTGCAGAATTAATCAAATTAACTTGAGTTTCTGAGAATAAAGGAAAAAACTAAATTCATCCAACTTATAAGTTTTTATCTTTTTCTGGCCAAAAATCTGGAATAGCTCACTGTTTAAGTGGACAGCCAAATGCAACCAAAATTTTAAATGAAAAGGCAAAAAGAGCACAGCTGTTTGTAGCATGGAAAATTTAAACTAATTTCCTAATAAAACAATTTTTGTGTTTACTCACCTAAAAAAATCAATGGAAAATAAAATGAAAGAAAGTTTAAGAAATTTTTTTGTGTAAAATGAGAAAAATCAATTTTCTTTCAAAAGTGTGAGAAAAAGAAAAATAAATGAGAAAAATGAGGTTTTTCTTTTATTTTTATTTTCTTTTCTTTTGCGAATCTGTCAAATGCATGAATGAAAAATGATTTCACGTTAATTTTCATTTCTCTTTTTTTCTTTTTCTTTTATTTTTCCGTTATATTTTCGGGTTGCAAACACACCCCTAAGGTGCCACTTAACGAGGTCTAAGAATAAGAATATCAATTGTTTCATTTTTCAGATGCTACAAAGAAATTTAAAAAATACATGCAGTAATGAAAACTTCAGAAATTTTATCACATACAATACTCTAGTAACTTTACCGCCCTTCAGTAACATCATATGTTTCAGATTACTTAAGGTAATACTCTCAAATGTTTGTAAGCGAACAACTCTAGACCATGTTTAAAAGTTTTAATTTACTAGTGTTTTATTACTTTGAAATCAACATAAAAGCAATTCAGTAGGAATAATTGTCAAACGTGTGGTCATGTGATCACAGGTAGGGTTAATACCCGATTAATACACTGTAATTGCGTCTTTTAACGATTTGTATACTTTACTTTCAAAATTCACAATTTCGACACTGAACTATCCAAATCAGTCCAATTTAGTTTTTTTCGTCCAAAATTGATGATGTCATCACACATTCTGTGTTATTTTACCTTTATACCCTCGTTATTTTAAATAAACCGTAGAATTTCCATTACCCACTAAAATTTGTACATTGTTGTAATACACTATTAGCTACGTATATAGGGAGACAGAAGTAGAGAGAGGGAGAACAGTATGATCTTTATTAATGAAGGAATATGAATGTATGTAAAATACAAGACCCCTAGCACTCTTTATATAGATAGAGAGTTAGGGTTACAAGCCCACCTGGACCCATTAAGTAAAAGCCCAAGAGTCCAATAATCTTACAACACTCCCCCTTTGGACGTCTTGAATTCTTCGTCTTCATGCAGTCGATCTGAGTCGAGTTCATTGGCAGTGCTAAACACATAAAAACCTTAGGGCCGGAAAACCCAGTGTGGGACAAAACCGGTACCTAGGAGAAATTGTGTAGCCGAATGATATAGGCGAAATATCATGTAAGTAACTAACCACAAAACAGTGTGCCTCATCAAAATCTTACCAGAGCAAACCCAATGGGAAAATCTCTGATCTAAGAAAAAAGAGTGCAACGGTGGTAGTAATAGGGGATCAACCACCAAACAGGTGCCTCATCAAAACCTTGCCAGAGTAAACCCAGTGGGAAAAAAACTCTGATCGAAGGACAAAAGAGTACACAGTGGTAAGAAGTATACGACATGATACTCCCCCTGATTTCGGCAATCCTTAGTGATATAACAGGGAACGTGTCTTGCTAAAAACCTTGTCAAGGAAAACCCAGTGGGAAAAACCTTGTACTAAGGACAAAAAGAGTACACATGCATACAACAGGATGCTCCCCCTCACTTGCACACGACAGGGTGCGAGGATTTCGACTCCGACTTAAAATGTCGCTCTAAGGTAACTCAGATAGCCTACGTAGGCCAATCGCCCGTACGTGCTTCTGAAAAGAATGCTTTGGCAGTGACTTGGTGAACAAGTCAGCGTGGTTATTCTCTGAACCAATATGCTTCACTTCAATCTTTTGAAGCGTTTGTTGTTCATGTGTGAAGAACAACTTTGGTGCGATATGCTTAGTGGTATCACCTTTGATATAACCATTTTTCGCTTGATCAATCAGAGCGGTGTTGCCCTCATAAATAACAACTGCTTCATCATGATCGTAAGCTAGATCACAGGTGCTTCGAATATGGCCAATAACTGCTCGAAGCCAGACACACTCTCTAGTCGCCTCATAGAGCGCGAGTAGCTCAGAGTGGTTAGTCGAGTGGCCACTAGAGTCTGTTTACGAGACCTCCAGGATATCGCCGTGTTTCCAATGGTAAAGACATAACCAGATTGGGAACGTCCCTTGTGCGGGTCTGATAAGAAACCAGCATCGGCATAGCCGACAAGGGTTGCGTTATTTCGAGGATCAATGGAGCTAGATCCACTCGACGGAAAGGGATAGAATAAGCCCATGTCCGTAGTACCTCTAAGGTAACGGAAAATGTCTTTTATGCCAGTCCAGTGGCGGCGTGTTGGCGCGGTGCTGTGTCGAGCTAGACAATTCACAGCAAACGAGATGTCCGGTCTAGTACATTGGGCCAAGTACAATAGTGCGCCTATTGCACCCAGATATGAACACTCAGGGTTCAATATCTCTTCATCGTCCTCCTTTGGACGGAAGGGGTCCTTATTAATGTCTAGAGAGCGGACGACCATGGGAGTAGAGGACGGCTTAGCATCACTATGACTAAAGCGCCTCAACACCTTTTGGGTGTAACTTTCTTCATGGACTAAAATTCCATCTGTACGGTGCTCGATCTGCAGGCCGAGGCAATACCGTGTCTTCCCAAGATCTTTCATCTCGAATTCCTTCTTCAGGATTTCAGCAGTTTCGAACAACTCTTTCGAGGTTCCTATGAGATTCATATCATCTACATAGACTGCGATAATCGCATATCCTGAAGTGGATTTCTTTATGAACACGCATGGGCATAGTTCATTATTAACATATCCCACGCCGATCAAGTATTCACTTAGACGGTTATACCACATCCGTCCGGATTGTTTCAATCCATATAGTGATCGTCTCAGTCTAATCGAGAACGTGTTTCGTGGCCGGGAACTACTTGATTCAGGCAACTTAAGTCCATCAGGGACTCTCATGTAAATCTCTGTGTCCAGATCCCCATAGAGATACGCTGTGACCACATCCATGAGCTGCATATTCAGTTTTTCGGAAACTACTAAACTGATTAAGTAGCGGAACGTTATAACGTCCATTACGGGAGAATACGTCTCATCGTAATCAATTCCAGGGCGTTGAGAGAAACCTTGCGCCCCAAGGCGAGCTTTGTATCTAACAATCTCATTATTCTCATCACGCTTCCTTACGAAAACCCATTTATGACCAACTGGTCTAACATTGGGCGGTGTTGGAGCGACAGGTCCAAACACCCTTCGTTTCGTTAAGGAATCCAATTCAGCCTGGATTGCTTGTTTCCATTGAGGCCAGTCCGTTCTTCGCTGACACTCAGCAACGGTACGAGGTTCCATATCATCATTGTTCATAATGTCAGTGGCCACTGCGTATATGAACACATCATCGATGACAGTCTCGTTTTGCTTCAAAATATCATCTAAACTAGTATAATCGACAGATATTTTGAGGTTATCGTGATGATTAGGAACTGGTGTTTCATCTGGAACACACTCCTCTAATACATCACCGTGATCCTTAATGATCTCGTGTGGCAAAACAGATGCGACAGGATTTCTCCTCTTTCGAGGCAGAACATCCTTGGAACCGGACGGCCTTCCTCTTTTTTTCGGAAGGGCGGCGGACTGGACGGCCGACGGCAGCGTCCTTTGCTCGGTGGGTACAACCGGAGCAACGTGTTCAAACGGAACACGGCATCTCACTGGGACGTCTATCCTTGCAGGCACATTTGCAGCAGGTATATGTGATCTCGTGACATTTGCTAGGTCATTAAATGCGTCTGGCATTTGATTTGCAACATTTTGCAGGCCTAGGATTCTCTGCACTTCCTTATCACTATGTGCAGTTGGGGGATCTAGATGAGACATAGTGGGTACATGCCACGTTAATTCACGTCGTTCCTTATCAACGTTAACGTGCATTTCTCCCCCTAACGACGGGAAGGGTGTCTCATCAAAGTCACAATCCGCATGTCTAGCGGTAAAGAGATCGCCTGTCAAGGGCTCTAAATAGCGTATTATGGACGGGGATTCATAACCGACATATATGCCCCGTCGTTTCTGAGGTCCAAATTTGGAACGCTTAGGCGGCTCAATTGGAACATTGACTAAACACCCAAACACGCGTAAATGTGAGAGGGCTCATATCCAGTTACCAACTGGTACGCAGATAGTGGTTGGGTGGCCATGGGCCTCAGACGGACCAACGCAGCAGCATGCAAAATGGCATAGCCCCACGCAGAAATAGGAAGTTTGGTGCGCATAACCAAAGTCCTAGCAATCATTTGCAATCGCTTAATGAAAGCTTCTGCAAGGCCGTTTTGGGTATGAACTTACGTAACTGGGTGTTCAAGATTAATTCCCAAAGTCATGCAATAGTCATCGAAAGTTTTCGATGTAAACTCCGCGGCATTATCAAGTCTAATAGACTTTATCGGATAATCCGGATGATGAGCCCTCAATTTAATGATCTGGGCTAGGAGTTTTGGAAACGCTGCGTTTCTTGTGGACAACAAAGCTACGTGTGACCATCTTGTCGATGCATCAACCAAAACCATGAAATATTTAAATGGTCCGCATGTTGGTTGGATAGGTCCACAAATATCTCCTTGAATTCTTTCAAGGAATTGGGAAACCAATTTCGTAGGTTTCACACGAATTGGTTTGAGATTAGTCTTTCCAATCGAGCATGCTTGGCATAGGCTTTTCGGATTAATCACAAAATTCTTTCCTCCAAGAGGATGCCCATGAGATGCGTTCATCGTTCGAAGCATCGTATTTTGACCCGGGTGTCCCAGCCGGTCATGCCATAACATAAAAGTGCTCTCATCAATCGGCGCCCGCCGAATGATTAGATTGCTTTCAAAATTTTGGATTGTAGTAACATACAAACCACTTGAAAGACATCTCAACTTCTCCAGAATACGCTTTTGGTCGTATTGAGTGGAGGTAATGTGAAGGTATTCAATACCATTTTCACGAGCAGTTTCAAGATGAAACTTATTTTCTCGGATATCCTTAAAGCTCAACAAGGTACGACTGGACCTCGGAGAATATAAGGCCTCAGATACTTCGACAGGAGTACCATTTGACAACGTGAATTTAGCTTTACCAAAGCCTTCAACAAGGGTCGACGGGCCCGAAATTGTTGTCACTGAGGTTACTTTAGGCGTAAAGTTGATAAAAAAAATTTATCTTTTAAAATAGTGTGTGTAGTGCCACTATCAACCAGACAATCAACTGCCCCACAATACATGCCTAAAAGTAAAATAATTTAAAGTCGGTCACACGAATAAAAGGAATTGCTCAATGAAATAACTTTAAATTATACGAGAAATGTTCAAAACATTATCCATAAAACAAACCATAATCCAAAAGAAATGAACAATATTCAAAGGAAAAAACATAATCCGAAATGGAATTGAAATAACATAATCCAGGAGCAAAACAGCTCAATTATTAAAAGAAATGAAGAAAAAAAAGCTTTATTCTTCCATGTGAGCCTCAAAGTCAGGGGTCTCAAGGGTTTCTTTTGCACTAGCTTCAATCATGTTGGTTTCGACCCTTCTACCCTTGTGGTAGTTTTCGACTTCTTGGGGAGTTGCCCTACAAGTCCTTTGCATATGACCATTTCCACCACATTTATAGCACAGAGTTGGCATAGCGGCCGGATCTCTTGCTTTGGGACGACTGGCCCGATTGTTCCTACCACCACGAGACTGCCTAGGAGGAGCCACAGGTCCTCGGTTCGGACGATTGTCCAAACCTCGCTTGGCTGGACGAGCATTACGCTCATCCCTGTTCCTTGGCTGACGGGACGACTGGCCCTTTTCTCGTTTCCCATATCATGGACGAGGTCCACGAACAGCATTAGCATCAGGCATTGGAATTGCCTTTGAACCAGCAGGACGAGAATTACTCTTCATCATTAAAATGAGACTATTCTTCTCGTCCAATAACAACTGGGTGATGAGCTCGGGAAATTTGGTGAATTTAGACTGACGATATTGCTTTTGGAGCAAGATGTCAGAACTAGGAAATGTGGTGTACGTTTTCTCCAATAAGTCACTGTCGGTGAGTGTTTCACCACAATATTGGAGAGTAGCACGAATTCTGCATACTTCAGCGTTATATTTTTCAACGCTTTCGAAGTCCTGAAATCGCAAATTCAGCCAATCACGGCGTGCTTCAGGAAGCCAAATGGTCTTTTGGTGGTCGAAACTCTCTTTCAGAGAGTCCCACAATGTCTTTGGTGAGGTGGTCGCTATGAACTCAGATTTCATGGCGATTGATAAGTGGCGGCGAAACAGAATCATCGCCCGAGCACTCATTTCACGCGTTACTTCCATTTCACGCTCCTCCTCATCATATATGACATCCAATAAGACTTGGGCATCTAAATGGTTTTGGATATCCTGACTCCAATCCAAGTAGTTCTTGCCGGCAGCATCCAAAATTGGAAAGTCAAGCTTGATTGACATTTTTCTACAACAGGAGAAAAGAAAATAAAGACTGGATTAGTCATCATATAAAACAACGGGTTTATATGTTTATGGTTTGTATAAGCACAAACTTTATTTCGAAACCACAGGTTCGAAAACAAGTTTTTGCTTTTAAGTAAAGTGGTTCTCTTTGATCGAACGACAGGTCGATACTGAGACACCAATTCGGCGAATACATATCTATATAGACACATTCGGGGAAATTATTATTTACTCAACCCCTTTCGGTAGCTCTATTTGAACACGACCAAGAAAGACGGTGAGGGGGGTGGGCACGAATGCCTCTTAAAAACCGACCTCATTAGGAGAACGACTTCCGCCTTTATCTTTCCTAGACATCGTATCTAAATAGGTGAGCCTATTTGGGGAAGATTCATAATTTTTCCAACTTAAATGTGAATATATACGATTTTCGCTTTTATATATGGCAATAAAATTAATAAAATAGACAATATCTATCTAGATTAACCATATATATATAAACATGCAGTAAATATATTTTAGAATCTATCTAATCATGCAGTAGATTTGGTGTTATCAATAAATCAATTTAAGATTATTAATCAATCCATAAAGATTCTAACAAATCAAATCAATTTAAGATTATTAATCAATCTATAAAGATTATAACATATCAAATCAAATCTATTTAAGATTATCAATCAATCCATGAAGATTCTAACATATCAAATCAAATTAATATAAGATTATCAATCAATCCATGAAGATTCTAACATATCAAATCATGTCAATTTAAGGTTATCAATCAATTCATGAAGATTCTAACATATCAAATCAATTTACATGCAAATTTTTTTTTTATTCGTTTGCCTTTTAATAAAAAAAATTATATGCATGTGTGTGTATATTTACCAAATATTATATCTTATCAACCATATGTACTGTTTTCGTATAAGTATTATACTACAGGACCATGCATGTAATTTCAGCAAACTATATATCTATTTACAGCATTATTACATATACAGTCCAGAATTTCAGACAAGTTTTAGTATGGTCCTTGAGTAATTTACACTATATGTAATATGGATGTGTTTAGACATAATAGTAATAGCAGTAACAAGTAGTTATATATGTCTCATACTTCCCATATCAATTTATGTAGTAAATTATGAGATTACCAGTAACACATATATATAATCTATGTAATTTACAGTACCATTTTAAAAGTAATTTACAGTTTAGACATGATATATCACAGTAGCACATATATATATATATATATATATATATATATATATATATATATATATATATATATATATATATAACGTAATAGCAGTAGCACATATATATATATATATATAACGTAAGAGCACAGTAGCAAGTACTTATGCACATGTTATGTTATGAATTATGTAGTACCAGTAACATCACTTTAAAAGGATTACATAACATGCAAATTAACTTCTCAACAAAATATAGCATGCAGCTGTAGTAACACAAACATACAGTTGCTAGTTATATGAGTTTTGAAAAACGGTATCTTATGCACGGTACGTTGGTGAAGGTCGATATAGCAAAATCCTTAAAAAAATTCGGATAAACCTCAAGGTTTATTGAACCCAGAATCCGTACTCCAATCTTCGAGAGCAGTGCTGATAACGTGTTGTAATACACTATTAGCTACGTATATAGGGAGACAGAAGTAGAGAGAGGGAGAACAGTATGATCTTTATTAATGAAGGAATATGAATGTATGTAAAATACAAGACCCCTAGCCCTCTTTATATAGATAGAGGGTTAGGGTTACAAGCTCACCTGGGCCCATTAAGTAAAAGCCCAAGAGTCCAATAATCTTACAACATATATATATATATATATATATATATATATATATATATATATAAACATATACATCCATATTCATATATTTATATATATTTGTAAAAAGAAAATAGATCCATATAAACATAATAGAAAAATAAAAATATTTTTTTATATTTTTTAAACATATCAAAAACATACAAAAAAAAAATATAACTAAAATTTGTATGTATATAAACATATACATCCATATATATACTCAATTTATCTACTAAATTTGTATATATAAACATATACATCCACATATATATATATATATATATATATTAATGGTGGAAAAACCCCCCTTTTTTATTTATAAATATATATATGTATCTATATATTATATATTTATATAAACCTCCACTCCCAAGCCACCGCCCACCACCATACTACCAAATCTATATATAAATATATATGTATAGATCTATATATATATATGTGTATATATATTTATGTATATTGATGTATGTATATGTATATAGTTCATGGGAAAGAAGAAAGGGAGAAAATTATTGAGTTTTTTTTTTTTTAATTATAAAATGATCAAAATACCCTTTTTTTTTAACAAAAAAAGCGTGACATGGCATTGACGACGTAAAAAATTTGAACGGAAAAAACTAAATTTGATTTATTTGGATAGTTCAGTGGCTAAATTAGGAATTTTGAAAGTAAAGTGTACAAATCGTTAAAATACGAAAGTAGAGTGTACTAATTAGGTTAACCCTTACATGTAGAAACAATATCAAACCAATCCAAAACAATATAAGTAACTTTATCACATACATAGCCGGTCTAGGCTTGAGGTAGACAGTGTTTTAGTCCAAGACATCAAATTAAATGGGGCTCAAAAACTTCATTTTTGTCATAGGAGTAGTATATTTGAATAGTTTGGTCAAATTAAATATAAACATTCAAAATTTAGATATTTTTTTCTTTAATAGTAGGGTTTGTCCACAATTTTATATATATTGAGTTTTTAAAATGGTCCTCCGACCTAATTACAACAAAATGAAACAGACGGATTGAAATTACTACCTTTAAAACTTAAGAGACTAAAATAAAATGAACTTGATAATACAAGCCTCTTTTTCAATTATATGTAATGTAAATGCACCTCAAACTAATACTGGATCTTTCCTTTTAAAGATTGCACTTTTAACTTGCCCTTTATTGCCATGTTTTTGCATATTCTCTGCTTGAGATAATATGTTTTTAGCCTTATATGCAGCTTGCTCAGTTTCCTTGTTTGACATTTTACCAAACACCTTGCACTCATATTTTCCATGGCCAATTTTATTACAGCAGAAGCAATATTTTGGGACTCACTCAAATAGGACTCAAATTACTCAAATAGGACTCAAATAGGACTCAAATTACTCAAATAGGACTCAAATTACTCAAATTACTCAGCTTAACGAGGCGATAACAAGGGCAGAGTCTTTTTTTAGCTGTCATATCACTCAAATAAGACTCAAATTACTCAAACGAGGACCTGGTTAAAAACCAGGTCCACGTCACATCTTATTTTTATTTATTTTTTCAATTCATTCCACTCAATTTCATTACAAAATAAATAACTCTAACACCACTTCATTACATCTCATTACACTTCATTTATTTACAAAATAAATAAATTTACACACTCTATCACACTATTAATTAATACATTCCTCTGCTTTTTTTTCCATTCAAACTAAATACAAAATTAAAATATTTTATAATCATAATATTATATCAAGTTAACACTTTCAAGTAATTTATATTTTGCACTTTTTTATTTATTAATTTTGTTACTTCCGAGTAAATAATTAAATTATTTCCAAAAACCATACACGTCATTATTTTCTTCCACCCCTACCTACCCACACTTATTTCAAATAGAGCGAATAATTCCTACCAACACTTATTTTTGAAATGTAAATAATTTCTACGTCCGTGATTTTTGCTTGATTTGAAATGTAAATAATTTCGTGCTTTATTTCAAAATTCGACGAATTCCTCCCAAAATAAATAACCCTCAACACCAATTCATTCAACTCCATTCCATAACAAAATAAATAACCCTAACACCAATTCATTCCACTTCATTCCACTACAAAATAAATAACCATAACACAAATTTATTCCATCCCACCCCATTCAATTACAAAATAAATAATCATAACACAAATTCATTCCACTCCATTACATTACAAAATAAATAATTCTAACACCAATTCATTCTATCTCATTACACTTCATTTATCTACAATCATTGGTCATCAGGTATGTTGATGTTCTCGAAATAATTGGCGGGGCGAGACTGCCTTCTTAATGCCTCATAATATTTAAAATTTCGTCTAAAAACATCTTGCCATGGATCAGCTTCTGGAGAGTGATGCTTGTCCCATCCACTAATAATCGGGGGCAAAGGGAACGAGTTGAAATTATTCTTTTTTTGATCAATAATGACCTCGGCATAATGGTTTGTGTTAACGTGGAGGCGCCATACAAGTCATGTCATTCCAAGAAAACGAGTCACGAATAAAACCATATCCTTTCAGTTCTCCAAGGATATCAAGATAATAAGAAGGGAAATTTTCAATCTCTTGTTGTAGTTCTACGCACACTTTTCCCCAGTCGTCTTCTCCAAATTTCATTCCCATAGCCTTCGCAATAACACGAAAACCGCAGTGACCATCCCCAAGTATATCATTCACCTCGAATATGTGATTATGGAAAATAGGTGGAATCTGCTTAATATATTTAAAAGACTTGTGGGGAGGTTTTTTTGATTGCGATGATCCTTTACCTTTTTGTTTGTCGTAAACAGAATATCTAGGGGGTAAAGGGGCTGAAGGATCGTATTTGGTTTTCGGGCTGCTATAGCTACGTCTCCATTCTGCTTGCTCATCTTTATACGCCTGAGTATATTCAAAGCAGATGGGTCACGTTTTGTTGAATATTTATCTTTTTTTTCCCTCGCTGATGATGTATTTCGACGCTGTGGTCTGAGTTCAGGTTCTCTTGCTGAAGTTTTCGAAGGATCGTGTAGAAGTTCGATCTGGTCTTTTAAATTTGCCTTTAAAACTTGATCATGAGTTTCATCATACCTTCTCCGTAAGGCTTCAACATGCACTCCAATGTTGTCTTCTTCTTTGTTTATAAGTTCGGCATCAAACTTTAGTTTTCTCCATTGCGGATCAATTCTTTCTAGCGGAATAGGGCAAGCTCTATCCCAATAGTTACGTATAACATGGCGACATGAAAGGTTATTGACCAATGTTATCTCACACTCAGAGCAGGTTGGGTCTGCTGTTGTCCACTCGAGCTGTCTAATCTCAGTAAGCATTTCATCCATCGCATCCGTAGAGCATTTACCTGATATAAAATTTATTATATCATTAAAATTAACATATTATATAATGATTATAAACAAATATCCTATAAAAATTAAGTTTACCTTGTATTACTGAAAAAAATGGAATATCATGTGTTCTTTTAACTCTACCCATGCTTCTTCCCAAAGACTCCTTAATTATATTATGTTGGGTTGAAAGCAAATCGTTAATGCATATGAACATGTTCTCGAGATTCCCACCAGAAGTTTTTATATATTGTTTAAGTGATGCATGAGCACCCTCAACCCTATTTGAAAGAAAATATATATTAGATAATTTATTATTTTATAATAAAAAAAAATATGTACACAATGTCAAATCATAAGTTGTATACCTGTTCGTCGTTCGGTTACCGAAATGTCTAGTTTTGTTAGTCCAACAAGCCACAAACTTCTTGTCATGTTTGTGTAGCAAATCACACATATATTTCAATACATTTGGAAATGTTTTATAATCACTTTCCAGTTTCATGGGTGCCGCTTCATAATCGTATTCTGTTTTACTATCCACCAACTTTTTCCAATCTATTTTTATTACGTCCCATACTTTTTTAGGAACTTTTGGAGAGCAATTAGCCATGACATTCTGAGCAATATGAAATGTGCATAATAGATGGTTTGCATTAGGGTATAAATTTTGGACCGCATTTATCAACGCTTGATCCCTATCTGTCAGCACAACTCGCAGACTCTTACAATCTTTCATCATCGTTCTCAAACATTCTAGGGCCCATTCGTAAGTCGGCTGCTTTTCATTACGTAAGCAAGCGAATGCGACACAAAATGTTTTTTGGGTTGATGTTACTCCCACAATTTGTAATGGTAAATTGAACCTATTAGTACTATATGTGCAATCCATGCAAAGTACATAAACATAAGGGAATGCACGTACTAATTTTACAGAATCTTTATGGGCAAAAAATATATCTTCCAATTGGTTCGTTTCGGGGTTGGTTCTATAAAACGATAAAAATTCATTTTTAACTAGGAGATTCATAAGATGTTGCATTTGACTCATACCCACCATTTCTTTAACCTTTTCTCTAGCCTTAAGGTTATAGATATCTTTTCTAGTAGACTTATTAGCAGAAAATTTTTGTTTTATAACGGAAAGTATAGTTCTTGGATTCGCCAGGCTATCTACCATGGTTCTAAATAACCCCTTTTCATCTTTTTTAAGTCTACGTGCTCGGGAGTGAGCTTCTGTATAAACAGCCATATCATGATTGTGTATCCCATTTTTGATATAAAACTTCCAATTATTCTCAACTTTGTAACACTCTATTTTAAACAAGCAGAAACATTTACTAGAGCTGGTGTCTCTAGTCGATGGTTTTTTCGGTTGGGGATCCCCTTCCTTGGTACACATCATAATGGCCCTACTTTTTTTTTTATTAAAGTGTCCTTTGATATTTTTTGACGAAGTTGTTCTCAAAAAGAAACCAAAGGTTTCTGCTGTATCATTCAGGTAATCTTTCAATTCATCAATCGAGGAAAAAGCTTGAAAGAAATTAAATAGAAGTAAAAAAAAAAAACTGTAAAAAAGTTACACAAGCAAAAACCCATGAAATTAAAAAAATTGTAAACTCACCAAATTACTCTGAAAATGATCGCTATGATCATATCCAATTCCAAATTCGGTTGGTTCACTATGTTCATCAAGATCCGATTGAGAATTTTCGGTATTTTCATACTGATCTCTTTGAACTTTTTCAAAGTGGCTCGTAAATGTTTGTTCTGACGGTTCAGGTTGATTCCCCATGTAGTCATAGTCATTCGGTGTAAATTGATTGTTAAAATTTGGATCAAATGCAATATGAGAATTTTGATATGGATTAGAGGGGAAATTAGTATTTTCAAACATATCAGGCGAAAACTGCTAATTTGGATACATATTAGATGGAAAAAATGTATTATAATAATCAAATGGAAATTGTGTATTTTGAAAAGTATCTTCATGAGAAGGTAAATTTAGATCTATTTCCGAAAATATCATAATTGTTATCCATATGTATATGATTTTGGAGAGATCTAATAAAAGCTGTGGAATTGTGGTGAAAATAAATGAGGGTGAGGCCTCCTATTTATAGAAATTTAAAATATCCTTTACATAGTTTGAAATCACGGACTTTGGAATCAATTTGAAATCACGGACTTTGGAATCAATTTGAAATCACGGACATTGGAATCAATTTGAAATCACGGACTTTGGAAATCACGGACGTATTAATAATTTTAGAAGTGTGGGTAGGTAAAGGTGGAAGAAAATAATAACGTGTAGGGTTTTTGGAGACAATTTAATTATTTACTCGGAAGTAACAAAATTAATAAATAAAAAAGTGCAAAATATAAATTACTTGAAAGTGTTAACTTGATATAATATTTTAAAATATTTACTCGGAGCTAGAATGAATTGGTGTTAGAGTTATTTATTTTATAATGGAATGGAGTTGAAATCACGGACGTACTATTTGAAATCAAATCAAGCACGAATTTAAAAAATCATGGACGTACTATTTGAAATCACGGAAGACAATAATGACGTGTATGGTTTTTGGAACCAATTTAATTATTTACTCGGAAGTAACAAAAATAATAAATAAAAAAGTGCAAAATATAAATTACTTGAAAATGTTAACTTGATATAATATTTTAAAATATTTACTCGGAGCTAGAATGAATTGGTGTTAGGGTTATTTATTTTGTAATGGAATGGAGTTGAAATCACGGACGTACTATTTGAAATCAAATCAAGCACGAATTTAAAAAATAAAGGACGTACTATTTGAAATCACGGAAGAAAATAATGACGTGTATGGTTTTTGGAAACAATTTAATTATTTACTTGGAAGTAACAAAAATAATAAATAAAAAAGTGCAAAATATAAATTACTTGAAAGTGTTAACTTGATATAATATTTTAAAATATTTACTCGGAGCTAGAATGAATTGGTGTTAGGGTTATTTATTTTGTAATGGAATGAAGTTGAAATCACGGACGTACTATTTGAAATCAAATCAAGCACGAATTTAAAAAATCACGGACATACTATTTGAAATCACGGAAGAAAATAATGACGTGTATGGTTTTTGGAAATAATTTAATTATTTACTCGGAAGTAACAAAATTAATAAATAAAAAAGTGCAAAATATAAATTACTTGAAAGTGTTAACTTGATATAATATTATGATTATAAAATATTTTAATTTTGTATTTAGTTTGAATGGAAAAAAAAGCAGAGAAATGTATTAATTAATAGTGTGATAGAGTGGGTAAATTTATTTATTTTGTAGATAAATGAAGTGTAATGAAGTGATGTTAGAGTTATTTATTTTGTAATGAAGTTGAGTGGAATGAATTGAAAAAATAAATAAAAATAAGATGTGACGTGGATCTGATTTTTAACCAGGTTCTCGTTTGAGTAATTTGAGTCCTCATTTGAGGTGATATGATAGCTTAAAAAAAAAACTCTGTCCTTGTTATCGCCTCGTTATCGTCATATTTCTCTCTCTAAAATGTAGTTCAAAATCTACATATATTTGCACCGAGCCACAACTAAACAATATATAATATAAGCATCATTAACTTCTTTTTTTCTTTAAAGATATAGTTTGGTGCGATTTGGTTTCTTTATCTTTAATTTTATAATAAATTTCACTTGCATGTCTTTCGATTTATGTTTAAAGTTAATAGTCACACCAGTTTTTTTAATCTTTTAATTTGTGTACCATGTTACTCAAAACGATTGATCAACTACAAACTTTTAAGTTTTTGCCTTTTTGAAAGAAAAGTGTTTATAAACAAACTAGTACAATCAAGTCTGTATGGTTTAAAAATTGATCATAACCTAAAAAGTGTAAAACTTGCATTTCAATGAGAAACACTTTTAATTATTATTATCCTTTACGTATTTTTTTGTTATTAGACTGAGAAGTGAAAATTTTCTCATTAGTTTAAAAGTTCGTAAAGTATTATTTGAACAAAAAAAAAATTCAAGCAACTTATTTTAGGAAAGACAAGATACTTGAATCTTATAAATAGAGAAAAGAAAATAAGATTATTTGGCAAATGTGTAAATTTTGTCACTTTAAACAATGTATTGGGTTGATTTGTTAATTTACAAAATATATGCACTGTAATTTTTTTTTATAGCTCCTCGCGTTAAGCTTAACATTTTCTATTTAAAAAATAGACAGAAATATTCATTATGATCTTGGTGCACAAAATCAAATATAAAAAAAATGGGTAAAACAATTTAGAGTACGAAAATTACGCTAAAAGTGTGAAATTTAATTCTTTATTTTACAGTAATTAATTTTCATACAAGTGCTCGAGATTGGGCACAATTTATGATCTAGCCTTGGATAACAAAGAGGCCGCGACCGACCTTGATCACATATAATATAAGCATAAAAAAGCCTAATAAGCAAAAAGATCTAGTAAAAATACCAAACAACTTATATAAAAAAAAGAGAGACGAGCAGAGTGAATGAAATACCGAACAGGCAAGAAAGAAAGCAGGAGTTTGACATTCCTTAGATAGCGATGAACCCATTTTTATTAGCAGAGTATTTTTATTAGACCATCTATAATAGTTGTATTAAATTTTTATTGTTAAATATTGACACATGCGCATGTTAAATGTCACATATATATGTTAATCTTAACAACTATACAACTGTCACATTTAGTGTATTTTTTTAATAACATTATCTATTGATTTACAATAAATAATTGATTTCGGATAAAAAAAATATTATAGTAAATAAATAAGAAACGAAGAAAGTGTTATTTTTGCTTTATTGTAGAATTTAATATAGAAATTAGTCAATCAAATTGACATGTCATCATTTAACAATGTTAATTTTGTTGTTAAATATAACAACAATGTTAACAATATTAAATTTAATGAGTTAGTTAACAACACTATTGTGAAATAAAAACATGTTTATTAGCTAACAAATTTATCTAACAATTGACTTAATAGCACTATTATGGATGTTTTTTACTAATTAAAATAAAAGTAATATTGGCCGTTAAAAGTTAAACTAAATGTAGGTCAGGATTAATGTATAAACTTAATTTGTTTTTTTTATATGTGTATAGATTCTCCCCATATATATGTACTAGCCGTCGAGCCCACGCAATAAGCGTGACAAAAAAAAAACTAATGATTATTAAATAAAAAATAGAATACCTGCTATAAAATGGAGAATAGAGAATTTGTATTTGGTTGATGGCAGTTTCGTACTGTCCTCCATATGCAGACTGAATTTGTCAATTTAAAACAAGCAATTTTGATTTTATTGTAGATGACAGTTATCTCATAACATTTTGAGTATGTCCGGTTATTATTCAGATAACTCCCGTGAAAAAAAAGAAAGGATATTTTTAAAGTGGAAATAAAGGAGGTGTTGATAAAAATTACAATTTCGTCATTTTAAGCGTATTAATTTAGCATTGCAAAAATGCACGTGATATCAAAATTTCTATTCTTTTTAAATTGGGTTGGTGAGTATTTAAATGGTATATCGATGCATTGCACAGACTTTAACTTTAAGAGTGTGTTTGCAACATGAAAAATGGATAACAAAAGGAAAATAATTTCTAAGAAAGCAATTTTGTTTGTTTGGTTACATAAGAAAACCAATGAAAAATAAAATGAAAAAGAGTATAAGAAAATTTTATGTGTAAAATAAGAGAAATTATTTTCCTTTCAAAAGTGAGAGGAAAAGTAAAACAAATGAGAAAAGTGAGATTAGCTCTCTTTATGTTTTCTTTTATTTTCATTTTTTTTTTTCCGATCTTCAATCTTTCAAACAGAAAATGATTTCATATTAATTTTTATTTTATTTTCTTTATTTTCTCTTTTCCCGTCATATTAGAGGTTATTAACACATCATAAAAGTTGAAGTAGATTACTACTGTTTCAGGTAAATACACTGAGGCGTGTCTCTCTCCCTGTATATATTTATACAAAAAATAAACAAATACACATATTTGCATGCATGCATAATCACTTTCTACGTTAAGTATCTTTTATATATGATCCTCACAACTTTTCATTCTTCATTTTGTTTATTTATTGTTATTCTTAATTCCTGAAAAATCTATTCAGAATCCGCCGATAGCTTTGTAGGTTGATAAAAGGTAAATAATAAGAAAAGAACAAAAATAATAATCCTATATTACTCACCCTTGTACCTTTTATTCTTTTTGTATCCTTCTTTTGTATCCTTCTTTTGTATCTCTACCGTTATTGAATGTTTACTTCATCTCAATTTCTTGTTATCAGATATATTAAGATTTAATTTCAATTCTTTTCGCTCATATGAATTCTGATACAGTAATTGTTTTGTGTGTCATTATTAATTAATAATGGAAATGTTTCTATTAAGGTGATACAGGATTGAAAAATGTATTACAAGAATGATGTAATTAAGGATATTTTTTTTAAAATTGTAATTTAGGAATTTGGTTTAACAAGATTGGAAAATCCAGCAGAGTAATCCAAAATTACTGTTATTCGAAACAGTTACACAAGCCAGTGATGAAAGTTAGGCCTGAATGTTTTTGTTTCTCTATTTGTCATTTTAAAAGTGGTAGAAAATTGAAAAAAAAAAATCGGGACTCGACTCACTCGCAAGAAACTTCTACTGAGATGAAAAATATATGCGTCTATAAAACCAAAATTAGTTAAATTAGGTATAACACCTTTTCACTCCCAATAAACTTCTAATAAGCCAATTCTAGATTCTGAGAATGGAAGTTGAAAACTGATGTCTCCTTAGCTTTAAAGTTGACAACAGTTTTCTCCATTTTTATTTTGGGGTTTCGTGCAGTGGCGACCCATTGAACTACCCAAGAAACTTTTTTGACCTTTCCAAATCGGGAAAGGACTTCGTGTCTCCAATTTTTTCAATTGATTTGGAATTTTACTACTTCATATTACTCTTTCAGTTCCAATGGAAAGGTTGATAGCGTACAGTCGTGGCTTAGACGAAAATTTCGGAAATGAAATCGACGAAATAAGAGGCGAGGAAAAAGATGTGAGCGATGAAGAGACTTGTAGAGAAGAATGTGGAAACACCAAATAAAACTCCAGAGGTTGGGAAAAATGAATTTGACATGTGTTTAACGATTTAGATATCATACTATCACTCTGTTACAATTGAGTTACTGAACTATCATAATGTTCACAATTCAGGTACCGCAATTTTCATTTTAGTCTCATTCTTTGTAATTTGTATAAATATAACCCTTAATTTTCTGAAATGTCATATTTTAGTATAAATTCAAAAAAAATCAGATTTTTTAATAAAAAAACTAAAAAAACTAAAAAAACCAATTTTTTTTTGAAAAAACCTTTAAAAAAGTAGGAAACCCGAAAAAACCACGAAAAAATTGTAAAAAAAACCAAGAAAAATCTAAAAAAAACAAAAACAAAAAAAAGTTCAAAAAAACCGGCAACCCGAAAAAATCCAAAATCGGTAAAGAATAAAAAATAAACCCTAAAAATCAAAAAATCAAAAATCTCAAAACAATGAGAAAACGTTCAAAAAAGTCGGAAACCCGTAAAAAAACCCGAAAACAGTAAAAAAAATATATTAAAAAACTAAGAAAAATCCAAAAATCCAAAATCCAAAATCAGAAAAAAATAAACAAAAGTTCGAAAAAGTCGAGAAAAGCCGAAAAGTCAAAAAAATATAAAAAAAACTTTTAAATAACTTGCAATTGTTTTAAAATGACTAAAAACGACTTCAAATGACTTAAAAATGACTTCAAATGAAATGACTAAAAATGACTTCAAATGACTTCAAAATGACAGTAAACAATTGCAAGTTATTTTAAAGTTTTTTTTTACATTTTTTTGACTTTCCGGCTTTTTTCGACTTTTTCAAACTTTTTTTTTTAATTTTTTTTTGTTATTATGGATTTTTTGATTTTTCTTGTGTTTTTAATATTTTTTTTACTGTTTTTCCGGTTTTTTACGGGTTCCCGACTTTTTTGAACGTTTTTTCATTGTTTTGTGATTTTTTTATTTTTTATTTTTAGGGTTTATTTTTTATTTATTTTTTACCGATTTTGGTCCTTTTCCGGTTCCCGGCTTTTTTTTTTGTTTTGGTTTTTTAGATTTTTCTTGGTTTTTTTACCCTTTTTTTTTGTGGTTTTATCAGGTTTCCTACTTTTTTAAAGGTTTTTTCAAAATTTTTTTGGCATTTTTGTTTTTTTTTTAAAAAAAATATGATTTTTCTGAATTTATACTAAAATGAGACATTTTCGAAAATTAAGGGTAAGATTTATACAAGTTACAAAGAATAGGACCAAAATAAAAATTGAAACTAATTTTCATCCAATTAATTTAATGTCGGTATCTGAATTGTGAACATTATGATAGTTCAGTACCTCATTTATAACAGAGTGATAGTATGATACCTAAATCATTAAACACATGTAGTACAATACACTAATTGTATTTTTTTACCCCAGAGGCTAATTAGAGAACGAGATTAAATATGGCCCAAAAAGATTTAGAGAAACAAAAGCCAAAAAAATCAGCTGATCAAGTTAGACGAAATAAAATGTGTCGAGCTCAAGACGGTATCTTAAAGTACATGTTAAATCTTATGGAGGTTTGCAAAGCCCGTGGGTTTGTTTACGGTATGATACCTGAAAAGGGTACCCGTTAGCGGATCATCCGATAATATTAGGGCTTGGTGGAAAGAAAAAGTACATTTTGATAAAAATGGCCTGCGGCTATTTTAAAATACGAGGTTGGTTGTAAAGAAGAAGAAAAAGGTGAGGGTTTTCAAAAAGGGTGTGATCAGAGTATTCTACAAAATTTGCAATATGCCACTTTAGGATCACTTTTACCGTCGTTGATGCAACATTGTGATCCTCCTCAGCGGAAGTAGCCTCTAGAGAGAGGAACACCACCGCCATGGTGGCTCACGGGAAATGAAAATTGGTGGGTAAAATTGGGATTAGTTAAAAACCAGAGTCCACCTTATAAAAAGTCTCATGATTTGAAGAAGATGTGGAAAGTTGGTGTTTTAACAGCTGTGATCAAGCACATCTCGCCAGACATAGCAAAAATACGTAGACTAGTACGAAAATCAAAGTGTTTGCAAGATAAGATGAGTGCTAAAGAGAACTCGATTTGGTTAGCGGTTTTAAGCAAAGAAGAAGTTTTGTTTGATCAAACTAGCAGTGATAAAGGCGGATCTGCTTAACAGGGTCACTTGATGGTACTCGGAATGGAAAAAGAAAAGCTGATATTAGTAGCATTAATGATTATGACGTTGAAGGGGATGATGAGGGTATATGGGGTCTGTTTCGTCTAAAGATGATAGTGCACCAAAATCCATAAAGAATAAAGAAAAACTGAAAGAAACGACCGAAGAAACAATCAGCCCCAAGCTGATAAACAAGACTCTTTACCATCTTATAATAGAATCTTGCATGATGAACAAAATAAGACTCTGCCAGACATGAACCATAGTAATATATCATACCAACAAGAAAATGAAAGATATGCATATGTGAGGCCCTTTGAGATAGAAATTCAAGTTCGGTTCCAATTGCCAGAATCTGCCTATGGATCAATCTCCGCCGTTCATGTTGACGATGACATACCTACACGAAACATGATTGTAGATGAGAGATCATTATTGCTTACTTCAATTGACCCCTTAGTACATCAGAATCACAATTATTCTATGCTATATCAAGAACTTCCCTATGGTATTGGTAGTCCATCCTTGATACTTGCACCCTATGAGAAACAGTCTCACTTGTCATTAACTGATCCATGGGCACCTACTAATAATTCCGGGTTCAATGTTTTGCCACCAAAGAGAAATTGGAATGAGTTTTCCGGTGAAGATGTAAATATCCATGTTTTAAAAAGCACGCTATATTGTGCTATATTGTGCGAAATATCGTTTTTTTTTTGGAAAAAATGCATCGAAAAAACGCTATTTGAATGGAAAAACGCTAAATTCGTGCTATTGGGACTAAAAGCGCAAAAATGGCGAAATTGCTGGACTGGTAGCGTAAATAGCGAGTTTTTCAAACAGAATACAGGGATTGGTAGTATAAATACTGGGCTGACCCCTATAGTTTATAACATATCTCAATTAGCCCCTTTAGCATATAACATGTCACAATTAGCCCCTATAATTAATAACATGTCACATATTCGCTTTTATAGTAAATAACATGTCACAAATTACTTCATATAGTAATTAATATATCAAAAAAATACATTTGTCCTCAAATACTTAAAAAATCATAGATTTTTTTAACCAAACATGTCTCGCTCTCTTTCTTTTCCCAAAAAAGCACAACTAATTCTTTTAACTTTAAATTTTGTTAACATAATTAGTATAAATTGTATGACTATAGTGTTATATTGTTATATATTTAGGAAAAAAAAAAATACACCGCAAAGCGCTACGTTGCTATGCTATTTGCACTTTTAGCGTTTCTCTCGAAAAAACGCTATGGTAGCGATAACGCTATTTAAAACATTGGTAAATATGCATGTGAATAATCGCTTCTATAGTGAGCAAGATACACATGCTGCCGATCAGTTTGGTTTTGTAATAAATAACCACTCACTTGATAGTGGACATCCAAACAGTTCTTTCCCAGACGTGAGCCCTTTGTGGGAGGATTGGGATCCAAATGATCTATTCTTAGCGTCTTAGGTTTGTGAGAATGATGCAATCATGCAAATATCATCAAATTGTGAGTTACAAATATTATCCACTGATCTTCCTTTTCTTCGCACATTTCCATATTTTCATACATGGTCTTTTAATCAAGTTTATTTTTGTCGAAACTTACAAACGACCAAGTTTTGGTACTAAATTAAGGTGTTAAACTACCTGACTGTAGCAGTACAGTTGGAGTGTCTCAAGCCTGTTAGTTGTGATTTTAATACGTACACGTCACTCTTAATTATTGTAATGGCTAAGAGCTCAGGTCAATAGAATGTTGGGTTCAAATTAAGCCTTATTGCCCAGATGGAGAAGCTTCACCTAGTTTTTATATGTAATTTGATTCGTCACCTCCTCTTGAGCATGACTATGATTAATTACAAGGTGTTTTTTCTTAATTAGATCTCCAAGTATAGATCATATTCTAGAATTCCGCTTCATATGAAGTTTCCTTACAATATATTCCAAGCATAAATTTTTGTATATATATGGCCAGCTTAGCTCAATTGGTTGTGTCGCTATTGTAATGAAGTGATATGATGTTGGAATCTTCCTACTGCTTTTTGCTCTTTGTTTTTCTACAATTCTGTTGATCCAAACTAACTAGTAGGTACTTTGAGACATCGTTTTGTGTTTTCTTTGCAAACTCTTTGTTTTTCTACAATTCTGTTGATCCAAACTAGTAGGTACTTTGAGACATCATTTTGTGTTTTCTTTGCAAATCGAAATCAGTCGCTTCATGTCCAAAGTTGCGACTTAGTTCATTCAAATCTTTCAAAAGATAATGGTTTCTGACTGGTACGTCTTATGTTCTTAGTTGACCATTTGTTTGGTAAAGTTCAAACTTAAAGTGAAACTGATACTATAAAAAAGTGAACTCTTGTTATTTTGCGAAATTATCTTGAGCTTGCCATTAATTATTTCACTTTTCTTCCTAAGAATTACGTCTCTTTAGAATAAAGATATTTCAGGGTATTAATAGAACAAAGACGTAACAAGTTTAGAAATCCAGAAGTAATTTGATTTTACAACTTGTATATTTGGTTCTAAAATTAAAAATCAACCCGAATGTCGGAACCCAATTCATTTTATTATTCTAGTATACTTTAAATTTATACTTGGCCCCAAGGGAAACAAGTCTGGATCCACCATTGCAGTGTATCAAATGCTACAGGATTTGGCATTTGATGCAGGTAATGAATTGGAGTGTACTTGCAAGTAGCAACCGAGGAGGTAATGAATTATTCTAAGTTTATCAGGTTGAATGGATTAGGTGACTCCCAGTAGATAACATTATTCGGTGTTACTCATGGCTCAAATTTGTGAAAGGTATAGTCAAGGGATAATGGTATTCTAGATACTTTGGAGGGCATGTTTTATGGGTTTTGCATCTTTAAATGTTAGTATTACTAATCTACAACTATTTGTTAGTAAAAGAAAAGAAAGAAGTTGAGTGGTAAATTTTTCAAGATGATGCCAAAAATAGAAAGATTAGCCGCTGCCATTTGCACGCATGCTTGGTAGTGGAAAGTGTTCGAAATATACTAAAATAAATGATTGGTTTTGAATTAAAATATAATAAGAATAATATTAGCAATTGTTATTTATTATTATTGTTTGAATAACTAAATAAGTGTCTATTATTCTATTTAATAGATGACATAGTGTGTAAAATACAAATTACACATAGAAAATTAGACTGTCGTTTCTAATGTAATATAAGTTATATGTTTACAATTTTATATGGAAATGGACAGACCATAAGTAAATTGTATTACATGGTTTAGTAGGTCCGTTTTTACTACAGGAAACGGATAAATTCCAACTCTATTTACTAGCGCACTTTATGTGTATTAAACAAGACTGTTACGAAATAATTATTTGGTGACTGACTAGACAAAATGATTTATAACTCGTGGTCATGGTTATTGTTTACACTTTTAATTCCTATATTGCTATTTAGACATATATGGATTTGTTTGTCATTTTGATTCATACATGGTGAGATTGGTCACGAGTCAATAAAAGTAATGAGTTGTATGACATCATTATTCGTAACATTGTTTATTAATAATAAAAAAAACTCACGTCACGTAAGGGATTTATGATACTTATTTGAGGAATCTTATAACTTTTGTGCGTGTAAACCCTGTATGTGGATTTATAATCCGACACGACAAATAAGTTAAGCGGGCAGACTTAGGGATAATACGTTTATTAAATAAAAAATCAGTCAGTGATTTAATTTAATAAATGAGTATCTGACTAATGTTTACGTGGGGAGATAATAAACATGTTTGACAATTGAAACGAATTAAATATTTGAATTATGGTAGACAGATCAGTCGTGATATTTAGTGGAATAAATCACGATTTAAACTGATCGTGTATATCTCGGGTTTTAAGGAGATATGATAACATGAAATATTTTTAATGATCTCTATCCTAATCAGCCTACAAGTCCCTGCGTTAGCCTACATAAAGCGAGAGAGAGCCTACCCTCTTTCAAGGAACAAAGTGCTAGGTCAGGAATAAGCTAGAAGAGTTTAGGCGATCTGTTACATCTCACAGCCGCTATATGTTCCCTTCTATTATTCGGTACGATGTAAACCTATACGGTAAAACAAGATTAATTATTGATAATATATGTACACACTAAACCTAAGAATTTGGGTACATTTTTTCCTCTGTGCGAGCTGATTTTCTATCAATTGGTATCAGAGCCGGAGGTTATACTGTGTACGTTGTTATCTAACCATGTTCTCCACATTAAAATTGAGATTTATGCATGTTATAGAATAGATGGTAGGTTTGCTAACCCTGTTTTACAGATAAGAGTCCATCTGGTTATCATGATCATATATGTGTTTATATTAATGTGTTGATAACTGTATAATATGCATGTGTTTTCTCCGTTTGGAGGCATGCAAGTTTTTCCTGTTTAAAGATACATGTGTTTCTCAAAGGTGTAAATGAGGCATGTTTTCTTTTTGTTTTATGATGTACATGGGTTGTAAAATCTTTTTTATTATTATTTTGTATAAGTTGTATCATATCAGTATAGGAAGAATGATATTATTACGGTAGCAACTGTGTGATTTGTTGAACTCATTGTCAGGATGACTAGATATGGGCAGATACAAATTTTTATAAAAAAAATTGTGTGCAATATGGTTCATGTTTTGGTGAAGATTGTGTGCAATATGGTTCATTTTTACACAAAAAATTGCGTGCACTGTCAGGTCAACCTGCGTCGTAGGTAAGACATGGAGTCATGGAGGCAATACAAGATTTGGTGAAGATTCTCGAAAATCTTCTTGATCATGATAACTATATTTATATTTGTGTTTATCTTTATTGATGGCATGTTTAAATATATTGTTATTATCTTGCATGATCATATCTTGTATATATATTAAATATTTATGTTGCCATGTATGTTATGTGAGAATATGTTAGTAGATATTTATATGATTGATATGCTATTCAATGGTAATTTATACATAGTAACTAGATAATAAAATGTATTTTATTTGTTAATCATGTATATGGTAATTGCTAGAATTGAATAAGATACATATCAAAATTGGTAAAACCCTCATTTATAAATAACTTAGTGGGAGAATGATTTGTTTTCGTATAAATCCTACGGTCTTCATTAATGGTTTGTAAATGATGTGATTGACCACTTTTCCCATCGGTTTGAATTTATTGTGTATCATTAAGTACAAACTCTACTATTTTGTGATTGGTTCTTCACCTTCCCATCGAAGGGATTTACTAATAAGCACAAAAGATATAATTGTCAATAAATGGTTATACACATAACTATAATTAATAGTATCTTACCCATCGCAGTAAGTGCTGCAAAATTGGCTAATCGGAAAATTAAGAGGATTATAGAAAAAACAGCCAACCCAAATCAAAATGACTGGTCATACCGGTTATTAATAGACGCGTTGTGGGCATATAAAACAACACATAAAATAATTTTGGGGATGACGCCTTATCGGTTGGTTTACGGAAAGGCATGTCATCTACCTGTGGAGTTGGAGCACAAGGCGTACGCATTGGTTGATTAAAACTTTAAACTCCTCGATTAACGAAGCTGGTATTAAAAGAAAACTTCAAATAACTGAATTGGAAGAATTGAGAAATGATACTTATGAAAATGCTCGTATAACCAAAGAAAAGTTAAAAAGAGCCCATGATAAAAGGAAAATTGTAAAAACCCGTAATTTATTTTTCATTTAAATTACACTTAAAGTGGAATTAATATTGTGTTTTGGGGTAATTAGAATATTTTTAGTAAGATAGGTGGATGTTTAATCTTTTGAAGGAAGTAAGGAATCACACTAGTAATAAGTATGAGAAATTAAATTGAAATAAATTAGAATAAGTTACTCTACAAATTAAAGAGACAGGAAGACTATAGAAAAGAAACTGTATAAACTTAAAACCCAGTCTTCATATTTGTAACGTAGAGAAATATAGAACGATTAATTGGTAAAAAAAACATAAGCATTTATATACTTATATACACATAAGATATATATATATAGGGGAAGGATCCATATACATATAAAAAAACATATTATGTTTACACATCAATCACAACCCTTCATTTAATTACTTTTAATGGTCAAGATTATGTGTTTATTCTTGTTATTAGATGAGCTAATCTTGACCATTAAAATTAATTAAATGGAGGGTTGTGATTGATATGTAAAGATAATGTGTTTTTTTATGTGTGTATAGATCCTCCCCCATATATATATATATATATATATGTATATATATATATAGAGAGAGAGAGAGAGAATACGCCTATATTATACAGAGAAGTAGAGATATTAAACTAAGACAGAGAGAAATTAAATACAATGAGAGAATGTAAAAGGATCGAGAGATAGAGAGTCCGGTCTATTAACCTGTAGATTCGGAGAGGATTTCCTAGTGTCTCGGTTGCTCTTCAAGGTAATTGTTTATTTCTTACCATCTATTCATTAGTCGCCACCATAAATGATATCAAATAAGTGAGTGTTCATGTTGATATTAGGGAAGTAGTCTTCATCAGGCTTGTAACTTTTGTCCTTGTTAGATTAAATTCCTTTATTTATTACTAACGACCGACGTACTGTAAATTGCACAAGAACCAGATTATATCCATGTAACTTTTATTACAATTTGGTTTATTAAATTATATTATTCGGAATATTATATATTATAGTAAATATAAAAGGAAATGAAAGGGATTGACAACTTAGGTGGTTCAATATATTATTGGACTGGTTAGAAAGAGAACTAAGATACAAATTTATAAGTCATGTTTTAAGCTGTTAGTTTATATGACACAATATATATAACTACATGGAGTTCGGTTATAAAATAGAATATATAATATGTAAATTGAGATAATCGATATGTTCATCAATACATTTGGACATATAGGTATGTTTTATGAAAGTTTAGATTTCTGAAATTTCGTTGTAGGTGTAAAGCCATTTAGTTTACTTGGTATTAGGATTCGGTCCATTGTTTCGGATTACATGTGAGGTTTAATTTTGTGTTTAGATATATTTTCTTATGGAATACATATTATATTACAAGGTCGTGACTCAGTATTTTGTTCTAATTAGAACAAGTCTAGTTATTTCCGTTGCGGATCAGGAGAGTGGGTTTTGTCTTGCTATTATCAAAATATCCCGTTGCATCTTTGACAATGTTTTATAAGCTTCTGTAAATTATTTTTAAGATCTATCTATATATGTACTCATTGATTTTATATCAATAAAGAAAGAAAGATTGAAAGAATGAAAGTTGGAAAGAGAAAGAAATAAATAAAGACAGTTTTTTATATTGATGGGTTGCTTATGAATTGTATTGGTATCATGAGATAAACGAGTAAAACGGAGAATCCCCTAATAAGAAGAAGTGGGGTGACGTTGACAACTAAACAAAATAGTTTAGTTCTCAATGGTTAACTTAACGACTGTAAATATTTTCGTTAACCGAAACGTTTTAATGAATAGACTCAGCCGTCATGCTCTGGTGACCTTAATTATGTAGTGCACGTATGGTTTATACACCAGAAAAAAAGTTTGACGATAAAAAGATTGAAGAAGTCAATCGAGCTTGATACCGTAACCTAATACTTTCATACTTGCGAAAGAAAGAAAACAAATTGTTTATATTTTTATTGTAGTTTATTCAAGTGATTTTTAAACAATTACATTGGCAATTTTATAAAAGTTAAACGTTGTTTTGAAAGAAAAAAAAAAGGAAAATCTTATTTTCGTCCCTTATTATATATTGTAAGGCATTATCTATCATTGAACTCGTTTAGCTCACCCCTCCCTTTTTAATTGTTTTCTATTAAGTGATCAACTATTTATATTGAAAGTTGATTAGTTGGGACCAGACATATCTCATAGAAGTTTAAGTTAGTTTTTCCGCTGCGATTTAATTTTGCTTTAGCTTATATGATGTATAATTACTTGGTAAAAACCGTCGTTAAAATTATTATTAATAAAGATATAGAATTTTGGTTATATTTTATTATTTTACTATTTATGAATGTTTTTAATTTAGCTTTTGTATAGTGACTCGCAAATTAGGTCAGAGATGTTATAATAATCGAAAACATATTTTATGAAGGACAAAAAGTTTTAATTTATCAATCTCCATTACATTTGTTTCCTGAAAAATTATAATCTCGTTGGCTTGGACCTTATTTGGTAACCGGCGTATTTGAAAATGGAGCATTGGAAGTAACATACGAAAAAGGAAAGCGAATTTTTAAAGTAAATGGTCAGCATGCTAAACCATATTTAGACAATTGTATTAATACAATAAACGAGGTGGATTTATCAGATCCACCCTCACTTGAGTCATCTTTCCGGATTGTTTTGTTGTTGTGCCTGTGTTAATAGACTGGTTGTTATATAGAAATTTTTTATTTCTCTAGTGACTTGAATTCATTGGGGACAATGATGTTCTAGTTGGGAGAGTAATAAAAATACAAATAATGTCATCAATAGTTATTAATTTTGAACTTATATTACTCATACCTACCTCAATAAGTTCATATTCCCTATAGGTAACACTTTTTAATTATTTACTTTATTTACTAAAACACCATACACATATTTCATAAAAAATGAAAAAAAAACACATAAAATTATATAAAATGTAAAAAATCTCAAAATAAATTAAAAAAATCACAAAAAATTGTAAAAATTTTAAAAAATATATTTTTATAAAAAAAATCACAAAAAATGAAAAAAAAAGAAAAAATCACAAAGAAAATAAAAAAATCATAAAAAATTATAAAAAAAGAAAAAAAATCACAAAATATTATAAAAAAAGAAAAAATCACATAAAATTATAAAAAATTTAAAAAATCACAAAATATTATAAAAATATAAAAAAAAATTGAAAAATATCACAAAAAAAAAATATTATAAAAAATGAAAAAAATCACATAAAATTATAAAAATAAAAATTCACAAAATATTATAAAAATATAAAAATGAAATTTTTTTTATAAAAAATCACAAAAAATTATTAAAAAAAATGAAAAAAAATCACTTTTATTGAACTTTATGCACTTTCGACTGTACTAGATGCACTTTCGACTGAACCAGATACACTTTTAGCTGAACTATATGCACTTTCAGCTGAACCATATGCACTTTTAGTTGAACCAGATGGAGGTTTTACAGAACGATATGCACTTTTATTGAACTAGATGCATTTTTGTCTGAACCATATGCACTTTCAGCTAAACCAGATACACTTTTAGCTGAACCATATCCACTTTCAGCTGAACCATATGCACTTTCAGTTGTACCAGATGCACTTTTAATTGAATCAGATGCATTTTTAACAGAACTATATGCACTTTCGATTGTACTATATTCATTTTCGACTACACTATATACACTTTTGACTTAACTATATGTACTTTTCACTAAATTAGATGCACTTTCAGCTGAACTAGATGTACTTTCAGCTGAACTATATCCATACTCACTTTTATTGAACTATATTTACTTTCGACTGAATTGTATGCACTTTCAACGGAACTAAATGTACTTTCAGCTAAATTGAATGCAATTTCGACTCAATTTTATGCGTTTTTGACTAATTATATACACTTTCGACTGAAATATATTCACTTGTTATTTTTTTTCATTTTTTATAATTTTTATAATTTTTTGTGATTTTTGTTATTTTTTTATAATGTTTTGTGATTTTTGAGATTTTTATTTCATTTTTTGTGATTTTTTATATATTTTTTTCGTTTTTTTCATTTTTTTGATTTTTTTTATAATTTTTTTATAATTATCTGTGATTTTTTATAAGTTTTTATGATTTTATAATTTTTTTTAATTTTTTGGTATAAAAAGTGTTATATTGACAAAAAAATATATATATTATTTTTGTAATATTTTAAAAAGTTTGTGATTTTTTTCATTTTCTGTGATTTTTTGTAATTTTTTAAATTTTTTATAATTTTTATAATTTTTTTTTTTGTGATTTTTGTATTTTTTTAATAATTTTTTATATTTTTGGTGATTTTTTATAATTTTTTTTTGATTTTTTTTGATTTTTTTTGATTTTTTTTGATTTTTTGTGATTTTTTTCATTTTTTTAATAATTTTTTGTTTTTTTTTGTGTTTTTTTATATTTTTTGTGATTTTTTTCATTTCTATAATTTTTTTGTTTTTTTTTTTTTTATTTTGTTGTAATTTAAAACTATTTTTTTGAGTTTGTAGAAAAATAAAATATGTATATTATATTTTGGTTTGTATGACAATTTAATAAATAAAATAAATAATTAAAAAGTGGTACCTACGAGAAATGTGAACTTATCAAGATATTTAGGAGAAATATAAGTTGCTATGATGTATTTATAGGGAATTACCCCATAAAAATACGAGCCTAAATTTTTATACTACATTATTTCTTAAAAAAACGCACAAACCATAGATTAAATCTACGGTTTGCTGTGATTCAGTGCAAACCGTACATTTAATCTATGGTTTGCTGAAGTTTTCAGAAATTGCAGAACAGTCCATGCATTTTGTAAAAACTCAATATTGGTCATATCAATTAAAATACTGAATATTTTTTTCTAATTAAACATGATTTTTTTTAATAAAAAGACTAAATGTCTTATCCTTAAAAATTTACATAAAATAAATTTGGTCAATTCTAACAATCTCTCAAAATAAACACAAAATTTAGACAAATTTACACAAAAAAAGTTGAATTGATAAATTTTATGTTCTTGGTTCATGTTACCTTTTTGTAAAGTGTATAAGTTGAGATTTATAGAAACATTAATTAAATCGTCAATTTTTGTGAAGTGTTTTTGGTTTGTTTTTAACATTTGGATAACGCAATATGAAACATTAACTAAATCGTCAATTTGGTGTCAATCATCAATTTTCTTGAATGAAACAATCATAAATTATATAAATTTCATAAAAGAAATTAACTCAATATGCAAACATTAACTAAATTTCATAAAACATATTTATTAAACATGATAGATCATATAAATTTACAACAACTTGAAAAAAAGAGTAATTTACATAAAATTAAAAATAAAAAACTAATTATGGACTTGATATGTCTATATCTTCTTCTTCAGTTACAATTTGCTTTCCCGATTGCCTTTCTAGCGCTATATATAAGTTGAAATTTACTCGAAAAAGTTTCTTTCATGACTCAGCAGGTTCAGTGCATGTTTCTTCCCACCGTGCTATAATTCTTGGCATTGGAAAGATCCCTTCTTTAGGAATAACTTGAGTATAAGGACAAATGTTGACGTACACTATTACAGTAGGGATGTAATATGTCGTTCCAGGAGGCGGACCAATATAAAGAGGTAAAAAAGTGGCGTTCCATACTTGTACCCCTCTATTTTTTTTTGGCCATAATGACAACAATACAATTGACATATTATAATGAGATGCAATTAAAATACCATAAGATGGAAATCTCATCCATTTGTCACAAGGGACGGGATTTGTAGGATGATAAAAATTCAATCCGGATAGAATATAATCATATCAATAACCATCAAAATTGAGATTCTCAAACAGATCATAATAAACACCTTTCATTTGCTGAAGTTCTTGAAACAACTCAAATCTGACTGCGTACCAATCATTTTCCCCATGTTCTTTACCCATCATATTTTCAATTACTCGAGACCCACAGTTACCATCCCCACGCACATCATAAACCGTATCGATGTAATTATGTAACATGACCCATATTTGGTCACTGTACATGAAGGTTTGCCTAGTGGTGGTGGATTTATGTGTCTGGTTTCGAGTTCTCCTAGTTGGGTTTACCTTTACCTCCGGTGTTTCTTCCGCTTTACCTTTGCCCTTATCTCTACTAGCACTAGCACTAGCACTAGCACTCTGTTCCTCCACATACTCCCATCCTGACTTATTTCTCTTACTAGAATTGTCTCATTTTCTAGGTCTCCCCCTAATTTGTCTCACTTCGGGATCATTCATGGATGTTCTAGATGGTAAGGTTATCCCTCGGAGTTGTGTTTTCATATGCAGTTTTTCAACAATAGTTTTGGTAGAATAAACACTTTTAAACTTTTCTAAATCACCCTCTACCCCATAATCATCGGTGTTCCCATTATCATCAATTACGTCTAATTTTTTCCAGAATGTATGAATATATTCTAGAGGCAGAGACTTCCCGAATAAAATATGTTCACTCATAATATGATGACAAGGTAACCCGTGAGACAATTTTATACCGCAAGAACAATTCTCATCAGACTGGCCACTACATTTTTTGTGTTCTTGAAATAATAAATCAAAGGCATGGTGTGTGATATACGACCTAAATTTTTTAAATAGAGGTGTCCGTTCTGAATGTGGAAAATAAGAATTGCTTTTATCCAACTTCATCTTAATATCCTCAAACTGTTTTTCTAGAATTTTATTCACCTCTACCCAAACATTTTTAAGCGTTCCAGTATTTGTGGAAAGAGATCTTTTTAGCTTTGCGTATTGTTGTTCGGCTCGATTGCTAGTTCTGTTACCTAGATGTGTTGTATGGTTGGTATAGCATGCAACAAACTTATCGGCATAATCATTTAACAGCTTGTCTACATACTTAAGCACAGCAGGATACGATTTGTAAGAGGAATTGAAAGAAGATCAGTTATGATTGTACTCCTCTATCGACTCAACATCAACCAATAAACCCCAATCATCTAGAACGTTTGCCACTCCTCGTCTGTGATTTTTTTTTTTTTTTTTTTTACAGTTTTTCAAAACATTTTTGGCAATATGAAAAGTGCACAATATATGATGAGAATCGGGAAAAACAATGGATAAATCATTTATCAAGGCCATTTATTTGTCGGTTACAAACATCCTAGGTAGTATACTACCCTCCAATGTATCTTTAAATTTTTTCAAAGCCCATATATAACTTTACTGAGTCTCATCACTTATGAAAACAAAACCTAAACAATATGTTTGGTTAATTGATGTCATTCCTACGACTTCTAGAAATGACATATTAAAACGGTTTGTCCTATATGTACAATCCATTAACAATACATCAGGAAAAGTTTTGAACATCCTTATAGAATCGGGGTGTAATACCAGAAAAACCGTCCCTAATCATATTTTCAACTACTCTGTTATGCGTCGGTATCTGCCAACTATAATTATAAATCCTAATTTTATGGGTATCTCCTCTCCCCGCTTCTCTTCCAGCATCCCAAGTCTGATTTGAAATATGACCGGTCTGCCGTAAAATGCCCATCATGCCTTTAATCTGTGGACCTGACTCTGCTATGATGAACCTGTATTAAAAATTATATAAAATTAAATAATTTGTCAAAAATGTTATCCTATAAAATATAGTTGGTAAAATATATCCATCTAGAGAGTAATTAGGCCAACAAATCATGCTCGCTATTCTAAATTTGTTTTTACAAGCTGTTTTTACCATGCTGTAATCTGTTTTTACAAGCTGTTTTAGACCCAGCTTAAAAGTTGTACTGTAAACAACTTGAAAAAACAGCTTACAACCTGGTTTAAAAACAGTTTTTAAGCTTTAAAGTTATACTGTAAACATCCTAAAAGCTTGCTTAATAGTTGTTTTTAAACAATCAATTATCGCAGTATATAATGTTAGGTGTCTCACCAAACGTACTTTTACATTGTTGCAGTTGTTATTATAAAAAGATAAAATAAAATTGAATAAAAACCCAATTTTTTTTATTAAATGGCTAATAAAATACGGCTAATATCAAACAAATTAATTAAAAAAATACCTAATTTTATAAAATACGTAATTTACACTACAAACGGGTAAATATTAATAAATCCTAACTATTGTTATTTTTAACAATAAAAACAAGATAAGAAACATACACATTTAATGATAACCAAACAATTATTATAATTATCTAAGTAAACAAATTTTAATAAAAACTCTATTTTTTTTATAAATCGGGAAAAATTTCAACAACCCCAATTTTTATTGGTGATTTGGGCAAACAAACTAATTAAAAAACCTAATTTTATAAAACACCTAATTTTCAAAACGGGTAAATATTAATAAAGCGTAACTATTTTTATTTTTCCCAATAAAAAAAAATAAAAAACATAAACATGTAACATCATAAGGAAACCATTAGTAATAAATATCTAAATAAACAAATTTGAATAAAAATATTAATTTTTTTATAAAATGGGACAAATGTCAACAATTCTAATTTCTATAATTAATATAAACTAACAACAAACAATTATATATAACTAAGTGAATAATCAATTGACATATTTTATATATTTTTTCTTATTTTACATATTGAAATTACACAAAATAAATAATAAATTAGAGAATAAAGAAATAACTTGAATTAGGGCGAAATTTGATTGATGATTTATGATTTTTTGTTAAGAAAGTTGTTGGTTATTGTGGTTGATTGATTTGAGTTTTTTTGGATGATAAATTTGAGTTTTTGAGAGAAAGAGGGAGAGAGAGAAAAAACGTAAAATTCTGTTTTTCAAGAACTGACTGTCTAATTTTTGACGCAGGGACTGACTGTCTAATTTTGACGCAGAGTGACTGACTGTGTAATTTCTGAAAATTGATCCAAACCGTAGATTAAATCTACGGTTTGCAGAAAAACACACAAACCGTACATTTAATGTACGGTTTGCGCTGAGTTACTGCAAACCGTAGATTTAATCTACGGCAATTTGTGCGTTTTTTCAGAATTTATGTAGTGTAAAAATACAGCCTCTAAAAATATATTAAGTTATTTTTCCTTTATTTATTCTTATTTATTTATATATTTTAATATTATTTTATATTTTTTGCTTTTAAAAAATAAAAATAACTGGACCTAAAGGACCTATTTGAAAGAAAACCAAAACTTTTAAACTGTTCTGGAAAACTTAATACATATATTACTTACACCTAATTACTCCTTACAAAAGCCTAATCCATCGTCAAATCCGTTGAGTTTTGAGATTTTTGTCAAAAACCCTAGAATTTGGGATTTTTTTTATTTTTCGTTGCTTGAGCTAATTTTTTGATTAATTGTGGTTTGGTTATCTTCGGGGGTGTTGGGTAAGTGAGTTCGTCCTTCTCTCATGAATATTTTAGGGCTTATTTGGCTATTTTTGTCGTTTGTTTTGATTTTTGGGCAAATATGCAATTCGGACCACTAGGAAGGAGGTTTAGGAACGACGAGTGTTTGGATTTGTATAATACAAATTGGGCGAAAAAGGCGGCTATACCGGAGAGGTTATATGTTTTTCAAGATTTTTCAGACGTGGAAAATGCTTGGATAATAAAGAGGGGATGGAGAAGGTATGCGGAGTTTGATGGGAGACACAATGGAAAGATTGTTAGGGAATTTATGGCTCTTACTTTGCAAGTGATGCGTCGGTAGAGAGAAGGATATTTTCTGAGGTTAAGAAGGGATTTCTGATTGTCATTACGGCAGATTCGTTTAGGGAGCTTTATGGTTTGCTTAGGACCCCACATGATGTTGTTTTGCAATCTGGTGTGGACCCTGCTGATTTTGAGGGTCGCGAGTGGAGCTATAGTAGTCCTGTTGGGGAAATTTCTGGAGCAATGTTGGCAACAGTTCTTAGGGGTAACGAGTAGTGGGTTAGTAATCAGGTAGCTAAGAGCCACATCATGGATGAGCTGTATCTGCAGATGATGTGGTTTTTTGGGAGCTTGATGATTACACCATGAAATGTTAGTTTTTATGGGTAAAATAACACATATTAGTGAATTTTCATTGACATTTAGGCTTGTTTAAGTCATGTTTAAGCCATGTTTTGTATTTTTTTTATATTTTTCCTGTTGATTTGCACGCTTTTGTATTTTTTAAAGGAAAAAACATGAAATTAGCAAAAAACATGACAAGAACGCAAGAAGACCAAAAAAATACCATAAAAAGGAAAAATCAGAAATAGTTGAAGGACTTCAAAATCTATCCCAAGAAGTTGCCAAACGGAACCAAGTCAAGATAGAGAAAAATAAACATTCTAGAAGCTCACCTGACCGGTCAAGTCAGTTTAGAATTTAAATTTTGGATAAAATAAAGTTTGTTAATTCTTGATAAATACCTCTCCAATACAGACTTGCGAGCTAAGTTTTCTTTTGATATTTATTGTCTTTAGATTACTTATTATTGGTGTTTGCTTTTTTATTCAACATTTGCTTGATTAGTACTATTTATTTTCGTTGCGTTTTAGAATTGACAAATCTTAAGCTGCATGTTAGGTTACAGAAAAAGTGCTCGTTTTGAACACTTATATTAGTTGTTGCAAAATTTAAGACAGGTTAGAATTGACAACCCTTTACATGTTAGATGTGAAACAACAAATAAGTTAGTAAAACCCTAGTTAATAATAGTTTGGAAAGAAAAGAAAGGGATTGCCCATTTTAACACAAGTTTCCTAGTCATAATCGAACTAAGATTAGAGCGGTTAAGTACTCATGGATTCGACCCCGTATTTAAATAAGTGACGTCAAAATAAGAGTTTAAATAATATATAAAAATAGGGGATTTTACACTCTTTCCACTTAAAGAAGTTTCGTTTCGAAACTTATTTTTCCAACGGCTTGAAAAACTATGTCTTCTATTAACACTTTATATGCTTCCCATGCGCACTCTGATTAAAACATTTTTATCTCTTTCATGTAACAATATACCTTTTTTTTTTCTTGGTGATTTTTAAATGACTAAAACTCACAGTTTCTTAACCAAATAACAAAGGAAGGTATCCGTATAAATACAATGTAATTCTCATAACAAAGCATAACAAAACAAAGTATGGAATTGCAACATGGGATCAAGAATTAAATCATAGAATTTTAGTTCTAGTGAAACTCAATAATTTAAAATGGAGAAACAAGCAGTAAGTAAATACCTAAGGCCAACTTTTATCATTCTCAATGCATTTTTATTTCCTTGCTATTACTATGTAACTCATGTTTATATAACTCTTCAAATAATTCCTGAATTTAGATATCTTTAAAACTTGCAAAATGTATCTCCTTTGAGAAAAAATAAATAATAAGTAAGCTAAATTCTTATTTTACTAAAATTGTTTATACCAAGTTTTTTTTTTCTTTCCAAGACCAAAAGTCTACCTCTGCCAATACTTCAGATTAAAATAGTTTCAAACAATCATGCATTCCAAAACTATTATTAATAGTGCAAGATAATAAAATCTATTTAATAACTTTTCCTGTATTATTTATGAACAAAACTTCCATAGATTGTCTATTCTACTCAATTACTAGAGAAATTAGGAAATATGACATTCTTACAACTTGTTATAGTTAAAGAGAATATATATAGTTTCACGCAACTAGAAAACTAGTCAATACTTATTAAAATGACAGAACAAAAAGTTAATCACTTTATCATTATTCCAAGAAAACATTGCATATACCCAATTTAAACTTAAATACAATCTCTGTTTGTCACCAATTACTCATACTATACACTTACTCAAAAGTAATAGGTAGCTAACATTTTGAATTTAGTAATCTACATGTATTTTTTTTCCCCGTATCATCCTAATATACCATATTGAATGCATAACAAATCTTTAAATCTCAACTCAATCAAGTTCCTAATTATATTTTTTTTATAAATGAAGTCTGACCATGTAGTATCAAAGAAAATATAATTATAGAATTTAACTTCTAATTGATAAATTAATGGTATCATTTCACTCCACAAATTGTTATTCTATGAAATTATAAAACAGTATAACATATTTTCTAATACTCAATGTTTTGCTATTCTCTAACATTTAAACACAAATTCTATTTTCCACTATAATACATGTTACTCTTTTGACGAAATAATATCAATAAATTATACTACAAAACAATCAATCAATTAAACATATATCAAACATTTAGTTTCTTTTTCATACTTCTAAAATAACACAGCAATTTAGTTAATTTATTAAATCTAATACAAACATGTTCTCTTTGAAAATATAGAGAGAAAAAATCGTAATGGTTATAAAATCACAAATTAAAACAATTGATAGACCCGACACTAATTTTGAATGCTAACAGACTTGGGACCAGACCTCGCCTAAATAAACAAATGGGTATAAGGGACCTAGGACCTTCAGCTCTGATACCAATTGTAACGACTCGATCCTCCGACGAGACCGCCACTATCTGCTTACTACCACCAATACTGTCCGCTTTGGCCCGATTTCATCATTTCTTCTCGGACCGCACGACTTTAAAAGGCATTGGTGATAGTAGGGAGGGTCTTTTTAACTTATATAACATATAGTTACTTACATATCTAGCCGATGTGTGATAATACTTTATCTTTACACCGGCATTTTCCTACGAAAATCCGGGTTTTTACACTCTTTTCCTTTCAGGCACGACGTCATCGCCGGGCACGCCGTCCTTTCGGGGGTGGTTCACACATCATCGGCTAGATAGCGGCTCTGATACAAAAAAATATAACATTCCAGACTCGTGGGTGTCACACGGCTGAATAACACGTGTGACGGCACGTGCTAAACAAAGTCTAAAAGGAATCATTATTAAACACTCGCTAAATAACTCATTAAATAGACTCAAATTTCTAGCAAAAAGATTCATTAAATATAATCTCAAAAATTACGTTCATTACAAGAAACTTAATCTTTTACAAGCTAAAATAAAAATGTAATCGCAGCGGAATTAACACATGATCTTAAAGGTCAGTCTGGTCCCTAAACTGACTCGATATCAACTCTAATTAACTGTTCGTTAACCTGAAAATATTTTAAAAAGGAGAGGGGTGAGCTAAAGGAGCTCAATGAGAGAGAAAGCCTCACAATATATATACGGGTCGAAAATAAGAATTTTCTTTTCAGTTTCTTGCAAAATAATATTTTTTTTAATAAAAATTCTCAATGCATAATTATTTAGAAATCACTTGAATATAAAAGATAAATAAACTCTTTCACTTTTCTTTCATCAAAATTAAATCGATCGTAATAGTAATAATAAAATCTCTTTATTTCTTTTTATGATAAAAGCAAAATGATAACATGTATATCTTAGGGTACCAAGCCCGATTGACTTGCTCGATCTCTTTATCGTTGATCTTTTTCTCAAATGTATAAACCATACGTGCACTACGTAATTAAAGTTATCACAACATGAATGCTGAGTTTCTTGTTTAAAACGTTCTGGTTAACGAAGCTATGTACAATCACTAATTTAATCGTTAAGAACTAAACTCTTTCGTTTAGTTGCCAACGTCGTCCCACTTTCCTCTTCCTCTTATTCGGGGATTCTCCGTTGAACTTATTCTCATGGTCCCAAATACAAATCATAAGCAAATCAATAAAAATAATAATCTTGAAAACTTATACAGATACCCTGTATATAACCTTTATAAGATATAAACTCATTCTATTTATACAGATTCACTGTATATAAATCATTTTTTTTTTTTATCTTTTTCTTTCGATATTTCTTTGTTTTCGTAACAATATAAAATCAATGTTTACATATATAAATAGTACTTGAAAAATATTACCCATGAGTCTGTAAAACATTAACAAAAGATGCAATGAGATATTTATAATAGTAAGACAAAACCCACTAACCTGATTAGGACCCGGAATAACGGAACAACTTTACTACTATGGATACGCTACTGGAAAACTATTAACAAGATTTACAACCCGATTTCTCATTAAATCCTTCCATGGCATCCCTCATTTTAGTAGGAATCTTCTAACGTTATATATATATATATATATATATATATATATATGTATTCTAATACGTGAATGTATCATATGTATGAATTAACATTAAAAAAAATAAAATAAGGCTGGAAGTGACTTAGCAGAGACTTGAATATGACTAGAAATTCACATTTATGCTATGGAAATTTATTATTTCCCTTTCAAACTCTCTGCTATCTAATCTCACGTAAGGAAATGTAACTTAATTGCTATATAGAATAATATTTCTAACAATAAAGCCTACTTGAATGAACGTTATTTCTTAAATATTTCAAGTAGGAATTAGCGAAATGAATATACACAACTTATTATAGGAAACATGAAGATTGTTGTAATACACTATTAGCTACGTATATAGGGAGACAGAAGTAGAGAGAGGGGAGAACGGTATAGTCTTTATTATGAATGAATATCTGAATGAATGAATAAATACAAGACCCCTAGCCCTCTTTATATAGATAGAGGGGTAGGGTTACAAGCCCACTTGGACCCATAAAGAATAAGCCCAAGAGTCCAATAATCTTACAACACTCCCCCTTTGGACGTCTTGAATTCTTCGTCTTCATGCAGTCGATCTGAGTCGAGTTCATTCGCAGTGCTAAACACATAAAAAACCTTAGGGACGGAAAACCCAGTGTGGGACAAAACCGGTACCTAGGAGAAACTGTGTAGCCGAATGATATAGCCCGAAATATCATGTAAGTAACTAACCACAAAACAGTGTGCCTCATCAAAACCTTGCCAGAGCAAACTCAATGGGAAAATCTCTGATCGAAGGAAAAAGAGTGCAACAGTGGTAGTAATAGGGGATCAACCACAAAATAGGTGCCTCATCAAAATCTTGCTAGAGTAAACCCAGTGGGAAAAACCTCTAGTCGAAGGACAAAAGAGTACACAGTGGTAAGAAGTATACAACAGGATACTCCCCCTAATTTCGGCAATCTTAAGTGAGGTATGATGGGAACGTGTCTCGCTAAAAACCTTGCCAAGGAAAACCCAGTGGGAAAAAACCTTGGTCTAAGGACAAAAAGAGTACACGAGCATGCGAATGGATGCTCCCCCTCACTTGCACACGACAGGGTGCGAGGATTTTGACTAAATAGTAATTAGTGCAATAAGCATTCACCTGGATGCTCCCCCTCACTTGCACACGACAGGGTGCAAGGATTTCATATTTCAATAAAGAGTACAAACATTCGACTGGATGCTTCATTTACTTACACACGACTGGATGCAAGAAAATCTAACGTGGAATAGAATGAGCATTCAACTGGATGCTCTTAAACTTCATATGTGAAGATTTATTTCGACGATAAATGCTAAATAGCATAATGTAGTCATGTCTCTCTTGATCGATAACAACAAGTTGTCTTCTATGACAAGTGTTTTATCTGGATCGTGAGACAGAGCATGTGTAATTCAAATATGGCTAATATGAGCTCGAAGCCATATACACTCTGTAGTCGTCTCATAGAGCATGAGTAGATCAGAGTGATTCGTTTGGAGTCATTCCAAGACCTCCAAGATATTGCCTTATTCCTAATGGTAAAGACAGACCATGTTAGGAATATCTCTTATGCGGGTCTGATAAGTAACCGGCATTGGTATAACCGTAAAAGGGTTTGCGTTAATTCGAGTACCGAAGGGTGTAGGTACACTCGATGACGCAAAATGGGATAAGACAAGCCCTCATCCACAGTTATCTTAAGGTAATGGGAAAATGTCTTTTATGCCATTTCGATGGCAGCGTGTTAGCGCGATGCTGTGTCGAGCTATACCATTCACAGCATACAAAATGTTCGTCCTAGCCCATTAGACCAAGTACAATGATGCGCTTATTGTACTTATATATGAACATGATGGTTCAATATCTCTTCATCGTCTCATCAGGGACGGACTAGGTCTATATCAATGTCTATTGATCGAACGATCATGGGAGAATCTGACGACTTAGCGTCATGATGACTAAAACGTCATAACACCTTCTAGGTATAGTCTGAATCATGGACTTACATTCAATCTTTACGGGACTCGATCATCAGGCCAAGTCACTACCGTGTCTTCCCAAGACCCTTCATCTCGAAGGCAAATCCCAAAATGGATCGCATAATAAAACACGCAAGGGCATAATACTTGTTCAAGTATCCCAAGCTAAACAAGTACTCACTTAGGCGGGTATACCACATCCGCTCGGATTATATTAATCCATATAGTGAACGTCTCATTTAATTGAGATCGTGTTCCGTGGTCAGGAACTACTTGATTAAAGCATATGAAGTCACACAGGGACCTTCATCTATATCTCTTTGTCTAAATTCTCATAGAGATAAAACAGTGACCACAATCACATGCTGCATAATCAGTTTTTGGGAAACTAATAAACTGATAAAGTAGGGGACCGTTATAACGTCCATTACGAGGAAATCAACCATCTCGTAATCAATTCCAAGGTGTGAGAGAAGCCTTGCGCTACTAGACGAGCATTCTACAATCTCATTATTCTCATCACTTTTCCTTACGAATAACAAAATAAACGAACTCGTTTAACATTGGCGGTGTTGGAGCTACAGGTCCGAACACACTTTCGCTAAGGAGTCTACTTGGATTGCAAGTTTCCATTAGTCCAGTCTATTTTACTTTGACTTCAGGCAAAGGTACATGGTTCCATGTCATAATTTGTTCATATTATCAGTCGTCACCGAATATATGAACAAGTAATCAATGACAATCCCGTTTCGCTTCAATATCGTCTAAGATATCATGATCGACGGATATTTCGAGATTCTTAGGATGAGGAGGAAATCACACATCTCATTGATCCTTTATAATCTCGTGCGACAAACGAGTTTCAGTTCACCACCTCTGAGGCTGAACGAATTAAGAACCGGTCAACTTCCTCATATCTTGGGAAGGACGACAGACTGATGGCCGACGATAGCGTCATTTGCTTGGCGGGTTTGGCCAAAGCAACGTGTTACGACAGGAACACGGCGTCCGACAGGGATGTCTATCCTTGCAAGCATTTTGCAGCAGGTATAAATGATCTCGTGACATCTCATAGAGTCATTAAATGCGTCTGGCATTTAGTTAGACTTGAGGGAGTCTATGCACTTACTTATCACTAAGTGCAGTTTTGGGGATCAAGCTAAGACTGAGTGGGTTATGCCACGTTACTTCACGTCGTTCCTTATCAACGCTAACATGCAAATCTCCCCCTAACGACGGGGAGAACAGCCTTAGCGATGTCACTTTCGCATATCATGCGGTAAAGAGATAGCTTGCCAAGGTTACTCTATCAAATGATAGGAATGGGATTCATAATCGACTTATGTACCCTTCAGAGGTCCATATTTTGAACGCTATAGCGGCTCAATCAAAATATTAATTAAGCACTCCAAACACGCGTTAATATGAGACTTCTGGCTCATCATAACCAGTAACCAGTTGGTACGCATATGGTGTTTGAGTGTCTATGGGCCTCATGACCGACCAATGCAGCAAAATAACATAACCCCACACGGAAATATAAATCTTGGTGTGCAAGACCAAGAAGTGCGTGCAATCATTTGCAGTCGGATCATCAATCTTTCCGTGAGTCCATTTGGGTCTGAACATAATAGACAGGATGTTCAATTTCAATTTCCAAAGTCAAGTAATTCAAATCAAAATTTCGATTCTTACTCTTCGGTATTATCAAGTCGACTAGACTTTTCCGTATAATCCGGATCATGAGCACTCAACTTAATGATAGGGCTAAAAGTTTGAGAAATGCTGCATTTCTGTGGACAACAATAATCATGTGACCTTATTGTCGATGCATCAACCATAACCATTTATATTTATGGTCCGTCTTATGGTTGGATAAGTCCACAATAACTCCTTCAATTCTTTACAAGAATTCTACGAGTTCTTTTCGTGATCTTTACACATACTGGTCTTTCAAAGTGAGCATTAGTGGCATGAATTTCGGATTAATCACGAAATATATTCTCAGAAAGAATCCAAATGCGATGCGATTATAAATGAAGCATCGTCTTTTGACCCGGGAATATCTCATCCGGTCAATGCCACAATATCAAAATGCTCTTATCAATCGACGACAGGCGAATGATAATACAGACAATCATGTCTTAGCATCTAAATCATTTATCATTTCGACGACAGGCGAAATGATAAGGTAACTTTAAATGCTTTAAAGAATGTGGTAGCAACCACTTGAAAGACATTTCAACTCCTCTAAAATACGATTTTGGTCGTATTGAATGGATGCTATGTAAAGAAATTTTAATTCTTTCATGAGCTATTACCAGATAACACTGGTTTTCTCGAATATTTTATAACTCAACAAGGTACGACAGGACCTACATGAGTATAAGACCTCATATTTGACAAATCAATTTGGTTTTACCAAAGATTTTGATTTGGAACGACAGGTCCAGAATCATTGTCACTGAGTACTATTTTAGGCAAATAGTTGGTGAAATTATGTGGTACACTGTTACCCACTATTTCCAAAAAACCAACTACACCACAAGTATTGCCCAAAATTTCATAATTTAAAGTTTGGTCACATTTGTCAAAGGAATTTGCTCAAAACACTTTAAATTATTTCGAGAAATTTCGTAAACAGGCAAACCATAATACAAAAGTATGTCCAAATGGAAAAATCATAATCCAAATGAAAAAATATAATCCAGATGAGCGAAAAAATGGCTCAATGATTTATCAAAATCAATAAAGAAAGGTATCAAACTCATTTGAGCCACAAAATCGGGGGTCTCAAGAGTTTCTTTCAATTAACTTTAACCACATTAGCATCGGTTTTTCCACCTTTATAATAGTTGTGAACTATTTAAGCAGTAACCGTGTATGACCTTTGTCTTTATAGCATAGAGTTGCCTCCTTGAGCATTATCTCTTGCTTTGTGACAATGGGCCATATTGTTCCTTTCAATTACTGTCTTGGAGCCACAGGTTTTCGATTTTGACGATTGTCTAAAATCTCGCTTGGCTAGGCGATTCATCGGGATCGCGACAGTTCAAGACAAATAACACTTGTCTCGGTTCTCGATTCGTGGAAAAAAAAAATACACGAAGAGCATTAATATCAGGCAAACAATTCGCCATTGATCCAATAGGATTAAAACTACTTACCGGGGTAATTTTCTTATCCAATAACAGATGGGCGATAAAGGAACATGGTGAATATAAATTCACGATACTGCTTATGGAATACAATTTCCAAGCTAGTATTTTGGTGAACGATAGCTCCAATATGTCAATTTCAGACATTTGTTCACCATAGACGTCATCACGTCTCAAATGTGGCGACGGAATAAAATCAACGCATTACCATTCATCTCGAGGGTAACAACAAACTCGTGTTTTACTCATCAAAGATGGCATCCAAAAAAAATTTGGGCATCACATTTTCACACATCAGGGTGACTTAACATGTGGTGACGGAATTAAAATCAACGTTTAAACAGTCATTTCACAAGTATGTTTTATGATTTTTCTCTTCATAGATGGCATCCAACATGTGTTGGGAGTTCTGGATTATTTATCATATAAAATGACTGGTTTATTTGTTTATGGTTTGCACAAGCATAAACATTTTTTCGAAACGACAGGTTCGAAAACATTAGTTTTGCTTCTCATGTGAATCGGTTCTCATTAATCGAACGACGGGTCGATACTGAAACACCAATTCAGCGAAACATACATCACTATATAAACACACTCGGAGAAATTATTATTTAGTCAACCCCTTTCGGTAGCTCTATTTGAACACGACCAGGAAAGACGGTGAGGGGGGTGGGCACGAATGCCTCTTAAAAACCGACCTCATTAGGAGAACGACTTCCGCCTTTATCTTTCCTAGACATCGTATCCAAATAGGTGAGCCTATTTGGGGAAGATTCATAATTTTTCCAACTTAAATGTGAATATATACGATTTTCGCATTTTATATATGGCAATAATATTAAACAGCATAGAGAATATCTATTCAGATTAACCACACATATATAAACAGGCAGTAAATTTATTTTAGAATCTATCTAATCATGCAGTAGATTTGGTGTTATAAACAAATCAATTTAAGATTATCAATTAATCCATAAATATTCTAACATATCAAATCAAATCAATTTAAGATTATCAATCAATCCATAAAGATTCTAACATATCAAATCAAATCAATTTAAGATTATCAATCAATCCTTAAAGATTCTAACATATCAAGTCAAATCAATTTAAGATTACAATCAATCCATAAAGATTCTAACATATCAAGTCAAATCAATGTAAGATTATCAATCAATTTATGAAGATTCTAACATATCAAGTCAAATCAATTTAAGATTATCAATCAATCCATGAAGATTCTAACATATCAAGTCAAATCAATTTAAGATTATCAATCAATCCATGAAGATTCTAACATATCATGTCAAATCAATTTAAGATTATCAATCAATCCATGAAGATTCTAACATATCAAATCAAATTTATATGCATTTTTTTTTATTCGTTTGCCTTTTAATAAAAAAAATTATATGCATGTGTGTGTATATTTACTAAATATTGTATCTTTATCAACCATATGTACTGTTTTCGTATAAGTATTATACTACAGGACCATGCGTGTAATTTCAACAAACTATATATTTATTTACAGTAGTACACATAATTGTGAATAACATAGTAATCATGGCAGTAAACATGGCAAGTTTTAATAACATAGGAGTAGTATAATCACAGTACTAGTAACATGGCAGTAGCATAAGGTTTTTTTTTTTTGTCTTTTTTTTTTTTATTTTTAAAACCTACGCAGGCTGGAATTGTAATCATGCAATTGCAGTAGTAACATACAAACATGCGTTGTAATCATGCAAGACAGTACTAACATACAAACAGTACAGTAGCATACAAACAGTACGTGTTGTAATATGTAACGTGTACGGTATAAAAAAAAATTATATATGGGTACCTTACGCACGGTATGTTGGTGAAGGTCGATATAGCAAAATCAGGTTTATTGAATCTATAATCCGTACTTCGATCTCCGAGAACAGTGCTGATAACGTGTTGTAATACACTATTAGCTACGTATATAGGGAGACAGAAGTAGAGAGAGGGGAGAACGGTATAGTCTTTATTATGAATGAATATCTGAATGAATGAATAAATACAAGAACTCTAGCCCTCTTTATATAGATAGAAGGGTAGGGTTACAAGCCCACTTGGGCCCATAAAGAATAAGTCTAAGAGTCCAATAATCTTACAACAAAGATAATATATTCATAAATGACATAAATAAATGCATACCAATCATGCATATACGTTCAATATTTGAACAGAACTTCTATCCTATTTGAGAATTTACTAACATAACTTATGTATACTCGTTCTACCGGCCAATAAAATTCTTAAACTTGCATCTTTAATGCTTATACAATTAATATTAAATTTTCAAAACGTTCAATACTCATAACCCTTTCTATTCAAAATTAAAACCATTTATTGGGAGTTATGTAACTCATTTCTCTCTTAATTTCCTTCATTTAACATTTTCTCATGAAACTGACATTAGGTATTTACGTGAAATAAGGCCATTCATCTATATGACTAATTCCTACTCAAGTCATTACTACACAACATAAAGTAACATAATAACAGTAATTGCTAACCAACTTCTAAACGACTCATCATCTTGCTAATAATATCTCAATAGACCAACTATATATTTTTTTAATCCATTAGTGACATCAAAATAAGAATTTAAATAATATATAAAAATAGGGGATTTTACACTATAACTCGTTCTTTTTTGTTTTAAAGGTTTAAAGGCTTATTGCATATGCTAAATACAATCGTGATTCCTATGAAAGTGAGTTAGGATTTATTTTATTGTTTGTGCAATTAAAGACCAACATTTTTCCTGTCATATTTATCGCCTGCAATACTCGAAAGCGAGTATCGAGCTAGTTGGAGGGCGTGATTCGACACAGAAAGTGTTATAATAGGGTCGATGTTTGATCACTTTTGTTGCATTTTATCATCGAAAATTAATCTAAAATGCTTATATTTATGCAAAAGTGGTGTTTTGTTCAGGATAATTGGTTTTGTGTTAAAACTGCAGTTTTATGCGGATTTATCCACTAAAAGAAACTTTAGCAAATAATGAAGCTATAAAGTCCACCTGAGTTGTGAAAGAATACTGGAATATCAGACATCTGAGTAAAGAAAGAAATTACAAAGAAGAAGGGACCAAATTAAAGATCAAAGTAAACATTCAGACTACAAGGAATCTGCGGAGCTTATTTGGATCAGACAGGCTAATTCGAATTAGAGAAAAGTCAGTGTCGCCTTAGTTTGAATGACATGGTAGTCAACCATTGGTCAACACAGTTCTGATTCGAATTAGAGGCTTATAACAGAAAAAGAGGAGCTTATCTCTTGGACTGAGACCTAAATAAGGCTTTAACAACCTCTTTTCTTTCTTCATTTTATTCGGTCTTTCAACCCTTTAATCATTCGATTGATTGCATGCAAATTATGGTACTCTCTAAACTATCATTTTGTTATAATCTTACAATACTTTTTATATAAATTCATATTTACCTCTTTGCACATGTTTTAATTGAAATTGTATTATTTATCTTTATCGTTATTGTTTTGAGAGACCATGTCTATTTTGTTAGCCTTTGGTGGCATTGATCTTGTAGTTTTATCCTTTAGGATATTCAAATATCCCTTGCCGAGGAGGCCCTGATGTGGGTTCCTCACCTATCTTTTAGTCTTCCTGTCGGATATGCTTTCCTTTATTCTTAAGGGACGTATCTTCAAGGGTTTGACCCTATATTTATTAGATACGTCTATATAGATTTGGTGTCTTATTTCATTCATGGAATATCTGATTGATTACCTTAGATATATGAGTATCTTCCAGAAGCTATCTCGCTGACAAGCTCCTTGGTGAGGGAAGCGGGTTCAGAACCCTATCAGATCCCCTTGTTGGGGTCATTAAATGCTCATTAACTCTGTCTTTATTTCTAGATTTCAGGCCATGTGTGCTACAATCGCTACAAGGTCCTAATCCTAATTTTTAACCTCCATCAACAGCTGCCCAACTGTGTGAGTGCGAGGATCGGATTCTCGCAGTTTTGAAATCCGTATTCTAGCTCTTTATTCTTCTCCTTGGGAGATCCTTGTCTCATTAGATTTCTCAGCCTTACCATGAATCGTACTCCCATTCGCACCATTCCTCAGGAGACGGTAGGAGATTTGGATCCCATGGGGCATCTCTTTTCCACGTCCGCTGCCCTTGAATTCATTGCGAGAGGCGGAGTTGACATCTTGATCCGTGCTAAGAGTTCTTACTTGCTTGAGATCTCACTCGTCGAGTGATATAACAATTGCCTTAGAAACAACAATCAGGAAAGAAGGGGTCGTAGGCCACCGACGTATTCGATGACGTTCTCCCCCCTCTTCAAGGCATGTCCTCTCTGCCGACAAGGGGAAGAGTCGTCTTTTTCCTTTTTGTGGGGTCCTGACATTGCCACTACTTTTTTTTATTATGATTGCGTCTTATACGAGGTATTTGACGGCGTAGTGGGGAGATGGAGAGCTTATCTCTTATGGGGTGCTGACACGTGGCCATGCCCAAAATATGCTGCATGCTTTTTACTGCTATTGATGGAAGTAGTGGGCCCTATGGCGGTTTACACACTTTTCCACTTCTCCCGCTTCTACACAAAGACCAAAACTTAGGGAATACAATCACATCATTGCAGAGATTTCATCATTGTGGGAGTTCATGATTGTCTTTTGTCTCGTATAAATACTGGATCCTTAGGGATATTCTCATTATGCTTTTCTGAAATCCTCTATCTAAGAACTAAATTGCCTTCCTCTTGTAAGCACAAAAACTCCCCACTTTTCTCATGGCTTCCCCAACACACTTTTCATCTTTTCATCCCATTGAACTTGTTGCGACTGAATCTACTTCCCACATGGAGGTGGACTCTTCTTCCACTGCAATTATCTTGCCTTTTGAGGGGCCCTCTGCCCAAGAGGAGCCTATTTATTAGTATGAGCGCTTCATGATGGAGGAAGACGCTCCTCAAGTGGATGATACTGTTCCCCTTACTGATGTCGATGGGGCTATCGAGGAGGGTCCCGTGGCGGTCCCTGCTTGGAAATTCTCTATCCCTGAGGGTTCTTTTCTTCCCTCTACTTACAACACCAGCCTTGCTACAGCCTGCGCATTGACGGTGTCTGTCTCTCTTTTCAATAGTATGGGGAAAGATGATTTCAAGGCGACTTATGGGATCCCCTCATGGATCTAGGTTCGTAAGATGGTTAAAGACGTTGAGGTGTTGGGTGACACCTCCAGTTCTAAGCATGATGCTATATCTTTCTCTGCCTCCATCTTCACACACTGCAGTGTGAAGCTTCCTATGGAGGACTTCTTTGTGGACTTTCTGATTCGCTTGGGGATTCCCTCCTTCTAGCCGAGCTTAAATGTTTGGTGCATTCTCTTGGGAACCTACACCTCGCAGAGGAGGTTGGAATTTCCCTCACCATCGAGTATATTATGGCGTGCTACATGTATACTAGGTAACTCCGAAGGCTCGTAACACTTCGAATATGAAGTTTCATCCTCTCCCTTCATAGAACTTTCTTTTCGTGGGAATTTATTTGGCGAACAAGGCGATCCTTCACGACACGCTGATCATGATTGGTCTGTGGGTACGAGCTCTTTGCTCCACTACTCTTTTCCCAGGTCCCTCTCATAATGGAGGAGCGTCCTGATGTCACCTTTACGAAGGGGAACAAATACACCTTTTGCCGCCTGCTCAACTATTGGGGGCCTCGTTATGTGCACTACATGGATGTGAGAGCCTGCTACCGCCTCTTGAACTTCACCCTTACCGCCAGAGCATGTCATCAGATATATATCCTGTCTAGGTCACGAAGGCGACCTACAACCTTGCGGCCTTCAACCGCAATAATAGGTCCAAAAACGATGTGCTGAAGGGCCCAAAGATGCCCCAGAACCCTGACGATCCTGATGATGGGGTTATTCGAGTCAAGATTCCCTTGTACCTATTTGCTCCGCTATCGGATCTTAAGGTAGAGGCTAGCTATGTATCGATAATTTTTTTAACTCTATCCTTAATTTGATCTTTATACCCTATGGAGGGTTTCATATGTTCATTTCTTTCTTTTTAAGTATTATTGTTTTCGACTTTTGTAGACTCCTCCTGCCTCTACTTCTAAGAAAAGGGGAAGGACCCCATCTGTTTCCGAGATAGCCGAGGTGGAAGCGTCTTTGGCGCCAGTCCCCCCTCCTGGTCTATCTGCTCTGCTGGGGGCTTTGGCTGGTCACCATCATCGTCATCTTTGCTCGGGGGCCAGGAAGGCATGAGATTCCTCTGTTGTTGGTGTGGGGTCCACGCCCTTGGACAATGTTGATCTAGGGAAAGAGAAGAATTCTCCTAATTTTTCTCCTCCCTCCCCTATGTCTGAGCCTCCGGCATCGAGGACTGTTACTTCTCCTCCTTTGCAAGCGCCCCTCTCGGCTCGGAGGGAGAGGGGCCATGCCCCTTCTGATGGGAATGATATCAGGCATGACTTCTCGGCGGTGGTGCTCCCTCTTATCCGAGATGAGCTCTGAGCTCTAAGACCATGGGGCAGCTTGAGGACATCCAAGCTCGTCATTTTCTGGGGGTAAGGTTGACTTTCCCTTTTTCTGTTTGATTCTGCATACGAATATACTTCTTTTGAAAAAGACCTCGAGATGTATATCCCTTAGTGTTTTTACTTCTCTTGCAGTTGGTTATGGATTCCCTCGCCATTCAAGGTCAATACAAATAGTGTGAGAAACGGGTCAAATCCTGAAATCCAGTAAGAAACCCATCGGTTAGAAAATCCAAATTTACAGAATCCAACAACAGTTCAATATTTTCACGAAAAACAAATCTATAACAGATTTTAGCCCATAATAGAGTGCAAAAAATCTACATAGTCAGATCTTAACCCTCATCACCAACTTCTAGCCTCCAAAAAAAAAAAAACTCTAAACTAGATTCAACAATGGATTCCTCCAACTTAGAGATAGAACTTAAATCTTAGATCTAGTGCGTGAACTTCACTTACAGGCTGTGAAACAATGAGAAAGCCCCTTTCTAGGATGTGGCTCTGACTTCAAGGCAGCTCTTTATGACCTGTGCATAAATAGGCAAGATCAAGGGAGAATTGGTGGTTTGACCACCGTTTAACCTCATCCGTCAAACGGAGCAGTGAGAAAGTTAAATCTCTTATGGTTTTGATAATGAATGTAAATATATATTGAATGTAAGTAGGATTAGTAATACCCAATAATTAAGTGTATGCCGAGCTATTGAATGATCGGTTTGGACTACCTGATGAAGGATATGTTTTTAATAAAGGATCATCTCAAGCTGAATGTGGAAAAATTAAAAGAGAAATTATAGAACATATTTATGAAAAAGCTGGAAGTTACTCTACCTTCACTAAAGCCAACAACCTTCACTACAAATATAAATTTGACCAATATATCTTCTCGAAAGTGATTCTACCCCTTGGAATCTCTTACAACTACGTTACCAAAGAGATTGCTTACTACCTCTATAAGATTTCAATAGGAGAACCCATAAATGTACCCAAGCTTATCATGAGAAATATGGACTCTTGTACTAAGGGAGAACAAAAATCCCTATCCTATGGAGCCTTGATTACCCACATCTTAAAGCAGAAAGGAATAGAACAAAGTGGAATCAAAGTAAATCCAAAATCAAAAGATGAGATAAATTTGATTTATATGCCTAGATTGAATAAAGTGAACAATTGTTGGTACTGGGAAAGAGAAAATGGGAAGAACAGAGAATTTGTTAGCAGTATTTCAGAAGAAGGAGAAAAAAGTACAAGTAGTGGTGAAAAGAGTAGAAAATGGAAAGAAGTTGAGAGAAACTGTGAAAAGAAAGATAGGTTCCTTGGTCGTTTAATGAGGATAGCAAAGAATTGCTTAGTAGGAAATAAGAAGATAAGAAAGACACCATGAAACTGTGTAGTTAGCAAAACTACTTATCTATTCATCTTGGAGTTGATGCCCTGGTAGAAGTCCCTACGTTCGAAGACAACGAATTCGGTGAACTTCTAGGACCATACACCGAAAAGGACATTAAAGAGTACGATGATAACTCAGATGAGGAGTGACAATGATTCTCACTATTTTTATTGCTTATTTATTTTGAACCTCATATTTTAGTTTATTTCTTAATTTTTGTGTTTCATTTGAACTACTTTTGATATGATTGCTTGATTGTTTAAAGTGCGTTATATGATTGTAAATGTTGATTAATTAAGTCATAATATACGCTAACAATTGCTTTTGATATATCAATTGCTATCAGTTCTGTAAATACAGATTCCAACTGATTACTTTAATTTTCAATTGGTTAGAAAGTCTGGTAGTTGAATGTGCTTATGTCTTGAAATTGCTTATTCGTATACTCTTGCATGACGACTAAATATTGCTCAATACTTCGAAAAATATTTAATTAAGCCGATGATCACTGTTGAGCCTATTTGTGATTTATATACATTGTTTAACCAATGTTTGTTATCATTTTATATATACAATGTATGTTGGAAAATCGCCTGCCTGCAGCTACAATTATAATGTTTCCAAACCTGAAAACCATAACCCAACTCTTTTTGTTGATGACAAAAAGGGGGAGAAAGTTCTGTATAGAATTTTACTCAAATAAGGGAAGAAAGTGCAATTTATTGAATGAAAATGGTTAAAAAAATTCAGGGGGAGGAAAATTTGTAATTTTAATATGTTTTTGAGAAACGTAGTTTACTTCAATTTACAAAGTAAACTCTGCCGAAATTTTCTGAAATACCAAGCTCATATTATGGGGGATCTCTTAAATACTTTCAATTAATTTCAATACTTGTTGAAGAAAACATTTTACAAGCTACATCATTCAAATTAATCGAAAAGGCGTTTCTGAGCTAAAACATTTCAAACAAGACTTATGAGACCACGTCATTGCTTAAAATATTATATTTTCTTCGAAGAACATAAGGCGGCTCAATTAAAAGTTTTTAAAAAACTTAAGTCTGTACTTACATGCATGTATTTATATTTCACCCCAACGACATTGTGTGGACTAAAATTCTAAAAGGTTTTGTCATCATCAAAGTGGAAGAAATTATTGAACCAATCTTCAATTCGACGATACTGAATTATGTTTTGACGATAACAAAAATAGGAATTTTAGATACACAATATAGTGCCGTAGTACTAATAATCTCAATGAGTATATTTTACATAATTGAATGTATTTAGACCACATTGCAAATAAAGTAAAACTAAACAAATGGACTGAAACTACCAACGAATGTTCACCAAGGACTAATAAGTTAATTTGGATAATTAACAACACTTGTATGAAATTGTCTTCTCCCTGTATAGACAATTCCAACCGATTTGATAGTGTAAATGGAATGTCCATATACGTTTTTGAAGGTATTGGAAATGTATTCAAATCATTTCCAAATTTAAAGAAGAATGTGGGAGATATTCTAGAGGATCAGAGAAATGTTTAAATGAAAATAATTCGCATTAAGGTGCATTACAACGCGAGATATTTGGATTTCAAAATGTTTGTCTGTTGGACCAAATCAACACAACCCAACTGATTTGAATACAGTCCAACACTATAAATAGACCTCAAAACTTCAGAGAAGACACACCACACTGCCACAAACTCATATACAAAGGTCTTGTTACCTCATTTCAATCGAAAGCGAAACCCGCCAGTTTATATACTCAATCGACATTATCGATCATTCAACAAGACTCACAACACTCCAAGATTAGTACATAAATCATATATTATTGTGAGAAGAGAGTTTTTACTTTGTTAGTTTTATTTGTAAACTATATTCTTGATTTGAATGTGTGCGATCCAACCTGTTTTAACCATCAATCACATTGATAGATCGGTTATAAACTAGGTTGTTTTTAATCTTGTTGATTGTACATACAAATTTTGTACAACTACAAGTGAGAAAACTTGTTTGGAACGTAGATCCAAAGTCTCACCTTGAGGCAAAAGTTTTCGACGGAAAAGTAAGGTTTTTAGGTAGCTTTGCCCTTTAAGGAAAAGCGAAATCGTGGATAGCTCTATCCCTTAGAAAGAGTGTTTAAAGGATAGCTCTGCCCTAAAGTAAGAGTAGTTGTAAAAGGTACACTTCCCTAAAGGAAGTATGAGTGCAATATAAAAATCTCAAGATCCTGTTTGGACTTGGGGACTAGACGCAGTCTCACATCGACGCAAAACAGGATAGTTCTCTCGTGTCCATTGTACTTTCTATCCTTGTGCTTAGAACAAAATATTGACTATAGTTCTAACTAATATTTGAAGCAAGCAAACTAGATCAAACTCTCGGTGATGAGACCTGTTTGTCGATAGCAGGATAGTCCGAAGCAAACTAGTTGAATTAAATTTTTGAGTTTATTCATTCACTTGTCGATAGCTGGACAAATTAGAAAGCACTCAATGCTAACGATAGTTGATAATATATTTGGGTGTTAGCCGAATTAAAATAAGTAAATATTGACTGGTTGTATTAACCTCGGTAAGCTATATATTTATACAATATATCTTTCCGTTATATATATATATATATATTGTTAAGTACAGTTTTATTTATACATTACCACCCACTGATTTAAATAACTAAATGAAAAGTTTTTAAAATCAGTCAAACCTATTCACCCCACTCTAGGTTTGCCATAATGTCTAGCACCATCCCTCCTACACTACGTACCTCGAACTAGACTCTATACGTTTGGTCGTCTGATTCTTTGCGCTTCTAGTTTCATTGCTTTTTGTACATCATGACCTCTTCCTCTGGTTCATGTCAAAAAACTATCAAAGGTATGAGAGGAGTGTTCTCCATTTTACCTTACATGTTATAATTATGACTAGGGCCGACCCTGACCGTAGCTACAACAGCCCCCGAGCTTAGGTGCCGTTGGTTCGGAGGCGCCGACATTTTTATTTTAAAAAAAAATACAACTGTACAACTTTTATGTAAAATATAATAATTCCAAGGATTAACATCATATACGTCCATAGCGAAGTGGAATGTCATGTAATTCGTTAGTTTTATGGTTGCTGGTTCGATTCTTTGAATCGTCATTTATTTTTATTTTTATATTTAACCTAAAATTTAAAAAAAAAAAATCTTATTTAAGCATAAAATTTAAAAGTACTTTTACCATTGGCAATAACTAGTATGTTACTTTTGTTGTGAGTCTTATTAGCTCAGTATATATATTATATAGGAGACATAGAGAGAGGGAACAGTAGGTCTTTATTAATAAGAATGTATGAATGAATGTGAAATACAAGACCCCTAACCCTCTTTATATAGATAGAGGGGTAGGGTTATAAGCCCACTTGGGCCCATAAAGTACAAGCCCAATAGTCCAATAATATCCTACAACACTCCCCCTTTGGACATCTTGAATTCTTCGTCTTCATGCAGTCGAGTTCATTCGCAGTGCTAAACACATAAAAACCTTAGGGACGGAAAACCCAGTGTGGGACAAAACCGGTACCTAGGAGAAACTGTGTAGCCGAATGATATAGGCCGAAATATCATGTAAGTAACTAACCATAAAACAGTGTGCCTCATCAAAACCTTGCCAGAGCAAACTCAATGGGAAAATCTCTGATCGAAGGAAAAAAAGTGCAACAGTGGTAGTAGTAGGGGATCAACCACAAAACAGGTGCCTCATCAAAACCTTGCTAGAGTAAACCCAGTGGGAAAAAATCTCTAGTCGAAGGACAAAAGAGTACACAGTGGTAAGAAGTATACAACAGGATACTCCCCCTAATTTCGGCAATCTTAAGTGAGATAAGATGGGAACGTGTCTTGCTAAAAAACCTTGCCAAGGAAAACCCAGTGGGAAAAAACCTTGGTCTAAGGACAAAAAGAGTACACGAGCATACGACTGGATGCTCCCCCTCACTTGCACATGACAGGGTGCGAGAATTTCGACTAAGTAGTAATTAGTACAATAAGCATTCACCTGGATGCTCCCCGTCACTTGCACATGACTGGGTGCAAGGATTTCATATTTCAAGAAAGAGTACAAAAATTCGACTGGATGCTTCATTTACTTACACACGACTGTATGCAAGAAAATATAACGTGAAATAAAATGAGCATTCGACAGGATGCTCTTAAACTTCATATGTGAAGATTTATTTCGACGAGAAATGATAAATAGCATAATATAGTCATGTCTCTCTTGATCGATAACAACAAGTTGCCTTCTATGACAAGGGTTTTATCTGGATCGTGAGACAGAGCATATGTAATTCAAATATGGCTAATACGAGCTCGAAGCCATATACACTCTCTAGTCGTCTCATAGACCATGAGTAGATCAGAGTGATTCGTTTGGAGTCATTCCAAGACCTCCAATATATTGCCTTATTCCTAATGGTAAAGACAGACCATGTTAGGAATATCCCTTATGTGGGTCTGATAAGTAACCGGCATCGGTATAACCGAAAATGGGTTGCGTTAATTCGAGTACCGAAGGGGACAGATACACTCGATGACGCAAAATGGGATAAGACAAGCCCTCGTCCACAATTACCTTAAGGTAATGGGAAAATGTCTTTTATGCCATTTCGATGGCAGCGTGTTAGCGCGATGCTGTGTCGAGCTATACCATTCACAGCAGACAAGATGTTCGTCCTAGTACATTAGACCAAGTACAATGATGCGCTTATTGTACTTAGATATGAACATCATGGTTCAATATCTCTTTGTCGTCTCATCAGGGACGGACCGGGTCTATATCAATGTCTAGTGATCGAACGATCATGGGAGAATCTGACGATTTAGCGTCATAATGACTAAAACGTCATAACACCTTTTGGGTGTAGTCTGAATCATGGACTTAGATTCAATCTTTACGGGACTCGATCATCAGGCCGAGTCACTACCGTTTCTTCCCAAGATCCTTCATCTCGAAGGCAAATCCAAAAGTGGATCGCATAATAAAACAGGCAAGGGCATAATACTTGTTCAAGTATCCCAAGCTGATCAAGTACTCACTTTGGCAGGTATACCACATCCGCTCGGATTATATTAATCCATATAGTGAACGTCTCATTTAATTGAGATCGTGTTCCGTGGTCAGGAACTACTTGATTAAAGCATTATGAAGTCACACAGGGACCTTCATTGATATTGCTTTGTCTAAATCCTCATAGAGATAAAACCGTGACCACATTCATGGCTGCATACTCAGTTTTTCGGAAACTACTAAACTGGTGAAGTAGGGGACTATTATAATGTCCATTTCGAGGAAATCAACCATCTCGTAATCAATTCCAAGGTGTGAGAGAAACCTTACGCTACTAGGCGAGCATTCTACAATCTCATTATTCTCTTCAATTTTCCTTACGAATAACCAAATAAACGAACTCGTTTAACATTGGCGGTGTTGGATCTACAGGTCCGAACACACTTTCGCTAAGGAGTCTACTTGGATTGCAAGTTTCCATTAGTCCAGTCTATTCTACGTTGACTTCAGGCAATGGTACATGGTTCCATGTCATAATTTGTTCATATTATCAGTCGTCACTGAATATATGAACAAGTAATCAATGACAGTCTCGTTTCGCTTCAATATCGTCTAAGATATCATGATCGACAGATATTTCGAGATTCTTAGGATGAGGAGGAAATCACACATCTCCTTGATCCTTTATAATCTCGTACGACAAACGAGTTTCAGTTCACCACCTCTGGGGCTGAACGAATTAAGAACCGGTCAACTTCCTCCTTTCTTGGGAAGGACGACAGACTAATGGCCAACGACAGCGTCCTTTGCTTGGCGGGTTCGGCCAAAGCAATGTGTTACGACAGGAACACGGCGTCCGACAGGGATGTCTATCCTTGCAAGCATTTTGCAGCAGGTATAAATGATCTCGTGACATCTCATAAAGTCATTAAATGCATCTGGCATTTAGTTAGACTCGAGGGAGTCTATGCACTTACTTATCACTAAGTGCAGTTTTGGGCATCAAGCTAAGACTGAGTCGGTTATGCCACGTTACTTCAGGTCGTTTCTTATCAACGGTAACGTGCAAATCTCCCCCTAACGACGGGGAGAACAGTCTTAGCGATGTCACTTTCGCATATCATGCGGTAAAGAGATCGCTTGCCAAGGTTACTCTATCAAATGATAGGTATGGTATTCATAATCGACTTATGTCCCTTCAGAGGTCCATATTTTGAACGCTATAGCAGCTCAGCCAAAATATTAATTAAGCACTCCAAACACGCGTTAATATGAGACTTCTGGCTTATAACCAGTAACCAGCTGGTACGCATATGGTGTTTGAGTGTTTATGGGCCTCATGACGGACCAATGCAGCAAAATAGCATAACCCCACACGGAAATATAAATCTTGGTACGCAAGACCAAAAAATGTGTGCAATCATTTGCAGTCGCATCATCAAACTTTCCGTGAGTCCATTTGGGTCTGAACATAATCGACAGGATGTTCAATTTCAATTTCCAAACTCAAGTAATTCAAATCGAAATTTCGATTATTACTCTTTGGAATTATCAAGTCAACTAGACTTTTCAGGATAATCCGAATCATGAGCCATCAACTTAATGATAGGGCTAAAAGTTTAGGAAATGCTGCATTTCTGTGGACAACTATAATTATGTGACCTTATTGTCGATGCATCAACCATAACCATTTATATTTATGGTCCGTCTTATGGTTGGATAAGTCCACAATAACTCCTTCAATTCTTTACAAGAATTCTACGAGTTCTTTTCGTGATCTTTACACATACTGGTCTTTCAAAGTGAGCATTAGTGGCATGAATTTCGGATTAATCACGAAATATATTCTCAGAAAGAATCCAAATGCGATGCGATTATAAATGAAGCATCGTCTTTTGACCCGGGAATATCTCATCCGGTCAATGCCACAATATCAAAATGCTCTTATCAATCGACGACAGGCGAATGATAATACAGACAATCATGTCTTAGCATCTAAATCATTTATCATTTCGACGACAGGCGAAATGATAAGGTAACTTTAAATGCTTTAAAGAATGTGGTAGCAACCACTTGAAAGACATTTCAACTCCTCTAAAATACGCTTTTGGTCGTATTGAATGGATGCTATGTAAAGAAATTTTAATTCTTTCATGAGCTATTACCAGATAACACTGGTTTTCTCGAATATTTTATAACTCAACAAGGTACGGCAGGACCTACATGAGTATAAGACCTCATATTTGACAAATCAATTTGGTTTTACCAAAGATTTTTGATTTTGGAACGACAGGTCCAGAATCATTGTCACTGAGTACTCTTTTAGGCAAATAGTTGGTGAAATTATGTGGTACACTGTTACCCACTATTTCCAAAAAAAAACAACTACCCCACAAGTATTGCCTAAAATTTCATAATTTAAAGTTTGGTCACATTTGTCAAAGGAATTCGCTCAAAACACTTTAAATCATTTCGAGAAATTTGGTAAACAGGCAAACCATAATCCAAAATTATGGTCCAAATGGAAAATTAATAATCCAAATGGAAAACATAATCCAGATGAGCAAAAAATGGCTCAATGATTTATCAAAATCAATAAAGAAAGGTATCAAACTCATTTGAGCCACAAAACCGGGGGTCTCAAGAGTTTCCTTTTAGTTAGCTTTAACCACATTAGCATCGGTTTTTTGCACCTTTGTAATAGTTTTGAACTATTTAAGGAGTAACCGTGCATGACCTTTGTCTTTATAGCATAGAGTTGCCTCATTGAGCATTATCTCTTGCTTTGTGACAACGGGCCATATTGTTCCTTTCAATTACTGTCTTGGAGCCACAGGTTTTCGATTTTAACGATTGTCTAAAATCTCGCTTGGCTAGGCGATTCATCGGGATCGCGACAGTTCGAGACAAATAACACTTGTCTCGGTTCTCGATTCGTGAAAAAAAATGTACACGAATATCATTAATATCAGGCAAACAATTCGCCATTGACCCAATAGGATTAAAACTACTCACCGGGGTAATTTTCTTATCCAATAACAGATGGACGATAAAGGAACATGGTGAATATAAATTCACGATACTGCTTATGGAATACAATTTCCAAGCTAGTATTTTGGTGAAGGATTGCTCCAATATGTCAATTTCAGACATTTCTTCACCATAGACGTCATCACGTCTCAAATGTGGCGGCGGAATAAAATCAACGCCTTAGCATTCATCCTGATGGTAACAACAAACTCGTGTTTTACTCATCAAATATGGCATCCAAATAAAATTTCGGGCATCACATTTTCACACATCAGGGTGAGTAACATGTGGGGACGGATTAAAATCAACGTTTAAACAGTCATTTCGCAAGTATGTTTTACGATTTTTCTCATCATAGATGGCATCCAACATGTGTTGGGAGTTCTGGATTATTTATCATATAAAACGACTGGTTTATATGTTTATGGTTTGAACAAGCACAAACTTTTTTTTCTCGAAACGACAGGTTCGAAAACATTAGTTTTGCTTCTCATTTGAATCGGTTCTCATTGATCGAACGACAGGTCGATACTGAAACACCAATTCGGCGAAACATACATCACTATATAAACACATTCGGGGAAATTATTATTTACTCAACCCCTTTCGGTAGCTCTATTTGAACACGACCAGGAAAGACGGTGAGGGGGGTAGGGACGAATGCCTCTTAAAAACCGACCTCATTAGGAGAACGACTTCTGCCTTTATCTTTCCTAGATATCGTATCCAAATAGGTGAGCCTATTTGGGGAAGATTCATAATTTTTCCAACTTAAATGTGAATATATACGATTTTTGCATTTTATATATGACAATAATATTAACAATATAGACAATATCTATCTAGATTAACCACATATATATAAACAAGCAGTAAATATATTTTAGGATTTATCTAATCATGCAGTAGATTTGGTGTTATAAACAAATCAATTCAGGATTATCAATCACAAAGATTATATCATACCAAATCAAATCAAATCAATTAGATTTAATCTAATAATTAACTGCTATATGTGACATTTATATATATGGTAATATCAAAAGATAGGATTATGTTAACAAGGTATCAATCAATTATCTATGTTTATCGCCATATGAATAATTCTATACATGGTAACTAAATCATTCATGTACATATTATATTTAATTACTAATTTACATGCAACAAGTCAATTTATTATATGGTAAGAATCTAATATTACAATACCATAGGCCATAATAAGTTAAGGTGAACATGACAGTAAATAAATAGATAAATCGTACATGCTTGTATGATTAAATAATATAGCAGTAGCATGGTAGTATATATTAGCACAATCTAAATTTACCAATTTAGACATGATTGCATATCAAGTTTAATTCTAGGATGTGAAGCACGCATATATATATAGCATCAATCAGTGAGCATATTACTATGTATTATCTACAATATATTTATGCACGGATTAGCAGAGCTTTTAAAAAAAATACTAAACATGCTAGCTTAACAATTTTATACAACCGGGTATATTATATACGTAACATGGATACTATGCGGTGGTACTATGAGTAACATGGTAGATCATGTATTTTTTTTCAATGGTAACAGTTTCATACGGGTAGACTTGGTATAATTTTATAGCATGTGATACTATATTCAATTAACATACATCATGCGAAGGTATACTGGTTCCATAACATATGATAATATGTTACTGTGCAATTTAGGCAGTGCAAATAAGTATGCACAACTTTTCTTAATTGAGGCAGTGCAATTGAGGCAGTGATGATATGTTACCTTAGGCCTCCATGGAGGCAGTGCTAATAAGTATGCATAACTTTTCTTAATCACACATCTCCTTGCTTCTTCGAGCGTATAAACTATTCTCCGCGAGCAACGTGCCGATAACGTGTTGTGAGTCTTATTAGCTCAGTATATATATTATATAGGAGACATAGAGAGAACATAGAGAGAGGGAACAGTATGTCTTTATTAATCAGAATGTATGAATGAATGTGAAATAAAAGACCCCTAACCCTCTTTATATAGATAGAGGGGTAGGGTTATAAGCCCACTTGGGCCCATAAAGTACAAGCCCAATAGTCCAATAATATCCTACAACAACTTTGTTGAATTAGGTGGAGATGTTTATTGAGTTATTCATTTTTCACGAATAACGTCTCCATTCTAAAAGAACTTTTTTAGGTGAAAACAAAAACTCGGGCTTAGGTACCTAAATCATATAGGACCGGCCCGGATTATAATGACCTTTGGAGGTGCTTCTTGGGTCCTTCTGTTCCCAAATCATCTAAAAGCACGTAGGGAGAAGACTATTTCTTATAATCCAACATATTTAATGATGTTTCAGGTGGAATAGCTGCTCATAATGATTTAATGACTATTGACTAATAAGTCGCAGATAATATTAGATAGAGTTCACCTTTTATAAGATTTTTCGAGTTTAAGTGCTGTGCCGAAACTTTTTTAAGTTCTATTCACCCTGCCCAATAAAAAAGAGTTTAAAAATTGTTTTTAAACTCTTTTTAAGCTTAAAAAACAAGTTATAATCTATACGGGAAAGATATTAAAATGTAAAAAAATGTTTAAAAGTTGTTTTTAAAAATTGTTTTTAAGCTTAAAAAAAGTAATTATAATCTACACGAGAAAGATATAAAAGTGTAAAAAAACAGTTTTTAGTTTTTTTTAGTATTTGTTTGAATTATTAAGTAAAAAAAATATATTAAAGTGATAAAAAACTGCTTAAAAGCTCTTTTTTGAATTATTAAGGTGATCTAGACTTAAAAATCTAGTGAGAGTAGTGAATTATGAACAAAAATATTATTAAAAGGTGATCGATCGTACACCAAAGAGCTCTAAGCCGCACGTATTCCATATTTTTATAGCTGATGACTATATGTCCTTTGGACTCCATCATGGCTCTCTTTCCTCCCCTTATGTACGAGTTAAATTCTACTTTTGAGAGAGAACTCGAATAGCTCCCCAAACAAGATGGGATGCGGTGCACCACACTCCTTATGCAAAAGGGAGTACTCAAACTCCTTATGTTAGCAATTATAAGACTTAATTAAAAACATCTAATAACTTAAACAAAAGTTATAAATCAGTCTTTACAAATTAACACAAAAAAGCCCATAAAATTAGCCTTCCAATCCAATAAAAAACTAAATAAAATGGAAAAAACCTGGTTGTTACCATCCAAAATTTAATTATCAATCAAAAGAGGAAAAAAGATTGATTTTTTCATCAAAAAATATAAGGAAAAAAATAAAACCATCCAATAAAAACTCAAATAAAAATACAGAACCCTAGTTAATACTACCTTAAATTTATTTAATAATTAAAATAAAAAATTATATTATTAATTTTTTCGTTGTGTTGGTAGTATTATAGTATTTCTTGTTTTTACAAAATCTTGTTATTTATTATGAGTTGCCTCAGCATAGGGAATCAAAAGGATTGAAAAAAAGATTTGATATAATATTACCATATAAAATCTCTCTATATTACCATACCATCAAAATACATTGAATATAAATGAGAGTTTGAGTACTCTTCCTTTTTTATGGAGAGTTTGGCTCCCCTTTTTCAACAAGATGTGATCCAACATTGAAGTTGTTTAATTAACTTGTCAGTGGCATGTAAGGGAGTAGATTGGAAAATCCTGTTAGGGTGTTGTTTGACTTTGTATGGATATATATCAATTAGTTACAATAAGATTGTGATTGACTGATTAATTATCTTATTTTATCTTCCACTCATTGATGAATCTCTTGTATTTATATGTGTACTTCATCCATCACTAAATAAGTGTTCAATATTCCATATTTAGATGTAATAAAATAAGTATCCACTTTTCTAGTTTATCAATGAAAAAAATGATAAAATTACTATAATATTCTCAAATATTGCAATGAATATATTCCAAAACTTGAAAATAATAATTATTTAATTTAAATTAGGGATATATTTGTAATTTTCAAATGTAATTTATGATAGCTCTTAATAAGGACACTTAAAAGGGACGGAGGGAGTATCACTAATGAAATAATTACCTTTTCTGTTTATTTAATTTTCCTTTTTCCTACTTGTGAGCGGAATCCATGGCCTTGTACTTCTAACCACTGTGTTTGATTTCAAGTCCTTGGATTTGACAGCCTCGAGTTGAAAGGAAACAATCTTGCTCAATTTTTGGAACAATATACCTGTAAAGGTCAAGCACTCCATATACTCGGCTTCCATATTTGAATCAGCAACACAATCTTGCTTGATTCTTCTCTAACTATTGGATCCACCTCACTGAACACATTTCCAGAGGTTGATTTTATGGAATCCATATCTGACTGAAAATCTGAGTCTGTATACACAGTAGGCATTAAACTATCCGCACTGTAAACCAACAGGTAATCTCTAGTTATTTTCAGATACTTGGTTATATGTTTTACTGCAGTTCAATGTTCATGCCCGGGATTAGACTGAAATCTGCTAACCATGCCAACAACAAAGTAGATATCAGGTCTAGTACGCAACATTGCATACATCAGGCTTCCAACTACCGAAGCATAAAGAACTGCCTTCATCTTATCTATCTCAATCCGAGTTGTCGGACACTGATTGCTTGATATATGTATTCCATACCGGAAAGGTAAGAAACCTTTCTTGGAATCCTACATGCTGTAACGGGCGACAATATCATTGATATAGGATGCCTGAGATAAGCCCACCATTCTATATTTCTGATCATGCATAAGTTTTATCCTGAAAATGTTACCGGCTTCTCCCAAATCCTTCATATCGAATTGTCTAGACAACCATACTTTGACCGCCGATACTCTTACATCATTTCCGATTAGTAGTATATCGTCAACATATAGTATTAAAAACATATTAGCGCCTCCATCATGCTTCATGTAAACACATGGCTCATCATAACTCTGATTAAAACCATAAATGAACCTCGATGCTTGCTTAAGCCCATAAATGAACCTCTTAAGCTTGCACACTAAATGCTTGGTCCTTTTCTATGAATTCATCTGGTTGCACCATATCGATGCATTCCTTAAGACTTCCGTTAGGGAAAGCTGTCTTGACATCCATTTGTCAAAATTTGTAATCGAAATGAGCCGGACAAGAGAATCCGGATAGACTTTTGCATGGCTACCAGCGAGAAGGTTTCCTCATAATTGATCCCTTCTTTCTGAGTAAACCCTTTCGTAACAAGCCTTGCTTTAAAGGTTTCTGTCTTACCGTCTGATCCTCTCTTTATTTTATAGATCCACTTGCATCCGATGGATTTTATCCCCTCATGTGGTTCTACAAGCTCCCAGACCTGATTAGAGTACATACACTCCATCTCAGCATTCATTGCCTTTTTTCAGAGTTCTGCATTTCCGTCCTGAAGTGAATCTCTGTAGTTAACTGGTTTGGTATCCAACCCTTCCGGGATCCCTCTCATCTCCTCTAAAACAATCCTACTTATGGGTTTATGGTTTATAATAAATTCCTCTTCTAAGAATCAGGAATTAGTGCTAACCATGACCTTCTGATCCTTAGAGCAATAGAATAAACCACATTTCGTTCTTTTAGGGTACCCAACAAATAAACAAACATATGTTCTCAATTCTAACTTGTCAGTCTTTACCTTCACACATTTTCCGGACTACCCCACACTCGAATATGTCTTAGACTAGGCTTATGCACAGTCCATAATTCGGTGGGTGTAGTTGGTACTGACTTCGAAGGTAACAAGTTAAGAACATATGCAGCTGTTTCTAATGCATGTCCCCAAAATGAATTCGGTAAATCCGAGTAACTCATCATTGATATAACCATATTCATAAGAGTTCTATTTTTCCTTTCTGCTACACCATTTTGCTATGGCATACCAGGTGCAGACAACTGAGAGGTGATACCTTCCACTGATTAGTATTCTAATAATTCTCCAAAGAGGTATTCGCCCCCATGATCAGATCGTAGTGTCTTGATACATTTTCCATGATGATTCTCCACTTCTCCCTTAAATGTCTTGAAATTCTCAAAAAATTTAGACTTGTGGCGCATCAAATAAATGTACCCTATATCCTTTGGCCAAAACGACCGCTTTGTCATTTTACCTTCTAAACACGATTCATAGACTGGAAGTGCCTCCACTTCCAATGAGCCTGAACACCCATCTTTAACCAGTCTTTTAATTCAATTTAGATTAATATGATCTAAGCGCAAAGGCCAAAGATATGTTTCATTCATTTACGAAAAAAAATTCCTCTTACATGGTTTACGATTAATAATGTTATTAGATTCCTTTAGTTGCATAGTATTTAAGTCATCGTTAATAAGAAATAAACCATTCACCAATGTACCGGAACAGTTTATCCATTTTAATAATAACTGAATCATTAAAATTTCTTCTAATCGAAGGCACATAAAGAATGTCTTCCAAAATTAAAAGCTTATTACTACAAAATGAAATACTAATGCTTCCAACTGCAACTACCAGTACTCTCGTGCCATCTCCCAGAAATACGCAAATCTCCCCATCACTAAGCTGCCTAGTTGTCTAAAAGGCCTACAATGAATTGAAAATATGATTAGTGGCTCTCGTATCAACACACCAAGAGGTGTAAGATAACACCCCTAAACACGTTTCATAAGTGAATAAGACTTACTTTGTTTCTTAGGACACTGTGATTTCCAATGCTCAGTTTGATTGCATTTTGAAACACTTGCCCTTGAGCTTCTTTACCACATCGACTTGTCCCTGTTGAGGTACAATAGCTTTCTGAAACTTTTTCTGCTTCTTCTTACCTTTCGGTTTAGAAGCAAAACCTTTTTCAGTAGCATACGCAACCACATGCTTCTTGATAAGCCCCTCAGCTGCTTACAATTCTTTAAGGAGTTGTGCCAACGTATAATGAAGATTATTCATAATATAGTTCAGGCAAAACTACTGAAAAGTATATGGCAGTGACTGGAGTATGAGATCAACCTGGGTTTCTCCTGTCAATTTCAGCTCATAGGATCTCTAGTTCATTAAGAAGATTAATCATTTTAAGAACATGACCCTGTCTGCGTTGCGGTGCGACTTTGGTTCCCAAACATCTCCCTGAGGTTACCCAACATATCATAAGTCGTGGCCATAGGTTGATGTTGATGTTGCAGCAAATTTGACATAGATGCCAAAATGTAGCACCGCATCATCTCATCAGCCTTCATCTACCTATGATAGTCCTGGATCTCCTCCTCAGTTGCATCCAAGGGTGGAATCTCGGGAAAAATTTGAGTGAGAACAAACTTGTATTCCTCAGCAGTTAGTACAATGTCCAAATTTTTTTTCCAATCTATATAATTAGTTCCAACCAATTTGTTTTCATTAAGAATAAGTATAAGTGGGCTGAGAGACATTTTTAAATCATGAGAATAAAACATGTAACAAATACAAATGAGCAATTTTAACATTTTTAATTTCTAATCTTTAAAATAAAGTCGTTCAACTTATATTTTAATAGAATTAGCCAACAATCTTATACACAATAGATTAGCATGCTTCGATGGGAAATTTATCATATTATTTAAATTTGTATAGATAGATTCATTAATCTATTAATCATGTTATCTAAACAATAAAACTTGTTAAACATAATTAAATAGTGTCGTCACTTTGGTCCTATATGCCCATTTGTCTGTGGATGATAAGTTGTACTCACTTTATGAACCACTCCGTATTTTCTCATTAATACACTCACAGGTTTGTTATAAAAGTGGGTTCCTCCATCACTGATTATAGCTCTAGGCATACCAAACCGGGTGAAGATATTACTCTGTAAAAATTAATAACTACTTTATGGTCATTTGTTCGAGTTGCTATACCCTCTACCCATTTTGAGACCTAGTCCACTGCGACTAGAATGTAATAATATCCAAACGAATTAGGAAATGGTCCCATAAAATCCATACCCCAGCTGTCAAATACTTCGATTATCAAAACTGGTGACAATGGTAGAATATTCCTTTTCGAAATGGCTCTAAGCTTCTGACAACGATCACAATGAATAAAAAAAATCATGTGCATCCTTAAAAATAGTCGGTCAATACAATCCATTTTGGAAAACCTTAGCAGCTGTCTTTTTAGATAAAAATGCCCACCACAGGCCAGTGAATGACATTGGGCTAAATTTCGGAATTTCTGAATTCGGTACACATCTTCTAATTAACTCATCAGCGCAATACCTATATAGGTATGGCTCATTCCAAAAGAATTTTCGTACATTTCTTAAAAAACAAGCTCTTGCAGCGGTCCTCCAGGTGGATGGCATGGTTCATGTGGTTAAGAAATTTGCGATATCCGCATACCATGGGGTTTCAACTGGACCGTAAATTTCAGCAATTTTGATAGCATTAACGGCAAACAACTGTTCATCGGTAAAGTGTTCATTTATCATCACCTCAACAGGTTTTGCAGTTAATCCAGGTAACCTAGATAAATGATTGGCAACGACGTTTTCAACTCCTCTTTTATCCTTAATTTCCAAATCAAATTATTGCAGAAGTAAAACCCATCAAATCAAATATGCTTTTGCATCTGCTTTTGTCATAAGATGCCTCAATGCAGCATGATCGGTGTATACTATAACCTTCGAACCAATCAGATACGATCTGAACTTATCCAATTCAAAAATCACAGCTAAGAATTCCTTCTTGGTGGTTGTATAATTCAATTGAGCTTCATTCAACGTTCGAATGGCATAGTACACAACATGTCACTTGTTGTCCTTTCACTGACCCAGAACTACTCCAATAGCTACATCACTAGCCTCACACATTAGTTCAAACGGTAACGTCCAATCTGGCGGTTGCATAATGGGTGCTGAAATCAAATTATTTTTAAGCTTTTAAAACGCAGTTTCACAATATTTTGTCCATTCAAATTCCGTGTCCTTTTGTAATAATGAACTTAGAGGTTTAGCAAGCGTACTAAAAGATGGTATTAAACGTCGATAAAAACCAGCATGTCCTAAAAATGATCTTATATCCTTGACACGCCTAGGTGATGGTAACTTTTCAATCAGCTCCACCTTCGCTTTATCCACTTCGATTCCTTTTGATGAAACTATATGTCCCCAAACTATCCCTTTTGTTACCATGAAGTGACATTTTTCCCAATTTAGTATCAGGTTACTTTCTTCACATCTTTCTAACACACTTTCCAAATGTTCCAAACACCGATCATACGAAACCTCGTATACCAAGAAATCGTCAATGAAAACTTCCAAACACTCCTCTAACATTTCACTAAAAAGCGAAATCTAACACCTTTGAAAGGTGGAAGGAGCGTTACACAATCCAAAGGCATACGTCGATACACAAACGTCCCAGAAGGGCAGGTGAAAGTGGTTTTTTATTGATCTTCTTCTGCTATTTTAATTTGATTAGACCCGGAATATCTATCCAAAAAGCAATAAAAGTCTCTCCCTACGACTCTTTCCAATACTTGATAAAAAAAAGGGTAAGGGAAATGATATTTTCGAGCACAGGATTGAATTTTCGGTAATCGATACACATTCTCCAACGAGTCTGGATACGGGTTGGTACTAATTCATCATTTTCATTTTGAACAATGGTTACACCAGACTTCTTCGGCACTACTTGGGTTGGGCTGATCCATTCTTAGTCAGAGATCGGATATATAATTCCGGCACTCAACAACTTTAAGAATTCACCCTTTACGACCTCACTCATGTTGGGGGTTAAACGTCTTTGTATTTGCCTGACCGGCTTTGCTTCATCTTCTAGGTGAATTCTATGCTGACACACATGAGGGCTTATTCCACGCAAATCTGAAATACTCCATCCTATAGCTCTTCTATGTGCTTTCAAAACTTTTATCAATTTACCTACCTGTTCCTCATCTAATTTGGTTGAGATAACTACAGGATAACTCTCGCCGTCTCCCAAAAAGACATACTTTAAATCTTCAGGCAGCGGTTCTCTTTCCGGAATTGGTGGTTTCTCCTCAGATTGTAGCGGTTTTTCTTTAATTTCTCCTAATGGTTCTCTCGAATGTTTCCAATTTGTATATCCAACTAACAGTTCAGGTCCCAAACTTTTTATATTCTCGATCATCTGAATTTCGTAGTTGCTAAGATCACCTTCTACGTATCCCTCAAATATTGTATTGTCCATACTATCTTTATTCAGATTATTCCCAATATTTTCTATCACCAAACCATCTACACAATCAGGCTCAAAGGTATCCTTTTGCTCCACTGACACTTGAGACACTTCTTTGAACAAATCCAAATCAAATGCCAAACATGTATGTTCAAATATTACATTTCCTTCATGACAATTGATTATGGCTCTAGATGTTGCTAAAAATGGTTGTCCTAAAAGAACATGCATTGCGGATTTTGCTCCTCCAGTATTCTTATAGCTCAAAATAACAAAATCAACAGCAAAACTAAACTTCCCAATCTTAACAATAACGTCTTGACCACTCCTTCAGGGCTTCTTATTTATCTATCTGCCATTTGTAGAATGGTTCGCATTGGTTTCAACTCTCCTAAGTCGAGCTCTTCATAAATTTCGCATGGTAGAACGTTCACTCCGGCTCCTAAATCTAGCAAGGCTTTATCAATTCGTTTGTTCCCTATATGTATGGTTATATTTGGATATCTAGGGTCCTTAGAGTTAGCGGGTAGTTTAGAATATCCCATAGTAGCTATATAGTCAATAACCGGCTGACTTCCGTCAACTTCTTCTGCTTGGAAAGGTTTAGCACTCACTTGAACTTTACGGTTAGGTTTTAACAAATTCTTAATTATCCGACTGAAGGCAGGTAGCTCCAAAACTTGCAGAATTGATAATGAAATATTCGGTCCATTTAAGGCGTTAACAATCCAATGTAGTTGTTTGTGCTTGGGTTTAGCCAATCTTTCAGGAAAAGGCGTGGTTCGACTAGGGAAAACTTTTTCCGGAATACGCTCTGTCGCCTTTTCTAATACCTCATCTTGTCGTACTTCCACTTCTTTTTCAACTATGGTCTCTTCAGGTGGCGTAGGCTCCTCTGGTTCCTTTTCTTTCTATTGTGTTGAATTGGAAGTTGTAGGCTCGTCTATCTTTGGCAAACCAATTGTATGGGTCCTCAGAATCGGTTCCCTCGAAGAATGGTAATTGTTCTCGCAAATCAGTTTCGGCGATCCCTCGATCTCTGTCCAATCAATGCAACATTTCAGACCACTGTCGTGCATCCTCTGAAACGGGTTAATCCTGTCCTCAGTATTCATATTTGGAGATAATATATGAATACTTTATTTATTAGGTGGATTTTATTAATATTTACTATTAGTATTAGTTTATAATTATATATTTTTCAAATCTGGAATAGGAACTCCAAGTTCAGTTTTTGATTTTTAATTTATTTATATATATTATTAATATTTATTTAATTATTCAAAGTAGGTAATATTCTGCACAAACCTAATTTCGATCAGGCCTTCCTTATTCGGATCAGAGGTGATCTGAATCACAGCCTCTGATTTGAATCAGAGACAACAGAAGGTATAGAAACAGAAAATTTTTTTGACTCAAACTAATAAAAGAACACAATTCTATATCTTTTGATTTTTTAAAACTTTTGAATTAAAAACTTAAAAATACTATTTACAAATATTTGCAAAAGACTATATTATAAGATTAAAAATTAAATTCCCCGACAGCGGCGCAAAAAACTTGGTCAGATTTAAAACGTGTTACAAAATAATGTCATTTTTTACCTAGCAAGAGTACTAGAACCAACCGTAGTTTTATTGTGATAAGTAAGATTCGTTACACGGAGAATTAATTATAACCTTATTATATATTATTTTCTACAATTATATTTAACTAAAAACATGCAATATCCCGTAGGGTTTCAATAGTTTAATTACTACGCTAACAAAACAAGAAGAAACATGCTAGATCGCAAGTTGTCACACCCTATAATCTCAGCACTTTATAACTAATAAATAAAGCTAAATTATGAGAAGAACGAAAGAGCGATAAATAAATAAACAATAACAATAAAGATAAATAATACGATTTCAATTAAAATATGTGCAAAAAGGGAAACATGAATTTATATAAAAAGTATTGTAAGATTCAACAAAATGATAGTTTAAAGAGTACCATAATTTGCATGCAAGCAATTGAATGGTTAAACGGTTGAAAGAAACAAAGGTTGAAACAAAATGAAGAAAGAAAAGAGGCTGTTAAAGCAGTCTTTAGGTCTCAGTCCAAAAGAGAGAATCTCCTCTATTTCTCTTATAAAATTGTTTAAATAGGCCTCTGCCCGAAAATCTAATTTTTTCGACTGATTCGAATCAGAGCCCTAATTTGAATCAGAACTGTGATGACCAATGGTTGACTGCCACATCATTCAAACTAAGGCGGCACTGACTTTTCTCTGATTCAAATCAGCATGTCTGATCCGAATAAGTTCCGCAGATTCCTTTTAGTCCGAATGTTTACTTTGATCTTCAATTTTGTGCCTTCTTCTTTGTAATCTCTTTCTTTACTCAAATTTCTGATCTTCTAGTATTCTTTAACAACTAAGGTGCACTTTGTAGCTTCATTATTTGCTAAAGTCTCTTTTTTTAGATAAATCCGCATAAAACTGCAGTTTTGAACACAAAATCAATTATCCGATAAGCATTTTAGATTAATTTCCGATGACAAAATGCAACAAAAGTGATCAAACATTGACCCTATTATAACACTTTCTGGTCGAATAAAGAATCATTATTTCTTGGTTTTATAAGAATGGTTTTTCTTCTTTTTCTAAGCTTGGTTAAATAGCTACGGATGTAGGCGAAGGATGTTGATGGTAGGAAAGGTTTAAAAACGAAATACTATATAACATTTTTAAATAAGGATTTGTTGAGTCAAAGTTTCCTTTTAAAAATCAGCTCCTAGAGTTTCTATCGCCATAACTTTAATCGATTGGTAAATTTCTTAACCGGTTGATTTATGTTGTTTAATCAATTTGTTGATTTGAATTCAACTATCTAATTGCTGATTTATGAAATAGTTTGAAGCAACATAAAGTGATTTTTAAGATCAAATATATATATATATATATATATATATATATATATATATATATATATATATATATATATATTAAATTCAATTTTATTCATACAATTATTTGCAAAAATACATATTATACATATATTCAAAATACATTAAATTGGCTAAGGTTTGGCGAATGCTTGGTAGAAGGTTTTTCGAACCTTCGATTTTCCTTGATTTCTCCAATATCCATTTTGATTCAATTTCCGATTTCTATTCACTTGAGGTTCTTGACATTCTTCGTCATGTATGACCTTGTTATCGAGAATAGCTTTCCTTTCACTATTTGATCTTGGTGTTTGATTTTTCTTTGGTACCCAAACAAGATAATTTTGATTTAGGCTATGTCGAAATGGACATATGTAAAACGGATGTGCTAATCGACTACAATGTACGCATTTTGATTCTTTGTAATTCATTTTTGTCTTCGAAGACAGTCTACAATGATTACATTTCTCTTGTCCTTTGTCAACTTGATTTCTATAAATAGAATCGTCCTTGTTGACTTGATTTAGAGTTGGTGATTTTCTTAGATTGGTAACTTCTTCTAACAGTCTTTTGTTTTCAGAAGTTGCTTTTCGTAAATTAGAGTTTATAATTCACCATTTTCTATACTTAGAACTTTATACTTCTCAATAAGTTCATCGTGTCCTTTCTTATGGATTTCAAGCTCTTCTAGAGTTTCACTTAGTCTACGACTTTGGGATTTGATGATTGTTTTGGCATTCTTTCTTTTTCTCTTTAACCTCATGCAGCTTTCAAGTAGATTCTTGAATGCATTTTTTAATTTATCGAAGGTTAGTTCTTTGTCATCTTCTCCATAACCTAATGGTTTGTCATTAAATGCCATAAAACATTGAGTTTCTAGATTGGGCATTTTAAAGGATTGTCGAGGGATAGAGGGACTTTCAGACAAAGGCTTGTCGAATGCACTACTTAAAGGGTTTTAAGTTTCGAGTCTCATCTCTAGAGATTGATCCTTCTTGAAGGTCTGGATTAGGGTTTCCCATACTTCGTTTGTAGTTCCACACTCACAAATAAGGTTGAAATCATTTGGTCATAAGGCTCATAAATGGTATTTAAGGCATTGCAACTTAGAGTAATTAAGTTTTCATTTTCGTTGCTTATATCTTCGTGGATGGAAATGGATTTTTGAAGTCCTATGATTAGTTTCCAATAATCTTGATTAAGGTTTTGTATGTATATTCTAAATTGGGTTTTCCATTCCAAATAATTTTCTCCATCGAATGTGGATGGTTTGGTTATACAGTTTCCTACTGTAAGGTTAGATTCACCGGAGTGTGACATATGGATCTTTAGCTCTAAATTGAGCACCCGCTCTAATAGAAATTGTTAGACCTTTTGGCAAACATAAAAATTACTTGGCACGAGTGATTTATCCTGGTTCGTCTCGATGTGATACTACGTCCAGTCTCTAACTCCAAACAGGACCTTGAACTTTTTATATTGCACACGTACTTCCTTTAAGGTAGTGTATCCTTTACAACCACTCTTCCTTTTGGGCAAAGCTACCCTTTACACACTCTTCCTTAGGGACAAAGCTACCCATGATCTCGCTTCTCCTTATAGGGCAAAGCTACACAAAAACCTTACTTTTCCTTGACGGACAAAGTAATCGAAAACTTTAGCCTCAAGGTGAGACTTTGGATCTACGATCCAAATAATTTTTCTCAATTGTAGTTGTACACAATTTGTACAATCAACAAGATTAAAAACAACCTTGTTTACAACCGATCTATCAATGTGATTGATGGTTAAAACAGGTTGGATCACACACACAAACAAACAATATTGTTTACAAATAAACTCACACACTAAAAACTCTCTTCTCACAAGAATATATGATTTAGTTACTGATATTGGAGAGTTGTGAGGCTTGGGTGAATGATCGATGATGTCGTTTGAGTATATAAACTGGCATGACTTTGCCGTCAATTGAAATGAGCTAGCAAGACATTTGTATATGAGTTTGTGGCAGTGTGGTGTGCCTTCTCTGAAGTTTCGAGGTCTATTTATAGTGTTGGAGTTGATCATAGCCATTGTAGAAGATTTTCCATTTGAATTTCAAAATTCAGTGTAATCCAATCAGTTGGATTGTATTCCAATCGGTTGGGTTGTGTAGATTTGGTCCAACGGACAGACATTTTGAAATCCAAGTATCTTGCGTTGTAATGCAACTTAATGTGAATTATCTTCATTTACACATTGCTCCGATCCTCTAGAATATCTCCAACGTTCTTCTTTAAGTTTGGAAATGATTTGAATACATTTTCAAGACCTTTAAAAACGTATCTGGACTTTGTATTTATACTGTATCCAATCGGTTGGAATTGTCTGTACAGAGACTAAACAATTTCATACAAGTGTTGTTAATTCTCCAAATTAACTTATTAGTCCTTGGCTAACTTTTGTTGGTAGCTTCAGTCCATTTGTTTAGTTTTACTTCATTTGCATTGTGGTCTAAATACCTGTAGTTATTTGAAATATACTCATTGAGATTATTAGTACTACAACACTTTGTTCTGTATCTAAAATTTCTATTTTTATTATCATTAAAACATAATCCAATATTGTAGAATTGAATATTGGTTCAACAAATGGTTTGCCATCGATCCATCTTGATCGTTATTCATAGAAATGTTGTTTTTTTCTTTACCGATGATAGCTCCGTTGTTGGCCTAGTCAGCCGCACGTGGAATCAAGTATCCAAGACTTTGGTTAGTAACGGGATACCCTACACTAGAAATAAGTGTGGCCCCAAGTACCACTTGAAAGGCATGCTAGAAACAATTCCAAGCTTACAGTTAAATTATCATTTCTCATATTGAGTCGAAACTATTACAGTTACATATTTAATTGATTATATGTGCAGAATTACTTGCATTTTTTAAGTGTTTTGATCAGACCGCGAAATGTTAATTTTCATGGGTTAAAATGATAGTTATTAACATGATTTGTTGCTATAATAAATCTTTTAAGCGTTATTTAGTGAAATCTGCGTTTTTCCGGTTTATTTGCAACTTTTTCCATTTTTGCTGGAAAAAACACAGAATTAATACAAAAACGGGACCAAGACAAAAAAGTACCCAAAGTTGGAACAAAATGAAGAAACCAGAAGATAAAAGATCTAAAATCAACCCAAAGTGAATTCAAAACGGACCAGAATGAAGCATTCATAAAGAAGCTTCTTGAAGCAGACCTGACTGGTCAGAACCAGTAAGGCATGACCGGTAAGGCTAACCGGTTCCATCAAAATAGATTTTAAAATTTATAAAGATAGGTTTTGCTAGGGTTTTGATGACATATATATAGCCCCTCCCCCATAATTCAACTCACAATTTTCCAGAGCCACTTGGATCCTAAAAAACTCTCTCTGTCTATACTTTCTTCCTTTTCATATATATTTCTGAGATACGATTGTTCAAACTCGAATTTTACCTTAATGCTTGCACGCTAAGTGATTTTTATGATATTTACTTTCGTTTTCAGTACTTATTGTTGGTTTTTATTGTTTATTTTGATTCTAGTTTTGATTAGTATTACTTTGTTTATTATTCCATGTGTAAAAAATTACGACTTCTAAATTGCGTGATTTATATTGTTAGGAAATCTCTATTAACCAAACACATGCCTAATTTGCTAGATATAAACTTGTCAGGATTGACGAACCTCGCATGTTATTTAGTTGAATTTTCTTAGTTAATAAAAGTATATTGGTTGATTATTTGAGAAATAGAAAAAGCATCGAAAATACTATTTAATCTTAGCCAGAATCCGTCACTGGATTCGATATTCTGGGTAACCTGTTATTTACTACAGGTGTTGTCGTTCTCTTACGACACTTACGTGGAAAAAAACACATTTGGAGGGAAGTCAGTATTTTGGCGTCATTGTCTGGACACTATTTATTGTCAGTTTTTGCTTGTTTTTTAATCTGCCCTAATTTGTCAAAAATTCATTAACTAACCAGTCACCCTAACCAGTTACACCCCTAAATTAAAAAAATATTAATTCTTGATTTAAAGAAACAATAAAAAAAAAATCTAGAATTTATTAACATAAATTTGAATATAATAATAAAAGCCTTAATATTGAAAAGCTGGTTAAAAGAGATAACGATAAAATTTGTAAATATCTATCAAATATTTTTCTAACAGATTTGGATAATCAAGATCAAATTAAAATCCTATCTGAATCTAAAGCAAATGTAAAAAAAATTCAGAATTTTTTAATAAATTAATTAATTTTCAGAATTAAAAGTTAAAACTAATATTTATTGATAATTAAGAATTAATTATTTTTTATTAAATAAAATTCGAAAAAAAATCCAAAAATCCAAAAAATAAAGAAAAAATCAGGTTATGAAAAAGAAAAAAATTATTAATTATTTTTAATTAATTAATTTGATTTAATTATTAAATATTAAATAATTACAAAATCGAAAAAAAAAACTTAAAACTTTTAAAAATATATTTAGTGACAAAAATCAGTTTGGTTAAAAAAAAGTAATTAATTAATTTAATATTTATATTAAATATTAATTAAAAATTGTTTTTATAAATAAAAAAACTCTGCCACCATCTAAATACTTATATCCGCTTGTTCTAAATGTAAATAGGGCATGCAGCTGGAAATGAAGAAAGAATTAAACAATATTTAAATCTTGTAGCTCCAGTCGGGTTTCTTGTATTGTGGTTGACCCAGGGCATTAGCAATTCGTTCTGCACGATTCTCACCTTATAAAAATCTTTCTAAACTTTTTTGGTTTGCATAGTGAGAGCCCTTACTCACATCTCGAGTATCTCGCCGATACATGTCGTTTGGTGTATAACGGTCGAATCCCGCTGGATCGGATACACATTAAGTTGTTCCGCTTTTCTCTGAAAGAAAATGCATCAAAATGGTACAAAAATTTACCAAGAAATTCGATGAGAACTTGAAGTGCTATGGTAGATTGCTTTTTAAATTACTTCTACCCTGTTTCTCGTCTATTTGATGCTCGTAACCAAATTCAAAACTTCCTTTCTAAACCTTATGTAGCGTACCATGAATCGTGGTATAGATTTAAATAACTTTTTAGAGATTGCCCATTCAATGGAATTCAATTAGCAATGAGGATCAGAATCTTCTATAACTCTTTTAAACCGGAATGGAAACAAAAGTTACCTTTAACCTTGGTCAATTTACCTCTCTAATAATTCTAATTTTTTTCATCAAATGATTCAACATAAAAGGTTTAAAAACAAACAGACTACTTTCTCTATTCCTTTGTATTCATCTCATGGTACTGATGGTTTTAGTGATAATTTTAATGTAAAATCTTGGGATATTATTGCTGATGATCTTTTCATTGCTGCTAAAGATTTTTTTGCAGGTAAGGCAACTCCTACTAGTTTTAATACTAGTATTATTACTATTTTATCTAAAGTCAATGATCCAATTAATTTTATTAAATATAAGCCTGTTTGTCTTTATCAAACTGCTAATAAAATCATGACCAAGATTATCTCCAATTAATAGATTAGCTTTTTTGTTACCAAAATTAATTACTACTAATCAAAGTGGTTTTCTTAATGGTACATGATGGATGTTAAAATGTAGGGCTAAAACTCCGCATTAAATGCAATAAATGAAGTAAGACTAAGTATTTAACCTAGCTATTAATGATCAATTAATGACCCTTGCGAGGGGGATAGTTAGGGTCTTCACCCGTCCCTTCGAGCAGCAGACTTGCTAGATAAGCATGAATAGATACTGATAAGACACTACCAGCAAGTAAATATCCTCATAAAGAAAGATGACATTATATGGGAGACGTCCCATAAAAACCATGGTCTAATACAAAAGGAAGTATTCCTTGTCATACAAGGAAATAGAATCTCCTACGAGTAGTATAATTCCAACCACTCGGACAAGTATATTCTTGGGATCGAGAGACAGGCAATGCTAAGTGAAAAAAGTTCTTCATCCCAATTCATATATAGCGAGGATCGTGTCCCTCGAGAAAGCGCTTATTCAAGGAGGTCGCCAACAACATTCTTCCACAAGAGCAAGTCAAAGTCGACGGATATATATGGAAAGATACACAAGGGATCATTATAGTATATCTTAGATAAGGCAAGAGGTATGTTATGGCATGATTAGATATGACTAGCAAGTTTATGCTAATCAAGGAGATCTACCCTACATCCTCATGCGTCTATATAAAGAAGCTCATTGACCATGAAGAATGGGATCCAAAAATCATATATCTCTATAAATTTACACTAAATACCGGGTATTACTAAACCCTTTTTTCCATTCTTATTCAAATATTAAATATATAATATACACCATTATAGGTTCACAACTGTTTACAACTCCTCCAGGCGAAAAAGGGTGAACATTAGTGAAACCACCAAGTCACCCTTAATATTAGCTCGAGTGTGCATATATTACGTAGATACAAGTGAAAAAGGCGGGAAAACCCTACAATAAAATTTTACTATTTGTTCAAAGCACCGGAAAGTTCATAAGCGCAACAACATCGAAGTTAGCGGACAAAGCCCCATAAGGAAATTTTGCTATTGGTTCCAAGTTTGGAAACTGACACTCACACATTGAACCTAACTTTCAAGTTCCATCAAATGATGCCATCCCTAAAAAAAATCGAATTTCAAAGCTTCAAGCTTTACTTAGAGTTAAAAAATCGGCAAATCAAACAACGAATTTACGGAAAACAAACAAAAAGTCTGCAATTTTCTGAGATACCTACCAAATTTATTATCACTACTGTTAGAATGATATACTAAAAAGACATGATTTATTGTTGGGTTTTAGTATTTATTTATTAACAATGAATGAATTATTTGAGAATAGTTTTGAGCAATGTTGTACATGTTATTTTTATGTACATGTGTCTTTATTTTGTATAGAATTATTATGATTACTTATACTTAATCTCTAGATTATTTTCGATACACATATTTATAATATATACTGCTTTGATTTGCAATGGATGAGATTTGTTGTGGTCAACAAACCCGTACGTAGGGCAGTGATATTATTTATATGGTGTGTCTATAATCGAAGGAATTCACGTCCCTTAATAAGGATTGATGATATTCACTCGAGAAGCTTATAAGTTTTGTTTGTGTCAAATATTGTAAGTGGACTTTATATCCGACACAACAAATAAGTTAAGTGGAAAGGTTAAGGAAATAATATGCCGAGTAAAATAATTTTCAGTAATTTATTTACTTGGTGGATATCTGTGATCTGAATGTGAGAAGAAAATTTAATTATTTAATAATGTGCTATCAAATATTATTTAAAAAATAATTAGAGTGCAATTATATTCTATAGTGGAAATGAATGTAATTTACGGATAGAATATCCTAAGATTGGTAAAGTATTAATTAGATAATATTATATTAATCTGGTTAATAAGATTATATAATATTTATTAGTTAAGTACTAATCTAATTAGGATTAGAGTTTTAGATAAGTCAGAAGTCTTTTCCTCCTTGTACACAAGATCCCTGTTGTACCCTATATATACTGTTCATATATTAAGTAAAATAAACAAACTTATTAGTTAGGGTTTACTAACGGTTTTGAGAGTTTAACTCTGTAAGAGCAAGAACTGTAATAAGAACACAACAGAAGGTAAGTGTGATCTAGCTCTGCCCGTTAGATATTTTTGTATTGTTTTTATATAATCCATATACACTATAATCAGGATCCAATGGCAGTTTTCCGCTACAAAATAAAACGTGTTTCCAACAATTGGTATCAGAGCCATGATTATACTGTATATTGATTTATTTTATTTGTTGATTGAATAGATATTTAATCTTTTCTGGGTAAATTTTCAATCTGATATCAAATATATTTGTATTTGAAATATGTGGTTATCCTGTATGTTACGAATGGGTTTATATATGTGTATGTAATCTGATGGGATTTGACTTTGTATTTGTTTTACATGTTTGTAATTATTTGAAATCATGTATAATTCTCAAAGTCAGTATACATTTAGAAGATATATACAAACATATTCATATACGTATGAGAATTAGATCTGTTACTTGGAATCTATTAATTAATAACAATTATATTTAATTAATAGTTAATTGAATTGACTGAAACAAATTATAATTTATGTATTTAATTATCACGTGTTGGCTATAGTGACTTCATCCATATTAGATGAAATTAATTACGGACCACTAAGTATAATTTGTATACCTAAAATTATAAATAACTAAGTGGGAGAGTGAATTTATTTCGTATAAATGTCACGGTCTCCATCACTACTTTATAGATGAAGTAATTATTTTACGCATTGATTATAGTGCCTTCCTCCCCATCGAATGGAATAATTACGGAATCATCAAGTATAAAGTATAAATATTTTGTTAATATCTAATCATCTCTCCATCTGATAGATTATATATCAGAACAATGGATTTATAATTGGTAATGGTATTCACTTAGATATAATTATTATTATCCCTCTACATCTGATGCTATGTTAATATTTATATGACCAAAGTTAAGTCAGATATTTAATTTTTATTTTGACTTTTGTCTAGACAGTAAAATTAAATGGCAAAACTAGCATATCGAATGTTAAATAATATACGTCCTCCCTTCGAGGAATATTATTTACGGTGATTAGGCTGGTGGTGGATTAAAGTTTTAAATATTGGATTATGGAGCATATTTATTAATAATTCATAGTTATTTTAGTTGCTCATTTAATATTTTATTAGAAATAGTTTTCTCATGATAATAAATAGCATTTATACCACTAGTTATTAAACTTAAAAGGTTAAGTTGTTGATTTGAATTATTATAACTCAAAAATAAAACTCGGATATTTTTATTTGACTGCTATTAAGCAAAGTTTTGTGTTTTAAGGTATGTCCATTGGTTCCGAGTGAGTGGGTAACTAATTAGTTGACTCATGGTTATCGGAGGTGGATTGAATATAATTTGATGAGATGTAACGGTAATACATATTGTCATTCATGACTATCGTATTGCGACATCATCATCAATTTATGATATATTTCTATGACATCACGATGAATTTAAAACGTATGTTTGAGATTCGAGATTGTGATAATAGAGAAAATAATATCTGAAATTTCTTAAACACAATAATGGCGAAGAGATAGTTTAAGGATCATGTTGTTGAACTAGTGATTCTTAAAGGTGAAATCAATGGCGAAAGCCAAGTTGATAGTTAAGGCACCAAAAGGTCTCATGAAAAGTCTAGTGTTGCTTAGGTTAATGAAAAGTTTCTGTTTCTAAACCGGAATGTTATAAGAAAAGGAAAAAGTCACATGAACCGGAAGCAAGTCATTTAATATAATATTGTCCAATACATTTAACTTAAAATTAAGCTATAAGTTATATCTCTTTCACTTGTTACTAGAAAATGTTTAGTGATTGTATCTACCGTAAGCTATTGTGTAGATATTGGAATCACTAATCATGGTTGCAATTTATTATAAATGTTCCAGTAAACCAGACAGTTTAGTGATGGCGAGATATTACACTTTTTGGAAGATTGCACAAGGTGCAAGTATTTAGAGTGGATGATATTATAATTGATTATTATTAATCATACATTAATAATAATAGACATTGTATATAAACCTTCCATTAGAAAGAACTTTGGTTCGGTTTCTAAGATAATGGATGAAGACATTTTTTTTATTTTAATAACTCTCCAGTTATTAGGTAAAATAGACAATTTGTCGGATATGGTAAATAAGTGAATGATCTTTATATTATTGTTAAATTCTAATTCTGCATATCAATTAAAATTTGAATAATATTATTAACATATCATATTAGAGAAATTAACTTTCAAGTAATGAGTTATACTTGGCATGTACTCCTAGGTTATTTTAATCTAAAAATGATGTCAAGGTTGGTTTAAAATGGTCTATTTGGATCACTGAAAGTGAAAGCGCTACCAACTCTTGAATCATGTTTAGATAGTAAAATGACCAATTGATCTTTCACGATCAAATGTTGTATGAGTTAAAGAATTGTAAGAATTTGTTCATTCTGATTCGTGTAATACTATGAGATCCATGATAGATGAGTTTTTGAATAGACAATCACATTTATATATGATTATTCAAAGTAAATGTACATTCATTTGATGCATCGTACATTTAAGTGCTTTGAATTATTCAATGCATTTAAGATGAAGACATAAGTATCTTGGAAATGTATATCGACACTTCAATTTGATTGAGGTGGATAGTAACTCTTTTGATAAATAGTGGACTACTTATCATATGTAGGGATTATATCCCAGTTTACTTCACCTAGTCAATAATCATCAAACGGTGTAGTAAAATAAAGGTAAAAAGACTTTTATAGGAATGGTTAGGTTGATGGTGAGTTATTTAGTTAGTTTTATTCGTTTTTAGGATACGTAGTAGAAACATTAGCGTACATCTTCAACTCGGTTTATCTTAGCTAGTACCTAATACTTCCATAGAACTTTAGATTTGGCGCAAGCCTAGTCTTAAGAAGTTCTGTTTCGTGGGAGTCCAACACATGTGTTGAAGGAAAAATCAAAAGAAGTTTGAATCAAGTATTGATGTTTGTTTCTTGTATGTTATCCAAAAGAAACAAAAAATGGTTTCTTGTTGTTCTAAAAATCAGAAGTCATTATTGGCACATATTGACTGATTCTTGAAAAATGATAAGATGTTACCACGAATTCAAAATAAAGTTAGCTTGATAGTAGTTAAGAGTAAGTAGAGTGACATTTATTTTTATTATATACCTATAGTTCAAAATAAAATATCGCATGATGGGCTCACGGATACGTTTTCTCAGTGGGAGAGAGTGATTCATGCAGAGGATGTTGGTGTATAACACCAGTTCAAAACTTATTAATGCTTAGTACTTATAGGGTGTTCATCGTAGTGGGAGGGTCATGAAATGACCTAGACGTTTCTTATACTTATGATAATCTTATGAGATGATCCTTGATAAGTTGGAAAATGAACCCAGTAGATACAATGAATATTGATCTGAAATAAAGATGCAAGATATTGGCAAATAGCTATAAAATCTGGTCAAAACAGTTATCCTTAATGGAAGTCTTGTGGAGTACTTTTATGGTATAACCAGATGTTATTCAAGCAAAGGGCCAATAGCACATGTTGTGCAAATTTAAGAAGTCTTTAAACTTAAGTAGGCATCTAGGTCTTATTTTATCCATTTTGATCAGGCTATAAAGTCTTATGACTTTGATCAATGGTCGGATAAGTAGTATAAGTGCTGGAAGCGTGAAGGGTATGTTTTGATATTTTTGGTACTATGAGTAAATTAACTTAGTCATCATATATGATGTGAGATTGTTATTTACAGTATAATCATCCAGATAAATAGATATTATATTTATTTTGCCTTTGGCATTGATAGTAGATATAAATCTAGCTCATAACGAGATTGTTTAAGTATGGTAAAATATTTAATGAAATTAAATGATTAAGGATTAAATATAGTTTACCAAGAAGTTAGTTTTTAATCATTTTGATTAGTAGTCTTAGATTTTAGTCGAGTAGTAATTCTAGAAAATCAACATAGAGTTAAAAGTGAATATGATTACATCCTAACTTTCTGGTAAACCCTTTATTAAGACTTTTTCGGTAAGGTCTTAGATAAATAGAGGGGATGAGAGTTTAATGTCGGAAATCATGGCTTTAAGTATAAGTGGGCGATTGTTAGAATGATAAACTAAAAAGACATGATTTATTGTTGGGTTTTAGTATTTATTTATTAACAATGAATGATTTATTTGAGAATAGTTTTGAGCAATGTTGTACATGTTATTTATATGTACATGTGTCTTTATTTTATATTGTAATTGATTTGGTGTGTAGAGTACGGCTTACACGCGGAAGATCAAATAATTGGTTCTTACATAATATATATTTTAGAATTCACAACTTTAGATGGAGTGGACAACCATCGGTATAGTTGTAGCACAAAGTTTTAGTAGGCCCGTCTTGACTACATGGAACGGTTGAGTTCCGACTCTTTGTGCTAGTATACTTAGAGTATATTGAACAGGACAAAGTGGTATTATTTTATGTTACTGACCAGAATAAAATAATTATACCTAAGGAATTATTATGATTACTTATACTCTTAATCCCTAAATTATTTTCGATGCACATATTTATAATATATACTGCTTTGATTTGCAATGGGTGAGATTTGTTGTGATCAACAAACCCATACGTTGGGCAGTGATATTATTTATATGGTGTGTGTCTATAATCGAAGGAATTCACGTCCCTTAATAAGGATTGATGATATCCTCTCGAGAAGCTTATAAGTTCTGTTTGTGTCAAATTTTGCAAGTGGATGTTATATCCGACATACCAAATAAGTTAAATGGAAAGGTCAAGAAAATAATATGCCGAGTAAAATAATTGTCAGTAATTTATTTACTTGGTGAATATCTGTGATCTTAACGTGATGAGATAAATTAAGTATTTAATAATGTGCTCTCAAATATTATTTGAGAAAGAATTAGAGTGCAATTATATTCTCTAGTGGAAATGAATATAATTTACCGATATAATATTTTAAGATTGGTAAAATATTAATTAGATAATATTATATTAATCTGGTTAATAAGATTATATAATATTTATTAATTAATTACTAATTTAAGTAGGGTTAAAGTTTTAAGTAAGGTAGAAATCTTTTCCTTCTTGTGCACAAAATCACTGTTGTAGCCTGTATATAATGTTTATATGTTAAGGAAAATAAATAACCTTCATAATTATGATTTTCTAACAGTTTTAAGAGTGCACCTCTCTAAGAGGAAGAAGTATAATAGGAATTCAACGGAAAATCAAGTGTGATCTAACTCTGGCCATCAAATATTTTTTTATTATTTTTATATAATTCATATATATTATAATAGACAAGTTTTTCGCCGTAAAATAAAAGGTGTTTCGAACCATGCCGTGTTACATGATTACACAGCCATGAGTATGATGAGTATTCTCAATTAATTTGGTTAAAAAGTCAACCTTTGCCGCCGATTATTAATTGTCCATGTAATACATATATTTTATGCAAGTATTATTTGCACAATACAAGATTATGTGAACCCATATTCTGGGCGTGTGTGCTGCATGTATTTGATTAGTAATGAAGTTAGACCAGGTCACATGGTTCCTTGCTTTTGATTTTACACGTACATGTTCAATTCCTAATATGTCAATTTGCTTGAATATGGTTCCTGTATGGTGTGATTCTGTACACGGTGATTTGTACAATTTCCTAGTTTTACATACTTATCAATAGCATAATAACAAAACGAAATACAAATCGAATAATATCTTAGTACAAGATATAGTTGCATATAATATAAATACTTGATATTACCATCTTTAGCCACGCTGCTTATAATACATGTCAACTTACTTTAACCTTATTCAATTTGTCTTATTAAGAAAATATTATATGTATTGTGATTAATTATTTTTTATCAAAATTGTCATGTTTGACTTGCACATGTCCTGTTAAGGAAATATATATTTGTATATACCATCATAAATATACTTGCATATAGATTGCATGATGCCATATATAGGGCTAATATCGCATAAATTATTAGAGATTTACATGATCATATAAAATCATAATTTAGCACATATATTTTTACGGGTCACGGTTAATTACAAAATAAAATATATCATGATCTATTTATTTTTTGTACCCACCTATGCAACGAATGGTACGTGTCGAGTTATGTACACACAGATTATCATGCAGTGTGGTAGAGCAAAAGGCTCAGAAGACTGAGTCACTATGCGGGATCGAGATACTCTCCTCGAGGACATTTACAAGTATAAAATAATTTAATAAACTGAATAAAGATTACCCCAAGGGTAACAAACTTCTCCGAAGTGAACACGCATTCAAAGAGAGGGGCAAGAATTGCTGAATGTAAATAGAAAAGAAGATAAACTCCGAGGAAGGCCAATCTCCCTGAAAGGAGAACGTACTCCGGGGGGAGAGAGCTCAAGATAATCTTGGAGTAATGCCCGGGTATAGGAATAGTACCAAGGTCAATGTTTGCGAAGATCCAAGAAAAAAAAGGCCTTCTGTTGTACCCAGGAGGGTCCCACCTTAAAGATAAGCATTGACTCATAGGTCGTCAAGGCAAGGGAAAAGAGTCAAAGTACATATGTCTACCCGCATGAGCTCCCTGACGACAAGATTAAACTGCGAATAAGTAAAAATAGAGTAAAGCATGGAATCAAAGGGGAACACCGTGAGAGCTACTGCAAATGCCAAAAAAATGCTTACAAATAAAACTACCCTGGGAGCACACACTTATCAGGGCAAATTTGACTATTCACCCTCGTGCGTAGGGGTGAAAGAGATAACGGTGGGTAATTAATTCAAACTTCAAAGGGCATAAAAATGCAAGACATATAAAAGGCATGAGATAAATGCAATAGTTTAAACACTTGTCTTCTTACATCTAAAAAGAAAGAAGATCACACCAGATCATCCTTCGAAAGGCTCAGCACTCCTCTTCAGGAGCACACCATTTCTCTCAATATGCGCATAACCCTATCAGGAGAAATTTTGATGGATATGACTCCCCTCCCGAGACACATTATTACTCTTCAGGAGACCATGTCATCACTTCTTCACGATCCTTGCAGCCCAACATTAGGGCCAGATGGGAGCCTAGGAAGAAGTACCAAAAGGATGAGAACCATGAAGATTCTCCAAGGTTGAGTCCATGCCACCATTTCTTCACGACCCTCATCGCTGAAGATTGGGGCCAGCGGGGAGCGTGAGACAAAAAATCAAAATTTCAACAATCACGAAGATTCTCTAAGGAGTATGTCTTATTATCTAGAGGCCTTCACATGGAGGAGAAGAGTCGCTTGAGTTACCCTTGAACCTCAAGACGCACATAGCTTAATTTGAGGAATATATCCCCCACTTCATAACATGATCTCCATGAACGATTTCTTAGGTTGACCAGGATATAACTATGGAAGAAATTATGCAGATCACGAAAAGAATAGCAAACTCCACAAGAAGTTAAAAGGGTCATTCAAAAACTGACCAAGAAATGACACTAAGGAGGTGAGAAGCATAACCGCTCCTCAGGAACAGCGGGCACGCTCCTCCCAGCGAATCGCTCCTCCTAGATAGCCGCTCCTCCCAAAAAGTACGATCCTCTAAGAAAGCACATTTTTTTAGCGAGTATGCTTCTCTCAAGAAGCATGTTCTCCCCAAGAAGCAGACATCTCCCATATGAGAAGGCACAACTTATTGAATTACGAGACACGTTATGTGTTGATCAGGATCCACGATTCTTATATATTATGGGCCTAGGTCCAGGGGTTAATCCGCCCTCGCATCATGGGGCTTGCCTCCCCTAAATAAAAAGGCCGACGTCTCCCATATCAGGAGACGTGACTCATTGGATTGCAAGGCACGTTCCAGGTTGATCAGGAGCTAAGATCCGTGTATATTACGAGCCCAGGTCCAGGGGCCATGCTCTCCTTAGGTCATTGGGCTGCCTTCTCCACACGAATAAGCACGCGCCTCCCATATCGGGGAGCACAACTCATCAGATCAGGAGGCACGTTCTGCATTGATCAAGAGCCACAATCTACGTATATTACGAGCCCATATCCAATAAGCACACCCCCCTCACATCAGGGGGCTTGCTTTCCGCATATCGGGAATCATCTTTTCCGCTGACCGAGAGGCGTTCCTCCTGCACGAGGAGGAACAAATCGTTAACGATTAAACTTTTCAAGAGGAATCGAAGACAACACTTACTCGAAATTAGAGGACATGAGACAACTGTCTCTAATGTAGATAATGGTCCAGGAAAAGTACACAGTTTATTGAAGACTCATCGACAATCGGCAATGGGCCCCCTTTACAATAAGAAGATCAGAAGAAGACGAGACGAAGATAGGTGCATAGAAAAAGACGCACCTAAAAAAATTTGATAAGGAGAAGAGCTAGGTTTGAAACGACTTCTCGGGTCATTCCACCACCGTTGGGGATATCCCCAACCAAATCTCAAGGGGTCTACCTCAGAGGTGACCTCTCGACCAGTCCCATTATGCAGAAATTCTTTGAGGCTGAATTTGTTAGACTGCGAGTTCACCTTAGGGTAGTATTTACAAAGATCTGTCGTCATCATAAAGAAGGTTACTATCATCATCGAGGCCTTTTTAACAGCTTCCGTGAGAGGTAGTTACCCAAATGAAGAAAAAAGAAGACCCGCAACCCATATGGAGCAAGGTTGCGACTCTCATCAACTGCGTTTTGAAATTTCCCTTGTCAAGGCACGCCGCCGAGGCATGGGGAGAAGCATAATGGGAACATTGACGTCAATATTCATCTCACGTTGTCCGAGGCCTAGACATTGCCCTTAGGCAAGTTGAATGTTCCAGAGAATGAAGAAGACTTTCAAAGAAGGAAGTCGTAGAAAAGTTTGTATAACCTCTTCTCAGAGGGGCTTAGTCACTCATCAAAGGAGTTTGGTTCCTTACGAGGGGAATTTATCTCCTTTAAGAGATTTATAAGTCCTCACGGGAGGTTGTTACCTCTCTTCAGAGGAGTTTAGTCTCTTACGAGAGGAGTTTATCTTTTTAAGAGACCTATAAGTCCTCACGAGAGACAGTTACCTCTATTTAGATGAGTTTGGTCACTCTAGAGACATTCATCTCTCTTCAGGCCAAGAAAATGGTTCCCCAAAGAAGGGGAGAAAAGTGGACAATGGTCCCCAAATAGACCGGATTCATTCTTTGTCCCACGACAAATTCGTAGACAGCGATCGGGGTACGGTGGTGCTTATGAGGACTCGGAGTCGAGGAGCAACGTGATGATAGAACTTGACAATGGCAGGACATTTGTGACTTAAACTCTCCCAAGGAGGTGGACAGTATTCGAGTCCAAAGAAGGGAAAGGAATTGCTAACTGCAAGCGTCCGATTCTCGCACTCTCATAGATGAGGAGCTGCTGACGGAGGTTAAAATATAGGGTTAAAACTCCAAATTAAATGCAATAAATGGAGTAAGACCGAGTATTTAACTTAGATATTAATGAGGAATTAATGACCCTTGCAAGGGGGACAGTTAGGGTTGGTTTTCACCCATGCACAAAGGAGCTGACGAGTAAGATAAGCATGAAAAGATACTAATAAGACACTTTCAGGAAGTAAATATGCTCATAAGGAAAGATGACATCAAATATATATGAGAGACGTCCCATAAAGATATGGTCTAATGTAGAAGGAAGTATTCCTTGTCATACAAGGAAATAGAACCTCCTACGAGAAGTATAATTCCATCCCCTCGGACCAGTATATTCTTGGGATCTAGAGAGAGACAATGCTAAGTGAAAATGGGTTTTCATCACAGTTCATATATAGCGAGCGTCGTGGCCCTCGGGGAATCCCATCCTCGAGGAGGTTGGCAGCAATATTCTTCCGCAAGAGCAAGTCAAAGTCAGCGGATATACATAGAAAGATACACATGAGATTATTATAGTATATTTTTGATAAGGCAAGAGGTATGTTATGGCATGATCAGATATGACTCTCAAAATTATGCTAATTAAGAAGATCTACCCTATGTCCTCATCCGCCTATATAAAGAAGCTCATTCACCATGAAGAAGGGGATCCCCAAATCATATCTCTCTACAAATTTACACTAAATATCGGTTATTACTAAAACTTACTTCCATTCATATTCAGATATTAAATATTTTATATACACCATCAGAGGTTCACACCTTCTTGCAACTCCTCTGGCCGAAAGAAAGTGAACGGTGGCAAAATCAACAAGTCTCCCTTGATCTTAAATTCAGTACGCAGATATTACGTAGCTATAAGCGAATAAGGCGGGCAAACCCTACAATGGAATTTTACTATTGGCTCAAAGTATCGGAAAGTTCGTAAGCGCAACAATAGCGAATTTAGCGGACAAAGCCCTAAAAAGGAATTTTCCTATTGGTTCCAAGATTGAAAACTGAGACCCACGTACTGGAATATGCAGACTGTTGACTTCTTTACAAAGGCTCATACTATTCAATGACATCGTTTTTTATTGAAAAACTCTCGACGTTTTCAGCTGTACCATCGTGAGTTTGAAGGCGATGTTATTATATAAATGATCTATATTATTATATAGAAGGTATTTTAGTATTTCTACATATTTGTATTTATAATTGGTGATTCTACATATTTCTCTCTTCTCTATTTGGTGATTCTTATTTATTATTTGATTATAGAATTCTTGGATTCTAACACTACTATCAAAATGGACTCGGACACATGCTCCATACCCGATACCTGGCCAGAGTATCAGCAAGTCCCAAAGATCCAACAATATACCGTAACCGGCCACTTTTAAAAAAATATATTCACCTTGTATTTATACCATATACCATGTTCCTCAACTTACAAGATTCTTTTTAAATATGGGACCATGTATGAACATGCACCTCGATCACATGCATATTCCGTATTAAGCACTTTAATTTTTTGTCGCAGGTGTTAGGAACCATAGAAGCTTGGACCCATTGACAACATAAAAAGTGCTATGCCCATCTCTTTTTTTGTTTACTAGCATGCATGCATGTAATAATATGATTTTAATGTGTTCGTGGGGTAACTCTTGGAACTTGAGAGGCCAGTGTCTTATCAAAAGCCGACCCGAAAAATAATTATTAGTTGGTTATATTATATACTCATAAATGGATAAAATTATGGAATAACAAACCGTAAACGAAATTTGGTTCGTTATGAGATTTCTACTATCAAGATCTCAATTGTGATCATATGAGTTTCTGAACAAAAACATTATTACGTAACAAAAGACAACTACTGCTCTCAGAAGAGACTGAACTTGCCTGATTGATTTGATACTTATCATATGATTTTAAAGGAGGGATTACACCTACGATAGAAGAAAATAAAACTGCAAATCTCAAAATATAAGCCAACTATGTAGTTGTTTAAAGTTATTCAAGACTATTATTATATTTATACCGTTGCAAGTAAAACTACAAAGACAAAATAACTTTTTTTTTTTAAACCAAGACAGACGACTTCCGACAAAGTCACCAAAATCTCATTTTAGACACTGTGTGCCCATTTTCAGTTGTTTCCTCATGGCATATGCAGCTTTGAAGAACTCGTCCATTGCCTCAACAGAGGACCCCTTAAACCCATCCTCATTTCTAACAGCATCTTTAATAATCACCTTAAGTTCACTAGCTTTTCTTCTCATTTCCTCTCCTTTCCCAATCTTACCAAACACCAATTGTATTTTCTTCACCAACCCTTTTTGTGTAACTTCCAAGTTAGTCCCTCTAGCCACTTCGACACAAACCCCCATTTCTTCCACCAAAAATTTGGCATTAAAAAATTGTTCCGCTGCCATTGGCCACCCCAAAAGCGGCACGCCATGACTTAGTGATTCCAGCACCGAGTTCCACCCACAGTGACTCAGAAAAGCTCCTACCGAGCGATGGGATAAAATCTCCATCTGAAATATTAAGCAAAATTTAATGACCTCTTATTTATTTTGTATATGAAGGTGTTTAGTAGACTTGAGGATAAAGCAGAGAATTTAGGCCTCGTTTGGTAGGGTTCATCGTTTAAATCCTGTTTAAACATAATTAGATTTGATTTTTATTTTACCTTTAGAAACTAGGAAAAGACTTATTTGGTGAATGGTCTCACAATTATAAAAATTAGAAATATGAACACGGACTGAGAATATTGACAAATCCCTTGTTTTCTATTAAGATTCTCATAGTTTCAGGCAATTTAATTAAATTTTCTTTAGGTTGATTTTTTCCTAGCAATTTGACTTTATACTAGTGAGATATTTTATTAGCTAGTTAGTTGAAAAGAGAAAATGACAACATTACAAAACTGCAAACTAACTACAATACTCAATAGTGTGAGTTTGTCTCCTAAATGTTAGTTTAAATAAATTTAAAAACAATACAGTAGGTTACAACGTAGGAGTATATATTTATATATAAGTTAATTTAATTAAAAAAAGGGGGTCGTGTCGTGTTACTCGTGGTAGTAAGTGTGGGTCTTCTTCTAGTTCAACGGATTTTAAAGTCTAACCTACCAACTTTAAACAATGATGCAACAGTCGGTTGATTCGAAAGCGGTGGAAAAAATGTTGCATTAGTTTGACTTGAAACTAAACAAACTTGGTCGACAAAAGAAGTCAAAAAGATAAAAAGTACGTATAGCTTTGGTTGTTTGGGATGGGTATATGAAATTATATATTTTTTCTGACTCATTTATCTGAATTCAATGCAATATGGTAACACGAGATAAAACTTTGACTAATTTTAATTTTTTTAAATTTTTTGGTTAATATGTTAACTGGTACTCGGAAGCAACTGTTTGTTTTTTTGAAAATTATTAATAAAATATGTGTCGCTAAATTTTAACAACATTGACTATTATGTTACTAAAATTTAACGACGTCAATTTATGACAGTTTTCAAAAAACAAATTGTTGGTAAATAATTTTTGTTTTAGTAACCGTTAACTATTAGTTGAGATATTATTGCATAAAAAAATTGCTCTCCCTCCCTCCTCTCTTTAAACAAAAACATTTAAATCCCATATTTTAGAAAACAATCGACCCTTCTCGTTTTCTTCTCAAATTGCTAATTTCTCTTCTTCGTATTCACGGAATTTCACCTTCCTCCCACTAAAGGAGGTAGTTCTTCTTTTTCTTTTGCTTTTTCAGTTAAAATTTGCAAATTAGTGCAAAGTGTAGTAAAAAAACTGTTTTGGGCGAATTGTTTAATTTTTACCAATTGTTAGGTTTGACTAATTTTTTACTTTTGTGATTGACTACAGAAAGATGTTTTTTTTTTTTTTTTGTATAAATTAGGGTAAATTGATTGATTTGGACAAAAGTATCCAAAATTTGGAATGTTTTTTCTGTTTTTATATATTGAGTAGCCTTCAATGTTAATTTTTGTTGGATTTTATATTTAAGGCATGTTTAATTTATTTATATTAGGGTAAATTAGTTGAATTGGATAAATTATCCAAAATTGCTTTTTTTTTTTGGGTTTTGTATATTGAGCAACCTATATGGTTGAATTTTTTTTAAATTATTAATTTATTATATCAACATGTTTGTTTTGTTTAAATTAGGGCATATTAGTTGATTTGTACAAACTATCCAAAATTGAGTTTTTGTGTTTTTATAAAATGGGTAGTGTATATTGTTGAATTTTTTAATAACTTTTGTTCTCTCATATCTGTAATTGTATGATTTTGCATATATGTTGGATGACTGCTCTAATATAGATCCAGGTCCGAATTATGATAAGGTTTTCTACGAACAAGCTAATTACAGGCCGACGACGATTTGAAACACAAGAATGAACACAAGCATAGTTATATTGGTGTGAATTATCATGAGATGTATAATGATAGTGAATATTATATAGAAAGAGTTCATTTTTATGGTTTGTGTAGTATAAAATCTTTTGGGATAGATCGAGTGTTATCTTTAGCTCTATTAGATACAGATGGCATTATGAGAACCGCACATTTCATTTTTTATTTGGGGAGCTTATTGATGTAGATATCCTTACTCCGTACATAATTTAATAGATTACTATAATATTTGGCAGATCCTAGAATATTGTTTAAATTATCATTCTAAAATTTAAATTTCAAACACAAATTTGTTTGATTCGACAACTTTTATGTTTTTTTGGGTATAATTGCAATTTCATAAGAGCATCATTATACTCTCTTAATTTTCACTGGTCTCTTAACCTATTAACTAAAAATGGACAGAGAGAGCAGTCACGGGTCTACAGTCACGGGTCTACGGTCGTTGAGACTAGACACGTGTAGGTTAGATATGGTTGAGTGATTACTAGGTATAAGGACGGGGCCGTGACATAGTGTCACATTTCTATGATGAGTTTCGCAAGGATAGATGGTTGCAATTTTTTTTTGCAGTGAGCAGCCAACGCAAATGAGAAGACTTTAGTTTGACACAAGATTTGATTACATAATTGTTGGGTACGTTATAAATAAACACAATAATTTCTACGGAAAAGAAATGGACAAGTAAACAGAAAATAGTTTCCTCAAATATATAATTATCAATTACAACCTTCAAAATTAAGAGTATGTAAATGATACCGAAATGGACTAAAGTCCGAAACGAGATAACTGCAAGCAGTTTTCCTTAAACGATATTTACCCCGCCACCTCTGCTTCGGGCTAAATGGGGCACTTCGTTTCCAAGGTACAACGTCTATCGCATGTGACTCGACGGAAACGGCACCGAGCCACGATCGGACCGTTGATGGTGCGGTACTCTCTCTCTATATGTATGCATATGTGTATGTGTGTGAATGTGTGTATATGACATGTATTTTCTTTGTTTCATTTTTTCTTTTCTTGTGAAAAGATAGATATATGCATGTTTTATACCAAAAAGCATATCAAGAGTTACATGTCACTAATGTCATAAATGGGGGCAATTAAAATTGTAAGTTACAAAATTAAATTGCATTCACTTACAAAAACCTTTCTGATTTTCCAACAATCCCCCACATGAATGCAATCAACTGACATGCAATGCAACGTGCATCCTAAATGCAATCGAGAGAACCATGAGAATTCACTGCATAAGGACAGGTAGCGCGCGCCTTGAACCTGCCATAACGAAATACATTTGGGATATACTTTCCTTAGGTATCGTAATGTTTTGAACCTTTAGCGTTTTGTGTATACCAAAATAATACCCGCACAGTATATTCTCTACACTACTAACTAGGCCCTTTAGTTGTTGTACATATTTGGCACTGGACTGCCTTGGCAGATTCAACCGAGTGCTCTAGTGATTTAGCCCTAGATCATCACATATTATCGACCATACACACTCGTTATAGGTGATTTCAAGTCAAAAGTGTCCTGACTCACCCCACTCAACCTTCGAGATACTTGATACATTAAGAGCCTCATGCTCACCCTTAAAATGGTACAGGTCTATCACTCTTTCATCATAGAAATGGGCTGAAAACTTATGTTCTCGAGTGCTTTTTTCGGTAACCCGCACAGTTCAGTTTTCCCATTGAACCCGAGACTGGAGTTTACTGTACAGGTTGTGTAGCTTATGTGAAGGTTTCCAATTTATTGGGCTTCAACCCCCATTTCCCTAGATGATGCTGTGACTCCTCCACGAGTCAAGCATTTTGTATATGGATCCGCATTGTTATCCTTAGACCTTGCAAAGTCTATGGATACCACAATTTTTGCTAGCAATTCCTCTTACGGATTTGTGTCTCCGACGAATATGTCATGACTTTGTCGGGACTTTCCATTATACAAATTATTCCGATCCCGTTTAATAACTGCCTGACTGCAACAGTGCACGTTTATTGCAGGAACATATTTTGGTCACTTGTAATACCTCTCAAGACTTCTCAGCCAATCTACCTCTTCTGTAGCTTGATTCAACGTTATGAATTCTAACTCTACAGTTTCTCCAACTATGCATGTCTATACAAAAACCTCCATGAGACTGAAGTATAACTATTGAAATTATCAACATCGTCAATTTACTTATAGTCATTGACTATATGTCTCATGCGCCTATCAACCTCATTGTTGATGGTCTCTTCCCATATACACATTATATGGATAGTATTGATTATTTCAATCTCATCGATTTACCTTTACTCATGAAGGTCAAGGGTCGAATAAAGTTTCTTTTCTCACCCTTTACTACACCGAGGCACTTCACCTTCCTTACAAGTTTCACTTGCCCACACTTTTCCAGCACCGTTTGAGTGTTCACTTGTCTTGGTTAGCGTAATGCTTTGAACTCTCAACGTATTAATCACACTTCCCCGGCGTTAGAGTTTTGCGGGAAAGCTTCTCTTTTAAAAAATATGCTTCTCGGACATAGAACTCTATATGCACCTTAAAGTCATCTGACTTATGCACTAGAAACCGATCAGCACTATATTTTGTGCTTATCCGATAAACACACAATCTACCATTTTCGATCCTATCTAAGTTAGCACCAAATTTTCATGAACTTATAGTTAGGCACCATGCCTTCTATAACTCTGGCTGTTTGGTCCAACTTTCTAAGCGGAAGTTTGTTCAACAAATAGCTTGCGGAAAGCTCACTTCCCGCACAAATTTAGAGTTTTTACCCTGAACTTATCAACATGATATTCATCGTTTAAGAACTACTTTTTTTCTCGAGAGCATAATAAGTCGTTTTTTAACAATTGGTGTCATTCCAACAACATAATTGTGTGAATGACGTCTCATATTCACCGTTTCATTTACACTGACCATGTATTCATATGCATGTGAATATACCGTTTCGGAACTAGTTAGACAATATCTAACACGTCCAAGAATAACCTATCATTTAATGATTAATACTTAATCATTGAATTAAAGTTGGTAGATTAACACAACAGAACACTCATGATTAAACATGTTTTCTGACAAGTCTTAATCCTCAACAATAGAATACACATATTCATTCTTACTTGAATGAATATCTCGACTGATTTGTCTTTACTTCTCATAAAGTAAGCATATCAGTGTTTAGTACAACCATAAATAAAATGAGGAAATACCTTTTAACCCCTTCTTGGTTTGCACGCATCTCAACTGCATCAAACCATTAGGTTATGTACTCCGTTCGAAACTTCAAACTGAAGACTTGGAAATACATTGCTTCGAACACAAACTCATATTTGTGTTTCAATTTAAACAATAGATTTAGAAAAATTAAACATTTATATTTTCATGACCTACTATACCATGTCAAATTAGTGACTTAGTTGAATAACTCAACATATCATTATTAACCACAAGAGTATCAACTAGAATGCTCATTTTGAACAAATAGTCACTCATGTATTGCCACAAACAAGCAAGCTTATCATAATTTGATCATTGTGTTTTGGTTACCGAAAGGCTACTGTCCTTTAGGTTTTAAAAACCAATAGTCATGATTAAAATTTGTATGCTTGCACTTGTTAGTGGATTTCCAAACGTTTAAAACATTTCCACACATTAACGCCCCCACAGTTCGTGCATTCCCTTTGTCCTCACTCAGGACATGTACATTTTTATTGAGAAACTTAACCGCTTTCAATGTGATAAATGAAATTTATCATTTATTTCAGACGTTTAAGGTCTATACCACTGAACCGTTAGGTATTCTCTCACTCGTCCGTAGGCGCTTTGGGGTACGTTTAGATTCTCGATCTATAGGATCGACGGGATACCCCCATATTTGTGGGACACTCGGGGTTCTCCCACAAAAATAGTAATATAATATTACTAAATTATTATTCTCAATAATAGCAAACTCAACATATTCACAGTATGTTTTACTAACAAATTAACAATATGTTATTTCAGCAAATTAATAAATATTTTTCCAACAAATAAATAAGATGTTAATTTCAACAAATTATTAAATGTTCTTTCATCAAATTAATAAGATGTTATTTCAACAAATAATAAATTAACCGATATTTGTTTATTCTTAGAATAAAACTCAACAGCTATTTATAATTTGTCTATCATCAAATTATTTGCTCTTGGATGAACAAAATTTGTTATTAAATAACCTTTCATACAAATATGTAACCGATTCGTCAATGCAATTCGTAGGTAGCTAATAAACCTCTCCATAAATGCCAACAACGACTGTCGTTATAATAATTTATAACTCTCCAAATTAAATTGTGATTAATCACAATTAATAGGAAGTTATAAATAATCATCATTAATCTCATTAATGATCAGCGTTACAAATTTTGTAACCCTCCAAAGTAAATAGCAATAAATCACAATTAATAAGCATATCACTCATTATATCACCACATTAGTGTCTTTAATAATGATGATTTTGAATTTGTAACCCCCGTCATAAATATTGAGATAACAAACAGTTTCAAGAATGAAACTAAAACTACTCATTCGCAAACACCAAATTTCTATAACCACGCATGGTTTCAGGAAACTGATTTTGCAAGAATATTCTAGTTCATTCCCGAAAAATATTATCAAATTCTGAAAGATTTTCAACCGTAAACATCACATAAATCTGATTTTACAAAGAAAAATCTTAGAATTCAAACAAGTTCTGTCGTAAGCCCCAAATTCTGAAAAATCAGAAAATGGTTTTACAAGAACTATTTCGAAACCAGTTCTGTCGTAATCCCCAATTTAATGGTTTTTACTAGAACTGTTTCGAATAATCACCGATTCTCCAATTCTATTGTAGAGATCCATATGTTTACACAAATACTCATTGGAAATTGTTAGTCATTTTATTAACATGAAAACAATAAACATGTATAAATCCACTAACAATATAATTAATTTAGTCTCTAACCAAATTATTTCTCATAAATATATCATACCAGTAAAGCATCACATTTTCTAGCACCAATTAAATTGGCAAAGTGACAAAATTACATTTCATGATTATAACATAGATATGAGATAAGACTGCTACTTAACACAATGTTTAAAGCTGCCAACTAATATACCGAATGCCTATATGTCCATTTAAACTTAAATATATGTCGTGTAAATAATTTACACTAATATACCCACGTTGAGATAGTATATATGCAACAAGACACTGGTATACACTAAATAATCACCACCAAAATAGCAATGTCCAAATAATTGTACTTTCACATAATAGTATAACCAACTAATATCCAAATTACTAACTATTCCAAGCATTATTATATGAATAGCAAACATACCCCTCATTTCTCAAATAGTCACACCAAGCTTTCAATATTAGAGAATAAATATCTCCACTATATGTAACCTACCAAATTTATAGAGTAACGGTAAACACAATAATGTTAAAACCATAGCCAATTACTACCATTACTTTGTCGGCCTCAAGAAGACAGTATCCAAATGGCCGTAACCAAAATCAATGGTACCAACATTAACCGATAAACATTACTCTTAAATTCACAATTTTAGGGTGTACACAAAGGTTATTATTATCCAAGTACTTACAAATAACCATGGACATATATATACCACTGAATATAACTCTCAAATAGTTAATCCAATTATTCAAGATATATCAAAACCATTAACAGAGTATTCAAGGTTAACAACCGGCTACAAACAAAGAAAATGTCTCAAATGATTAGTAAATAGTAAGCAGTTACCAACAGTACCCTTAATATTATCAAAATTCTTAATCCATCAATAAATAATTTATATATGTCATTTTAGAAGTTATTGAGCTCTACAAAATAACCATAAAAAAATTCACTCCAATTATACCATTGTAAAGGAGTTACAAAACTCTTAATCATACCACCCATTGAATTTGACATGCACTTAAACTTGATAACAGCCGGCCAAAAATAACAATACTATCCCATTTTACAACAATTACATACAGTATAACACAATTTATACATGTAACAAACATATTGCAAAACATGCATAATGTACAGAACAAGTTGCAAGAGACTAAATATATATAGTTTTGACTTTAACAAAGCAATAAATATTTCACGTTTTCTAGTATGGAAACCACAGTTAAATAACTTTCATTATTAACATGAAGAATGGAATTAAGCTACAAACCACGTCATATAACCATAATTCTTTAGCATCATATAAATACACAAACATGTATATAAATCTTTCTGAACACAAGAATTCTATCAGTGCATTTATGCATACAAAGCACAGAAGTCAAGTAAAACAATAAAACACACACCAAAGCAGTGTATCAAAAACGTGACAGATTTACAATCCAAATCACCGGATAAACTCAAACAAGGGCAAATGAAACGTAAAACACTTTTGACTATACAGCCGGAAACATCAATTTCTTAAAACCAAGATGTGTTAAAAAATGATTTTTCAAATAACCGTCTTAGCAACGGAAATAATTTTCTGTAAATCCATACACCGAAATTATTGTATAAACGTACGAAACATAAAAATATCGTTTAAGATTGTTGGGTACGTTATAAATAAACACAATAATTTCTACGGAAGAGAAATGGACAAATAAACAGAAAATGGTTTCCTCAAATATATAATTATCAATTACAACATTCAAAATTAAGAGTATGTAAATGATACCGAAATGGACTAAAGTCCGAGACGAGCTAACTGCAAGCAGTTTCCCTTAAGCGATATTTGCCCCGCCATCTCTGCTTCTGGCTAAATGGGGCACTTCGTTCCCAAGGTACAACGTCTATCGCATGTGACTCGACGGAAACGGCACCGAGCCACGGTCGGGCCATTGGTGGTGCGGTACTCTCTCTATATGTATGCATATGTGTATGTGTGTGAATGTGTGTATATGCCATGTATTTTCTTTGTTTTATTTTTTCTTTTCTTGTGAAAAGATAGATATATGCATGTTTTATACCAAAAAGCATATCAAGAGTTACATGTCACTAATGTCATAAATGGGGGCAATTAAAATTGTAAGTTACATAATTAAATTGCATTCACTTACAAAAACCGTTCCGGTTTTCCAACAATCCCCCACATGAATGCAATCAACTGACATGTAACGTGCATCCTAAATGCAATCGAGAGAACCATGAGAATTCACTGCATAAGGACAGGTAGCGCGCGCCTTGAACCTGCCATAGCGAAATACCTTTGGGATATACTTGCCTTAGGTAGCGTAATGTTTTGAACCTTTAGTGTTTTGTGTATACCAAAATAATACCCGCACAGTATCTTCTCTACACCACTAACTAGGCCCTTTAGTTGTTGTCCATATTTTGCACTAGATTGCCTTGACAAATTCAACCGAGTGCTCTAGTGATTTAGCCCTAGATCATCACATATTATCGGCCATACACACTCGTTATAGGTGATTTCAAGTCAAAGGTGTCCTGACTCACCCCACTCGACCTTCGAGATACTTGATACATTAAGAGCCTCATGCTCACCCTTAAAATGGTACAGGTCTATCACCCTTTCATCATAGAAATGGGCTGAAAACTTATATTTTCGAGTGCTTTGTTCGGTAATCCGCACAGTTCAGTTTTCCCATTGATGTAGATATACTTACTCCGTACATAATTTAAAAGATTACTATAATATTTGGCAGATCCTAGAATATTGTTTAAATTATCATTCTAAAATTTAAATTTCAAACACAAATTTGTTTGATTTGACAACTTTTATCTTTTTGTGGGTATAATTGCAACTTCATAGGAGCATCGTTACACTCTCTTACTTTTCACTGGTCTCTTAACCTATTAACTAAAAATGGACAGAGAGAGCAGTCACGGGTCTACGGTCGTTGAGACTAGACATGTGTAGGTTAGATATGGTTGAGTGATTGCTAGGTATAAGGACGGGGCCGTGACATAGTGTCACATTTCTATTATGAGTTTCGCTAGGATAGATGGTTGCAATTTTTTTTTGCGGTGAGCAGCAAATGCAAATGAGAAGACTTTAGTTTGACACAAGATTTGATTACACAATTGTTTGGTACGTTATAAATAAACAGAATAATTTTTACGGAAAAGAAATGGACAAATAAACAGAAAATGGTTTCCTCAAATATATAATTATCAATTATAACTTCAAAATTAATAGTATGTAAATGATACCGAAATGTACTAAAGTCCGAGACGAGATAACTGCAAGCAGTTTTCCTTAAACGATATTTGCCCCGCCACCTCTGCTTCGGGCTAAATGGGGTACTTCGTTTCCAAGATACAACGTCTATCGCATGTGACTCGACGGAAACGGCACCGAGTCACGGTCGGACCGTTTGTGGTGCGGTACTTTCTCTCTATATGTATGCATATGTGTATGTGTGTGAATGTGTGTATATGCCATGTATTTTCTTTGTTTAATTTTTTCTTGTCTTGTGAAAAGATAGATATATGCATGTTTTATACGAAAAAACATATCAATAGTTACATGTCACTAATGTCATAAATGGGGGCAATTAAAATTGTAAGTTACACAATTAAATTGCATTCACTTACAAAAACCGTTCCGGTTTTCCAACAACAATCACTTGTACCCTTTCGAGAGGATTTTGATGTATGTGCTGCTACATACAATTGAGGATCAGCTCTGTCATTTGTTGTACATAGACATTTGAAATTTGTACTATATTTTTTCTGATTCATTTTTGTAATAAAAATTATTTACTTGGTTTGTTTTGTTCAGGTTAATGACAGATGTGCTTGACTGCCATATATCTTTGATTGGCAAAAGTGTTTTGACTTTTGAGTGCCGAATATATTTTATTTGATTGAGTTTAAGTTTATTTGGATAATTTCTTTTTGTGGTTTTTTTTGGAAAAATAGTTCGTTTGGAATATTGGTATGCTGTTTATATTAGCAAATTTATGATGAAATGTGGTAAATTAGTTTAGTTTTTGCTTTTTTTTGGGTGTCCTAGATTTTTACAGAAAAATGTAACCTACGAGTTACAGTTCGCAACTCGTGGTTACTAACTACGAGTTACTATATCGTTCAAAATTAAAACTTGTTTTGAGTTGTAATTCGTAGTTACGAATTATAACTATAAGTTGCGATATTCAATTTTGATTAATGGGCCTGTAAAAAGATCCGGCATAGCTATATGAAAAAAAATTATTTGGCTAGTTTATAATTTTATTAATCAAAAGTAATTACTTTTTGCTTGGAAAGATATTGAAATCTTTTGATTCTTTTTGAAAGTGTGAAAGCAGGTGCGTTTATATGACCGAGATTCCGTGGGAGAGAATTTTGGTTTTTTTACTAAATAGGGGTCATGCATCTTGGTCCCTGCCAAGGTATCATTTTTGATTGAAGGGTTATTCTTCGTTTTTCAAAAGTCTACCCTGCCAAATTAATCAAGTGCTTGAAATTATTTTGATTAAAAAGCGGTTGTTAAAACCGGACCTTGAAGTCTACTTTTAATAATAGTAAAAAGTCAAAAGGCTTTAGAATCAACACCTACCTGTGGAGCCCACTGAGGAACAACCAATCCCCGCCTTTGCTCCTCCACCACGCGCCGGGTAAACCCTTTCGGAAGCCACTCCTCTGTCCTGAAATCGGCCGAAATATCAACTTCTAGAGGCGGCCTCACCACCCACACAAAATTCACATTTTTAGCCTCATCCAAAGCTTTGCCCAATTCCATCATTTGTGAGGCCGAAATCGTATTCATTGAACCGAACGATATATATAAAACCGAATTATCCGGCATACTATCAAGCCACGCGATACACTTTTCTAGTTTTACCCCGTTTTTTCTTCCAGACTGTCCCATGACTGGGCCGACGGCCCAGACTTGCAGTCTCAACTCTCGTCTGAAATAATTGAGACCGTTTTTTTCTATTTCTTCAATTGTGTTGAACATAATCCCATCCGAGTGTGCCCAGCATGGTAAATTTCTATGTTGAAAATTTGACCAGTCGTCTTTTCTATTTGCGTGTAAGTAACTCGTTGCAAGTTGGGTGACGTGGAACTTGCCGGACTCGGGAAAATCTGGCAATGTAAACTCATGGGAGTCGGATTTTAAGTGTGGCAAGTTCATCCAAGTCGAGTAGTAGCAGGCCAGGCCGTAACTAATGAAAAGTACAAATAGTTTTGTGAGCCATTTCTTTGTTTTATAAATTGATTAAAAATTAATCCGAGAAACTTCTTTTAAAAAATAAGATCATCTCTGGAATGCATCAAATAAATACAAGTTGTTTTACAGTTTAATAATTTAATTTATTTAGTCTAAGAATCGAATTCCTTGCATCCGAAATTTAACGATTCAAGCTGTTGATACTCAGGATTGAAATATATTTGCCTTGATAAAACTGCAACTCTGTCGTTTATTAAAAAAGAGAAATTGAAAATTTGTGTACTGTTTTTTGGTACATAAAAAACTATGTACTGTATTTATTATTTCCATTCCATTCCATTCCATAGAGTAATGGTGCGACCGTGTGATCTATAGTCTAAGCTGTCTAGCTATGTAAAAGCAGAATGTATAACCGTATCTTGTAAACTACGTAGGTACAAATGTAAACAATAGTGTTGCACTGTTTTCAAAGCGGTAAAGTAGTAAACAAAGACAGTAATGTAAACTCAAAGAAATATTTCGGATGTATATACCAAAATAAAATAAAATTGATGTTAGTAATGGTAATAGTCAATACCCTCCGGCGCCGCTGAATATGATGTGGAAGAGGCCAAGCTCGTGTGCAACCTCGCCGGACCACCCAAAGAAAATGTCCGATATAACACATAATGGCGGGGACCCACTAGATACGAGACCAGACAGCAGGGAGTGAAAATACGGACGTAGAGATACAGATACAGAGAGGAGTTTTATGACATGGTGGTAGGGTAGGGCATCGGTGTTCTCGATGCCAGGTGGCAGACCGTGACTGGCAGAGTCGAAAGGGAGCTCGTGAAGGACGATGGTTGAGGAAGAGGGGATGGAGGGACGGATCTTTCGGATGTTAAGAGGGGTGGTAACGAAAGTGATAACGTGACCTCTTTGTTGCTCGAGTTGGAGAGCTAAGGCTAGGAAGGGGATTATGTGGCCTTGTGCCATGAATGGGAATATTACTATGTTCTCTTTCTTCTCTGTCATTCTGTTTTTTCTCTCTTACTCTGTGGGGGGGTGTGTGAGGTGAGAATATGATAATGAGAGGTGCATTAGTCAAGCTAAGTAGGGCCGTAAATGAATGGAATCAACAAACACTGGCGCTCATTCGGTTATATTTGTTCATTAATCAGCAAACACTAACCGAACGCTTGACGAATGAATTGCCATGATTTATTCACGAACCATTCGTCAACAACATACTCCAATTCTCAAGAATTGAGATTAGATTCAACTGAAAAGTCGGTTTTCAAAATTTTATGGTATTGTATTACTTATGACATACATCATTATGTATCTATTATCACATATCATCAAGGGCGTATCATGAGTTCAAACGAAGGAGGGGGGCGTAATTAACAAATATTCGATTTTTTTTAAAATATGTGTTTTGTGTTGTAAAGTCCATCGGAATGTAAATAGTGAAAAAATAGATTATAGTAAAAGTAATAGTTATAGTTTTGTATAAGGGTTACATATAATGTTAAAAAAAAAACGAATGTAAAAAAATTCAAACTCATGACCTCTAGCACTTAAAATAAAGACTTATCCACTAGGCTAGCAATACAAGATTGAATTTATTTACATTATATATTATATATTTAAAAGAGTTATGAATATATATATTTAAAAAAACGAAAAAATATATTTTTTAATTCTTGTTCCGGACGGAGGGGGGCGCTTGAACCCCCTCCGTCCATATAATTCGGTTGGTTTACTTAACGAACACTAAATTTCCGTTCATGTTCGGTTCAACTACACGAGGGAACATAGACCGCAAATTGTTACCAAATTGAACACGATATGTTCGTGAACCGTCCAATTCATTTGCAGCCCTAATACTAATACAATGTTTCGTCACTATATGTGAAATATTCCCAAGAACAAAATTAGCAACCCCTCTTTAGGAAAAGATTAATGCGGGTTCGGCTTGAAAAATAGAACGGCATATAATCTACAAAAAGTATTTAGATGAGGTAAAAATTGCCGTATGGCTACCGGGTTTTGATTACGTAACAAGAATATAGATATCACATAAGTTATGCCCAATCGGGTCGACTGACTAGCTTGATGGGCATGTACTTTCAATCTCGCATTTGCACTAAAACCAATCGTTTCGAATCCTTATTCCCATATAGTCAAAATGGCAATTAAACTTTTTTTTTTAAATAAAAATTAAACTTTTGTTGGAAAAGCGCCTTTGTTAAGGGATATGCTATATAGTTATCAATACTATCATTTGCTTCTGCAATTTTGCCTCATACAAGTTTGCGTACTATTGCATGGAATAAATCAGGTACTCTCTTTAGCAAATGTTATGTTTTTAAAAGTGTTCTCTTAATGATCTTGGCTGATGTGTAAGAATTTCTATTTTTGTTAGGATCTATATGTGGTTCCCTAAGCATGTATGGAAGAAGATGCTGATGAAGGGGAGAATTTTCTACTTAAGAAGCAAAGAGAGGTCTAAAGATGTGAGAAACACCATTCAGACACCATTCAGACGGACTACCATGCTTACTGGCCGGAGAATGCATTCTGGTCAAATTACAAACGCAAAATCTTTCTTAGATGCAACACTCTAGATAGCTCTTCTTCTAAGAAAAAATGGGGAATCTTGCCTTGTACTAATTCTCATTGTAAAATAAATTCTCTTAAGAATTTTGAATGGTTTCTGTTAAGAAACACCATTCAGACGGACTACCATGCTTACTGAAGATAGTCGTATTCATATATGTTGTATGTTGTTTGCTTCTCCCTTAGCTAGCAGCTTGTGCTAAGCAAGGTTTCTTTCTTTGTTTTTTCAATAAAATTCTTAACTTCCAAAAAAAATCGATTATGTTTCATGATCGATCAGTATGACCAGTCATGGCTGATCGGTCAAGTTCACTGATCAGGTCGCAGCTTATAGAATGTTTTGTGTTGGGCTTCTTGAGCTTCGTCGGCTTCTCTTAGGTCTGGTCAAGACTTTGTGTAATGGCATTTTGCACTCAACTTTAGCTCATCTGGACTCCTTTCTTCATTCTAGCCCACTTTGGCAATTTTAATTCGTCCGAGTCTCGTTTTCCTTCCCTTTTACATAATCACTGCATTTACCTGAAAAATACAAATAAACGCCATTTATCCGGAAAAAAGCACAAATACTCATTAAATTAACTACGAAATAAAACACATAAATGCGCATTAACATAAAATGCATAAATACGCATTAAATTAATTAACCTTTAAACTCGTCTAAATTGCCAAAACTAACCCATATAATACACTATTTTGTGGTCAGATCATTTGTCTATAACCCCATAACCTCCTACAAACTATTGATAGTAGTGCGTCACACCCAAAAAACCCTTAGGGCCAACAAATTGCTCGGCCCCAGCTACTTTCCATCGCCTCAACTTTTGTTGAGTCAAGACAAAGTCCCTATGATGTTTCAATATGTCCCAACTATTGAACCTTGCTTCCGAAAAAAAACTTTGACGGGTTACGTAAGAATGATTCTCAACAAAAAGAGCCATACTAGTGTGTAAATGAGCCATGTGCTCATTCCACAAGCAGCTATATATAGACGAAGATATCATCCAAAAGAACTAAAACGAACGAATATAAATTGTGTTTGAATACCGAAGTTCATATCCGATTGGAAGGCTAAGGGTGTGCTGCAAAGTCTAAATGACCACATATTCAAAGATGTCGTGGTCTGTGAAAAATCCTTTTAGTGTACTTCCTCTAAATGTACTCGAAGTTAATGATAACACCTAACACCCCAGGAGAGGAGCTAGGAGGGTTGGCAGGGCTACAATCCTCCATATTTAAAAAAATAAAAAATTTGCAGTGTAATTTTTTTTATAACAAAAAATAGTTATTTAGCCTCACATATTATATTTTAAAATCCAGCCCCCTCGTTTACTAATACGGGCTCCGACACTTCCGCCAACCGCTCCTAAAATTTAGTTTGGTAAAGTAGGCCACCTAAAACAACTTATGCAACATGTCATCAGTAGTAGGTATAGGAAATCATTCTTAGTGGTCCCGTCAGTAAGGGCCCTATAGTCACTACGTACAAAATAGTCAAGTACCATATGTTTGTTCACCAAAAGTCTCGTGAGAAAAGCATCTCCTAAACTTTTTTTTTTATATAATTTTTGTGAAAGGATGCATACCTATAGTGGGCGTTGTTTCGTCCTTTAGCTGAATCCTATGGTGTGGCAATCCGTGGATGTCTCAAGAACAAGACTAAAATCAAGCAAAATCTTCCTTATCTCATCGGCCACATCTTCGAGACCCTCGCTAACTCAACTCTCCTTCCTAATATCGATAGCCAACATAAAGAATTTATCCTACCAATACCATTATGTTAACAATGTATTGAGATTCATCGCCGACGACGACCCCAAGGGTTCAGCCCAGGGTCCGTATCCCCATCAACACGACACTCCATCGACATTTAACTATAATCGGCCGTAACATAACCCAATTTACTTGATCGCTGATTACCCAACACAATATCTAAAACTGTAATATGTAAAACAAATAGTGTCGTAGTAAAATGATAGGCATGTCTAACAATAATAACACCATCATACCGCTCACACAAACCAAATGGTTTCGACTAACAACATGCATCCAAAACGGCTCAATACGAGTAACAGTCAACCTAAGTCTAGAAGCTACATCCCAATTAATAGAATTGTGTGTTCTACAAGTGTCAATAATAATCTATGACTCATCGGTCGAAATCATGAAGACTTGATTGGCATCGATGTCATAAAATATATTGTTCCACGCAATTAAACTATAAGTTTTCCCCCCCGACTTGCATCTCCTCAAAGGTGAACCATTTTGATCGCAACCGAACATTCCTCAACAACCCCACATAGGTAGTCGTAGACGTGCCTGTGGTCTACACATAGGGGTGTCAATTTGATCCGATCCGGCTAGAGTCGGCCTGGCCCAATGGTTCTAGCGGTTCTCTCATAATCTATGAGGCGGGTCGGGACGGGTCTATATAAATTTTTGTTCTCATTTTACCTGACCCATACCCGTATATGTAACGGCTCTAACGGTTCTCGGTGCGGGTATATATCCGAAAACCCGCAACTCTTTTGTATTAGAGAAGACTTAAAAAAACTAATGTTAAATGCAAAATTAGATGACAAAAGCTTCGTTATACTAATATTGAAATAATGTCCAATAAGTAGCACTTTTCAACTTTAATTCTCACAAGGTATCTATCAAAAATTGGATTCCTACTAGGTACCATTTTTTAAAAGTATATAAACCATTGTTTTTCTATTTTTTTACTCGTCGGTTTATTTTACTGTCTCCTCCAAATTGCTATCTCTCTCTCTCTCTCCGTAGCTATCAATGGCGATCTCCGATGACCTTACTCCTCCGACGACAACATTACTCCATCGTACTACCCTCTCTCTCCTCATGTGTTTAGTGGAGGCGATGGAGGCATAAATTCGCCAGATCTGAAAACAACCTAACGAATCTCTCTCCGTTTTCTCTCTTCGGCGATCTCTCTCCGTCAACGATCTGACCTAATCTACCACCATCATTGATCTTGTCTCAGTTAAGCTTCTCCCATGATATTTTTTGTTTAGCGTATTGGAGGATTTCATAGCTCAGCGATGATAGTCGCCATCACCGTGAGTAAAATCAATTGATGAAATTTAGGGTTTTATAGTCTTTAATTTCAGATTTAACTGGATACTAATTTCATTTATTTAATTAGATTTGATTTTGGATTTGTGATTTGAGAGTATAAAACTATAATTGATTTGTTAGAATCGTTTCGTCTTTAAATGAGTTGTAAGACATCTATGGGTTTGAAATAGACCTCGATTCGAGGCTGAAAACAGAGTCCGTTTATGACTGAAATTAAGCTCTATTTGGGGCTGAAATTAAGTTCTGTTTTGTTGCTGAAATAGATATCGATTCGGGGTGAAAATATCCATTTTGTGAAACATTGTTTCATTTGGTCATTAACAGCTGCATGTTTGTGTTTTTTGGAAGGTTTATTTTATGAAGTTATATATTGTAACATCCCGTATTTTTATAAATGGATTTTATTTATGATTTAATTTATCCAAAAATGTTTTATACAAATTTTACCAAAAACCGGTCACTCGACTAATTTTTAGCCAAAAACCGAAACTCTTCCGAAAAACTTTATTTTAAAAACATGTTACTAATTTTATAAATAAAAAGGACCCAATAGATTTGTTTATAAAGATTTGTTATTTTTGAGTAGTGAAATAATATTTTTGGATCATGAGTTAACTTTTAAAACTTTGGGGACCAAATAGTTCGCTTCCACAAACTCTCTCAAAACAGTTTGTACATCTTCAATTCAACTCACTTTCAAAGCAGAAAAACCAAAAGCAAGAGAGAAAAGAGAGAAAAGAGAGATTCCAAAGCTTAGGAAGAAGAAGAAGAAACCACGTTAGCGGATTCTTACCAGAAGCATCTCCTCTACGCGCTAAGGTAACGAGGGTTATCCATTGCGACTAGACGAGGGTGTATGTTAGGGTTAGGTCTTGCGTTTATTTTAAATTGAGGGTTTTGCCTTTATCTCAATTATGTTCTTAAATTGTTAATTGGGTTTTATTTGTTATACCTTTAATTCACTTATTTGAATTGTAGAAGTTGAGAAATTAGACTTATTAATTTTGAATTAATGAGATTATGGATGGGTTTGCGTGTTTTATGAGTTGATTATGTGATAATATAGTTGTTGATGAAATTGGGTAAATTTATGTTGAATAAATATGAATTGTAGTTTATGCATACAAGGTGTTTGTTAAAATGCCTGAATGAGATTTATATTGTTGGACTTGTTTGGCTAGTTGTGAATCTAGCACCTATGCTTATGGGTTTTGTTGAATTTCGTTAAATTGACGTATGAGAATGTGATAATTGAATGGTTTAATATTATTGGCGGAGGCCTTTTGATTTATTTATTTGTTAGCAATGGTCTATATCTCTTCCTATAATGGGGACATAAGACGACCGAGGGGTATAGGGAATGACTCGCCTTACAGACTGGGGCGAGTGGCGTGAAGAGGTCCTAGTGTGCACTTTTATTATTTTTGTTAGCAATGGTCTATGTCTCTTCCTATACCGGAGACATAAGATGGCCGAGGGGTATAGGGAATGACTCGTCATACGGACTGGGGCGAGTGGCGTGAAGAGGTCCAAGTGCGCACTTTAGATCTAATTTTTGTTAGTAATGGTCTATGTCTCTTCCTATACCGGGGACATAAGACGGCCGAGGGGTATAGGGAATGACCTACCTTACAGACTGGGGTAGGTGGCGTGAGAGGTCTATGTTTGCTATAGATGGATGTTGAGGTTATTTAATTTATTTCGTTGTACGATGTTATTTTATTTCTTATTATAAGTTGTTATTGTAGTTGTTGTTGTGAGTTCTTGCATTTATGGAATGGAGTGACGGTATCTTGGTGGTGCCGTCCCGTCTATGTATGTGCGTGAGACTCACCGTTACAGTTTTGTCTTTCAGGTACGACTTAGGTTGGCACATCCGGATAGGAGCATTAGCGAAGTATCGCATGGGCTTGGGGCTTCTTTCAGTTGCTTTATTTTCACTTAGACTAGTTTTTGAGGTTGTAGCCTACGGGCAAATTATTTTCGTTTGCTATCTTTTATAAATCTTTTCAAATCTTCTTGTGTTATAGCCGCATTTGGCAAACATTTTTATTTAATTGTTTAATTGTTCCTTTAGCTCGCAAGTCTTTTTCTTTTAAAAGTAAATTTTGTACCAGCAGGTTCTTTTTCCTTTTGTTTTAAAAAGGTCACGCCTTGATGCTCGCGTTTTGCGGATTTTGGTGCGTGACAAGTTGGTATAAGAGCTAACCATGTTCTTGTATACTTTGGGACGACGGGAAGATGGGTAACCATTGGACCAAGATCCATCGTATCATTTTCACAAAACTTTTCCAAAAAAAAATCAAACTTTTTCTAAAACGGGGGGTTGCATTTAGCTTAGGGCATGCAGCTAGAAGTTAGTAGTAGTTGATGAAAGGAAAGTCCACATGCGAGGTAAGTTGGGGACAATGAGTATGCTTGTTGATCCCGGCTTGCCAAACTAGTGGGTGGACCTCTCGTCGGTAGGTGTGAAGGAATACCTTAGCGATGTGGAGTTCTAGAGTATGCGAGGATGCTCGGATGCTTTTGGATAACGTATCATGATGGGTTATCCCTCGCACTTTTGTATTGTTTGCATGTGTGTGAAGATTTATATAGTGTGTATGAGGTATAAGTTTGCATGTCAAGTAGTAGCGAACTATTAGAGTGCGAGAATTGTGAAGTTGATGGTTTTATGTGGTATGTTTTCAAATTATTAACTTGTGTGTTAATGAACATTTTATGCGAATGGATGTTGATTGTCATAAGGTTGTGGACTAAAATGGTTTATTTGTGTAATATGTGCCATGTAAGGAATTTACAAGTGTTGAGAAATTTTACGTTTTTGTAACATTATTTTTCTGCAGGAAAAAAACGATCGGTCGTGTTTTAATTTCGACCGGTCGTATTTTTCAGACCTCTCGGGTAATATTTTGACCAAAATGGTCGCTAGTTTTGTCAAAAATGACCGGTCGACTTTTTCTGACCTCTCGGTAATATTTGGACCAAAACGATTGATCGTTTTGTCCAAAACAATCGGTCGTGTTCTGGCAATTTTGCGGTTTTCTCGCTATACTTCAAACGTTTGTTACTCTTTCATTTTTACTCCGAATTTGATTCCGCTTGAAGTGTTGGCTTCGTACTTCAGTACTATATAATTTTGAATCTTAGAAATCTTGATAAATAATTAGCATGAAAAACGAGCTTTTATCATGTTTTACATGTTTTGTGATTATCGCGTAATGTGCGGAACGTTGTATTGTATGATTAGCGGAATTTGAAATTTTTGGTGGGATGTAGATTTTCTTAAGTATTAGGAGTCAAGATGAATAAGTATAGTATTCATGTATGAGTAGTAGTGTTGAGTGAGACAACTAAAGTGTCGGTTTAACCTGTTTCTAGTCATGGCTATTACCACGAGAACTGGTGGATGAGGAACAGCTACATGCGGGGGCGCACCACCATCAAGCAGTGTGGCTACCCGAGGTGGGGCAAATGGAAGAGGAAGAAGAGCTCCAAGAGGGAGGGGAGAAACTAGATGGAGAAGGGCTGCTAGAGGTCGTTGGGGGAGAAGTAACGCTAGTGCCCCACCACCTGAGCAACCCGAGGAAGAGGTAGAGGTTGAGAATGTTTATGAGGAGGTGAATGAGAGAGAAGAAGAAACATATGTACCAGAACCAGAATCGGTAAACGCTAACCAAGTGATGACCGACCTTCAGAAGGTGGTGCAAATGATGGTGCAGAATGTACAAGCTGGAAGTTCAAGTAATAATGGATTGCTTAATCGGCAGCGGGGATAGAAGATGGGGAACAACGGGTGAATATGGCTCAGTTTCACCTAAAGGGTGAAGCACGGAAGTCATGGTTGGGGATCATGGATACTTACGACTTTAACAACATCGACTTGAACAAGTTCATTGAATTGTTTAATCGACAGTTTCTTCCCGATTCTTATAAGGATGAAATGAGGAGGCGGTTCGATGAACTATACCAAGGAGGTATGACTGTTCAAGCATACCAGCTAAAGTTTACCTCACTCTCGAGGTATGCCCCAGAATCGGTTCTAGGGGGTGTAGAAAAATATAGGAGATTCATGAAGGGGCTGAACCCGACCATCTCATTGCAATTGGCATCGGCCTGCCATGTCAACTATAATGAGTTGGTAAAATCGGCTCAAGCTGTGGAAGGAGCTCTACTCCATAGCAAGAGAATCTTGGAGAAGTTGAAAACCGGATATGATCCGAGGGAAGAGAAGAAGCGGACTTGGGATATGGCAAATAATTCGTGTTTTCCACAACAGGGCAGAGGACAGAGGGGTTTTAATCCACTACCGACAAACGTCGTGATGAGAAGAGCGTGTTTCCACTGTGGAGATGTGAAACATCGACAATTCGAATGCCCTAGAATCCAATGTAGGACTTGCAACCGATTTGGACATACGACAAGTGTTTGTCCCGGGGGACAAGGAAGAATCGACACCAACCGGCCCTTTAACCAACCTAGGTTGCCACCACCACCACCAAGAGGACCGGAATTTGTGCGACAACACCAATTACTTGGGAACCAAGGGGGAGGGTTTCGAAGTAACCACCAGGGAGGGGGAAACCGTGGGAACTACCGAGGAGGCCATCAAGGTCTGGGGAACCGAGGAAATAATAGTGGAAATCGAGGACCACAAGGAAACCCACCAGCTCAAGCTCATCTATATGCCTTGCCACAGTTGCCAATCCAAGGAGACCCGGCAAATGTACAAGGTATGGTTCTTGTGTGCTCATCTTGGGCACATGTTCTTTTCGATACGGGAGCTTTGCGTTCTTTTATATCTAGATGTCTAGTTGAGTCTTTGTCGTTAGAAATTGGGGTTCTAGAGAACCCGATTGTTGTAGAGACTCCTGTTGGGGGTCGAGTTGTGTTGGACCGAGTGTGTCGGTCTTGTGAGATAATGATCGCAGACCACGCGTTTACGTTTGATTTAGTTGTTATAGAGATGTCGGGATTCGACCTGATACTTGGAATGGACTGGTTGGTTCATTTCAACTCTTTCATCGATTGTGTTCGACGAAAAATTTTCCTTACAACTTCATCCGGATATGAGGTGTTCTTTCGTGGGGAAAAGGATGCTACCCTTTCTTCTATTCCTTATTATTCCAAGCGGGTTGTGGGCAACCTGTCTTGTCTTTTGACTAGTCTATCGATAGTGGATAACGATGAGGAAGTGGTAACGTGGCCAAACGTAGTGGACGATTTTAGAGATGTGTTTCCGAAGAATCTACCGGGGTTACCACCGAAGAGAGGGTTAGATTTTTCTATCAATTTGGTACCGGGAATGGCACCCATAGCCATTTCTCCGTACTGTCTGGCACCGGCTAAGTTAAAAGAGTTAAGTAAGCAGTTAGAGGAACTGCTGGAGAAGGGGTTTATTAGGCGGAGTACGTCACCGTGGGCGGCACCGGCCTTATTCGTGCAAAAGAAGGATGGATCGATGAGGATGTGCATCGACTATCGGAAGCTAAATAGGGTGACTATTAAGAATAAGTAACCACTAACACGAATTGACGATTTGTTTGACCAACTGAAGGGAGTGACGTTCTTTCCAAAAATTGATCTGCGATCAGGCTATCACCAATTGACGGTGAAGGATGAGGATATTTCGAAAACGGCCTTTAGGACCCGGTATGGCCACTATGAGTTTGTGGTCATGCCATTCGGGTTAACTAATGCGCCGGCGGCATGTATGGAGTTAATGAACCGGATATTTAAGGAGTATCTCGAAAATTTTGTGGTGGTCTTCGTCGATGATATCTTGATTTACTCAAGTTCAAGAGAGGAATACGAGGAGCATCTCCGTTTAGCGTTACTCACGTTGAGGGAGCACCAACTTTACAGAAAATTTAGCAAATGTGAGTTTTGGCTAAATGAGGTGAAATTTCTTGGACATGTGATCTCGGAAGAAGGGGTAAAGGTGGACGCGATGAAAATTGAGGCGGTTTCGAATTGGGCACAACCGAAAAATGTGTTCGAGATTCGGAGTTTCTTTTGTTTAGCGGGATACTATCGACGGGTCGTCAAGGATTTCTCAAAGTTAGCGACTCCAATGACTCACCTTACCAAGAAAGGGGTGAAGTTCGTGTGGAGTGAGGCTTGCGAGGAAGATTTCCTAGAGCTTAAGAAGCGGTTGACTAGTTCCCCCATACTAGTTATTCCCGAGCAAGGGAAGGGTTACCAATTGTATTGCGATGCTTCGAAGGAAGGTTTGGGTTGCGTCTTGATGCAAGACGGAATGGTTATCGCATATGCTTTGTGACAACTAAAGGTTCACAAAAAGAACTATCCAACACATGACCTAGAGCTAGTGGCAATAGTTCATGCGCTGAAGATATGGAGGCATTATCTGTTCGGGGAAAAGTTCGAAGTGTTCTCGGATCACAAGAGCTTAGGGTATATTTTTACCCAACGGGATCAAAATATGCGACAACGACGATGGATGGAATATTTGGAACAGTACGACTACGAATTGCACTATCACCCGGGAAAGGCCAATGTAGTGGAGGATGCTTTGAGTCGAAAGTCCCATGCGACCTTAGCGCATGTGGCGATCGAGGAATGGAGGATGATGGGAAAAGTGAACGAGTTCAACTTGGATTGGGTCATGTTAATGTGGGGACCTTGTACATAATAGTGGTACAACCGGAGTTTGTGAGTAGGGTTCTGAAAGCACAAGATGGGGACGAGAAAATGAAGAACTATGAGAAATAGATGAGTTCGAGCAAATGATTAGATAGTTGGACGAAAGGAACCGATGGAGGACTACGATTTAAGGGAAGGACTTATGTGACGGTAAACATGAGCAACGAGGTATTAAAGGAGTTTCACCACTCCCGACTAGCCGTTCATCCCGGCGGGACGAAAATGTATCACGATGCGAAGAGACAATTTTGGTGGCCCGGAATGAAAGGAGATGTAGCTTCATATGTTAACATGTGCCTAACTTGTCAGCAAGTGAAGGCGGAACATCAAAGGCCGGCGGGTATGCTCCAACCTTTACCGGTGGCGGAATGGACGTGGGAAAGGATAGCAATGGATTTTGTGACCAACTTACCTAAATCGGTAAGTGGGAATGATGCTGTGTGGGTTGTGGTCGACCGTTTAACCAAATCCGCACACTTCATTGCAATTAAGATGACGAATTCGGTGGAAATCTTGGGACGAAAGTATATTAAGGAAATTGTTAGACTTCATGGGGTACCGATTTCGATAGTATCGGATCGAGACGCGAGGTTTGTGTCGAGGTCCTGGGGCGCATTGTAAAATGCCTTGGGGACCAAGTTGACAATGAGTACGGCGTTTCATCCCCAAACGGATGGACAATCGGAGCGGACTATCCAAGTACTAGAGGATATGTTGCACGCATGTGTGAATGACTTCAAGGGAGGTTCAGAGAGCCATCTACCCTTAGTTGAGTTTGCGTATAATAATAGCTTCCAAGCTAGTATTGGCATGGCACCTTTCCAGGCTTTATACGGGCGGCCGTGTAGGTCTCTGGTGTGTTGGACCGAGGTGGGAGAAGCGGAAATGTTAGGACCGCAGTTGATTCAAGAAACAACAGAAAAGATTAAGCTAATTCGACAAAGGCTTGAGACGGCTCGAAGTAGGCAAAAGAGTTATGCAGATAAGAGGAGGAGACCTTTGGAGTTCGAAAAGGGGGATCAAGTATTTTTGCGAGTTTCGCCCAGGAAGGGGATTATGAGGTTTGGCTCTAAAGTTGAGCCCGAGATTTATCGGACCATTTGAGATTGTGGACCAAGTTGGAGAAGTTGCATACCGGTTGGACTTGCCACCAAAGTTGGCGGGGGTTCACCCGGTGTTCCACGTGTCAATGTTGAAAAAGTATCATCACGACCCCTCACACGTGGTAGACTTTGAGGACATTGAGGTTAGTTCGGATGTGACCTACGAAGTGGGACCTATGAGGATTATCGATGTGCAAGAGAAGAAACTTCGAGAAAAAACAATTAGATTGGTAAAGGTGGTTTGGAAACACCATGGGGCCGAGGAGGCAACTTGGGAACGCGAGGATGAGATGAAGAGGAAGTATCCTGACCTCGTACTTTCTTTAGGTACTTTTGTTTAGATGCTTTCTAATTTCGGGAAAAAATTTCTTTATCGGGGAAGGGTTGTAAAGTCTAGAGTTTGGAGTTTATTTTATGAGAGTTTAGTTTACTAGAAAGGTCGTAATTTGAGTTTTGTAGACGTTGTAGAGTTTTTGAGGTAGAAGCATGTCATCTTTGTTTACTTTATTGTCTTTTATTCTATTTAGATATTGTATAGAGGCCGTTAGTTTATTTGATATTCTTACATGTTGTTCATTTTCTGGAGTTATGGATTATGGAGTTGTTATGGGTTGTGAACCCTGTGTATTTTATTTCTTGAATTATGACACGAATTGCACGTTTAAATTCTTATGGTCTTATTTATAGTTTATCATTTCTGGGTATAGTTCTTTAGAGAGGAAAATTTCGGGACGAAATTCTTTTAAGGAGGGTTAGTTGTAACATCCCGTATTTTTATAAATGGATTTTATTTATAATTTAATTTATCCAAAAATGTTTTATACAAATTTTACCAAAAACCGGTCACTCGACTAATTTTTAGCCAAAAACCGAAACTCTTCCAAAAAACTTTATTTTAAAAACCTGTTACTCATTTTATAAATAAAAAGGAGCCAATAGATTTGTTTCTAAAGATTTGTTATTTTTGAGTTGTAAAATAATATGTTTGGATCATGAGTTAATTTTTAAAACTTTGGGGACCAAATAGTTCGCTTCCACAAACTCTCTCAAAACAGTTTGTACATCTTCAATTCAGCCCACTTTCAAAGCAGAAAAACCAAAAGCAAGAGAGAAAAGAGAGAAAAGAGAGATTCCAAAGCTTAGAAAGAAGAAGAAGAAATCACGTTAGAGGATTCTTACCGGAAGCATCTCCTATACGCGGTAAGGTAACGGGGGTTATCCATTGCGACTAGACGAGGGTGTATGTTAGAGTTAGGTCTTGCGTTTATTTTAAATTGGGGGTTTTGCCTTTATCTCAATTATGTTCTTAAATTATTAATTGGGTTTTATTTTTTATACCTTTAATTCACTTATTTGAATTGTAGAAGTTGAGAAATTAGACTTATTAATTTCGAATTAATGAGATTATGGATGGGTTTGCGTGTTTTATGAGTTGATTATGTGATAATATAGTTGTTGATGAAATTGGGTAAATTTATGTTGAATAAAGATGAATTATAGTTTATACATACAATGTGTTTGTTAAAATGTCTGAATGAGATTTATGTTGTTGAACTTGTTTGGCTAGTTGTGAATCTAGCACCTATGCTTATGGGTTTTGTTGAATTACATTAAAGTGACATATGCGAATGTGATAATTGAATGGTTTAATATTATTGGCCGAGGCCTTGTGATTTATTTATTTGTTAGCAATGGTCTATGTCTCTACCAATACCGGGGACATAAGACGGCCGAGGGGTATAGGGAATGACTCGTCTTACGGACTGGGGCGAGTGGCATGAAGAGGTCCCAGTGTTTACTTTTATTATTTTTTGTTAGCAATGGTCTATGTCTCTTCCTATACCGGGGACATAATACGGCTGAGGGGTATAGGGAATGATTCGTCGTACGGACTGGGGCGAGTGGCGTGAAGAGGTCCAAGTGCGCACTTTAGATCTAATTTTTGTTAGCAATGGTCTATGTCTCTTCCTATACCGGGGACATAAGACAGTCGAGGGGTATAGGGAATGACCTACCTTACGGACTGTGGTAGGTGGCGTGAGAGGTCCATGTTTGCTATAGATGGGTGTTGACGTTATTTAATTTATTTTGTTGTACGATGTTATTTTATTTCTTTTTATAAGTTGTTATTGTAGTTGTTGTTGTGAGTTCTTTCATTTATGGGATGGAGTGACGGTATCTTGGTGGTGCCATCCCGTCTATGTATGTGCGTGGGACTCACCGTTACAGTTTTGTCTTTCAGGTACGACTTAGGTTGGCGCATCCGGATATGAGCATTAGCGAAGTATCGCATGGGCTCGGGGCTTCTTTCAGTTGCTTTATTTTCACTTAGACTAGTTTTTGAGGTTGTAGCTTACAGGAAAATTACTTTCGTTTGTTATCTTTTATAAATCTTTTCAAATCTTCTTGTCTTGTAGCCGCGTTTGGCAAACATTTTTATTTAATTGTTTAATTGTTCCTTTAGCTCGCAAGTCTTTTTCTTTTAAAAGTAATTTTTTTACCAGCAGGTTCTTTTTCTTTTTGTTTAAAAAGGTCACGCCTTGATGTTCGCGTTTTGCGTATTTTGAGGCGTGACATATATTGTTAAATATATGTTTGGGTCTGAAATTATGCTCATTTTCAGGCAGAAATAGATGCCGATTTAGGTCCGTTTGGGTCTGAAGCGTAGCTCATTTTGGGGCTAAAGCAGAGCTCGTTTTGGAGATGAAGCACAATTTGTTTTGCGGTTAAATTAGAGCTCGTTTTGGGGCTGAAACGCAGCTCGTTTTGGGGCTAAAACAGAGCTTGTTTTGGGGTAGAAACGAGCTTGTTTCGGGACTGAAGCGCATCTCGTATTGGGGCTGAAATGGGGCTCGTCTTGCGGCTGAAACAAAGAACGTTCCGGGAGTGAGATGAGATTCTTTTGGGATTGAAGTGCTTCTCTTTTTGGGGCTGAAAGGCAGGTTATTTCGGGACTGAAACGAGCTCATTTTGGTGCTAAAGCGCAGCTGGTTTTTATTTTTTATTGTATCAATGAGTTATATTTACATTTTCTTTATGTCTAGATCATGTCATGCTTTTGATTAAGGTTGCGACTAAAGTTGTGAATAAGACCGCGACTATTTTGGGATTAACAATGCCATGTCCCGAATTTACAAAAATCCGGGGACACGATTAAAAATAAATAAAGGAAAATAACCACAGAACAGATGACCTTCAAATCATAACCTTTTCACTTATATATTACACAAACACTGTTCAGAAACATATACTGTATATACAAAATGACACTAACTTGGCCTTGAGTACCTACTACATGCGTACATGAAATCGTTTCGGCATCGAGTTCTGCTAGAACACTCAAACATGCCTCGACCATGTACATCAGTGCCTCTGCCTAAAATAATATAAGTAAACAAAAATGAGAAACAGAACAAATAGTAAGTCAACTAAATTCATCACATATACGTCTACAAACTACAAATAATAATGCAATGTATATGTATTTTGATTCTTTTAATATTAGTGTTTCGTCCTGTTATATCTCTTTTGCTACACCTCTACTACACCTCGACTACAAACGCCAAGTGGCGTAACTCCACACATGATTCAAAAGTGTATGATTCAAATGTGTATAAAGTCGGATTCACAAATATAGTGTCGGATCACTCCTCAGATCCACGTATAGAATCAACTCCTCATGAGACTATACACCGGCTATTTCCGTATTTTCTGTGAGCACCAGGCCCGCCGGAACCCATGTGTCATGTGAACCCTAAACCAAATAAAAGACCGACAAAGTCAAATTCACAAATAAAGTGCCGGATCACTACTCAGATCCACATATAGAGTCAACTCCTCATGAAGCCATACGCAGTACGTTAATCCTAAAAGAAATTTAAAAAGGCAGACGACAACAAAGGACTCACGAAAACATCACACATCTCCTCGATTATTTAGCCTCGTTATTCCACTTTATTCATTAGTTATATGATAAACATTTATAACACTCAATGGAAAGCTAATGTACACCATCCGCAATAACCATCGTAATAATATATTATGAAAAGGACTGCTTACAAATGTACATAACAACAACAATGAGTAACATATACATCATTTGTAAAAGCTATCCATGAACATAAATTTTGGTTTTCAGACAATCGTCTCGAACTTAGGTTCAAATGAATTTGGAAAGCTCATTAAGTCTCTCCTGGAAGATTCAAGTTTCTATAAAGTACAACAGCTAGTTAAGACTACTAAAACAGATTAAAAACGACTGTAAAAAAAGAAAGTGATTCATGCCTAACATCATGTAGAATAGTTCTCTCTTCTGCACCGAAACCACACCTCATCAAACACAACCAGCTATGTTCAGATATAAACTACAACTACTAGAAATAAAACTACTATACGTCACAAGCAAAAATACACAAGAAACAATATCCTTCTCCTATAACATAGTAAAATCCCCTCTTTGAGTATCGAAACATTACTCGAAAGTCTGTAATCAACCAGTTTGCAACTACAACAAAAACAAATATCGCTATTATAAACATTGCTACTATAAACAAAAGAAAACAGGGAGTCGATTCCCGCATAGAATAAACATAAAAGACTCCCATATCAGTACCCAAATGGTACCTCGTTTAATTTAATATATAGCCAGATACAACTATATAATCTCAACTATGAAATATTAATTCTACTATAAATAACAAACACAAAAAACTGCCTTTAAATACCCAAAATGGTACCTTGATAACTTAGCTATATAATTTCAACTCCAAGTAAAATGTACTACTACAAGTAATCATATAAAAATCAACACGAAAACGATTCCAGCAAATACATCTAAAAGACTCCCCGTTTAAGTACCAAAAATGGTACCTGGTTGACGCTAAGAAAGGCTGGACATGGTGAACACCAAATGAAAAAGGCATGAAACTACTCAATTTGCGTTAAATTTCAGCTTAAAACCCGCAAGTGGCATAACTAAAAGAACCTCAAAATACTCTCCCCTGTGATAGTTGTCTAACGGAGAAGACGGATTGAAAAACGGATAATCGATTTGACAAAAAATCGAGTTTATGTGAGGTAGATGTGCTTGGTTGTTTTTTTTTTCCCTCACTTCTACTCTCTGTGTATATCTATTTTGTGTGTGTTTTCATGCGTATGTATATATGTTATAAGAGATGAAGAGGTGGGATGATAAGTTTACGTCTGGCTCCCACTCTTTCTTACTTATGAATAAAGGTACATACTTATCCCTTTTTTTTTTCTTTTCTTTTTTAACATATATATTTATCATCAGATATATAAATATACATATATATATTCTTCACTTTTTTTTAATATAAACCAAGTATAACCTATTTTATTTTTTTATCAGGGAGTATTAGAAACAAGAACTTGTTTGTTACGTAACATTTGCAACTTGAACTAGTTTGACAGGTTTAGTAAATGACTTTGAGTCAGACTTAGCTATTTTCATTGTTTATTTGGCATGCGTAATGCTTGTTTGGTTGAGTTTGTATAATTTTTAGGTGTACATGTTTGTATGATTTTGTTTAGTGACTATAAATATCCATAAGCTCAAAATGGTAAGAGCGCTTGCACCAACACTGAGGTTCAAGAGTTTGGTGGTTCGAATCCATCTGTTTTTTTTTTAATATTAAAGTAAAATATATGCAATTTGTGGTGAATTATTTTGTGTTTATGTCAAGCATTATGCAATTTCAACTGAAGTAGATGCATTTTCAACTGAACTAGATGCAATTTCGACTGAAGTAGATGCACTTTCAGCTAGAGTGCATCCTATTTAGCTGAAAGTGCATGTAATTCAGCTAAAAGTGCATCTAGTTCAGATGAAAGTGCATCTAGTTCTGTCTTGTCAATCAAAAGTGCATCTAGTTCAATAAAAGTGCATCTAGTTAAGCTGAAAGTGTATCTAGTGCATCTCGTGCAACTGAAAGTGTATCTAGTAAGTTGAAAGTGCATCTAGTTCCAACTAGCTCAATGCTCATTTTGAGCGTTGGACGAGATCAAGTAAAAGATAAATTTTGTTGGTTTTTTTTCATTACCAATTATTTTTCCTAACTAGCCTAAAACAAATAATGAACCGGATACACCACTATCATAGAAAACACTATTGCATGTAGTGTATGCAACAAACTGTTAAATCTTTAAAGCGTAAAAAGGACGAGTTTTGTCTCATGAGTGTTTACTAAATAACACCAACAAACGGCCATCTCTTAAATCTATTATCCAAGTTCCCCATTCTTATGAGATCACATGGATGCAAATTTATGGATACACTTAATAGTCTTATTAAAACATGGTAAGACCGCTAAACATACCTAAGATTTGTTATTAAAATGTCCCTCGCCCCAAAATAACTTGATTTAAAATTGTACATGTTTTATGATTAGTGTATACTGTTATCCCAAAGTTCGACAGTTGATCAAGAAAAACGTCTTGCAATTCATCATTTTTACTAAACTTATCTAAAAAAAACAAAAGCGTATACAATAAAAAAATATATTATTGCTTAATCTCCATGCTAGTTTACTCACAACATTTCTCGTTTTTTCATATAATAGGAGCTCACTTTTATCATTGTTCATTAATTTTTTTGCCTTCGACTTGTTTTCCTCCTTTGTTCACCCTACACCGCTCCTGCTTATCTCATCGGTTCTCTTTATCCATTTATTCTTCCGGACTTTTTCCATTCGTCCTGTCAAGTCCTGATGATTCTTATATCTCATCGGGTCTTTTGACATCACTGGGAGGGTATTCAACCATCTCAATGAATAGGGACGCATGTGACAATACTAAGTCTAGATAAAATGTTCTCTCAATCTCTGCTTACACTTGTGTTTAATTGAAGACTTATTGGGCATGATGTAGATTCTTAATACTAGCCATAATATTAGTATATGATGTAATGCTAGACATGTTCCCTTAGGGAACGGTGGGTTTGCGTACCTATCGATCTACCCTTAATCTAATCCTGGGACTCTAGGGTACCAACCACGAATTAACCAGATCAAGGACACCGTCTACTTAAAATTAATCTTTGTATATAGTATGAAAGTTTTATAAAATCGGTTTTTGCAAGTTTTTAGTGACTGTCGTGGGAAAATGAGTAAACATAAATACACTTTAAACTCTAGGTATAGCATGCAACTTGTACAATATTATCTCACCCTAAATTGGCTTGAGTGAAAGATTTAATAACAAAACAGACTTATCTAAATATTTAACACCATAAAGTATTAGGAGTATTTTTTCGGTTTCCAAGGTATCACCACATATTCACGTATAAGAACATATTTCCTAAATAATAAACCAAAACAATCTAAGGTTTTCTTTTTCATTTTATGTTTTTTTTTTCATGCAATCCTAACACAATATTTACAATGAAACACGATACACTAAACATGAAAAATATATACAAAATTAATAAAAAACGGAGTTATAGAGTATATACACATTTTAGTGCGATGTCACGACAGATCTCAGCTACTTGTCGGAAGATGCCTAATGGCTACAATGTTGTACTCCAAGTAATGCTCTTATGTTCACGGTCTCGATTACTTATACACTACTTACGTCTGTCTAATCAAAACACTAAACGAAGCATAAAACGCATGTGTGGAAGAAATCATAATATATTATAGTAAACTCCATAAAAACTCTCTCAAGTGAGAGAATACAAATAAAGACTCAATTTTATTTTATTTTCGATTTTCTTGGTTCTATAAAAAGAAAAATAAATGGGGGTTTTAATTGACTAAAAACACATATATTAACTATTTTTAGTTTTTTTTGAAAAATTCTTCCCATTTTCACATGCATTCAACGGTGATATACCTCTCCCGCCAACTAAATCTCACAGTGACCTCATTGTTGCCAGATTGGAAAACAATCAACGTTGAGTGCTTACAAAGATCACATGGACTGGACTAAACAATATTTACAAATGATTTTTTTCCTTTTTTTTTTATTTTAAAAAGGTGGCTCTTTCTTCTAGATATTAAAAATTTTATGGCCACTATTTTCGCTTACCTCGATCTCGTGGGTGTCCAATTAGACCTTTACACCCTTTTGGTTTAAACTTTGATTGGTGGGACGTTTTACAGATAACAACCTTCTTAAACTTTGGTATTTTTAGGTTGTGTCTGAGGTTATAAAATATTTGCTATGTTCATGTCTCCCTTGCCGATTAACTGTCCGATAACACCGCTTACTTCTCTTCCTCCTCAAGAATATGCTGAGATTACTTTCCCTCCTCTCATTAGATAAGAATTTTTGATTAATTTTAGAGTTGTGATTAAGCTGCTCAAGATATGGTGATGAGGACTCTCGACCTACTCCTATCGTCTTGCGATATCTAAAGAATCTTGTGCAAGGGTGATCACAATTTATAAGATTATGCTTTTGCATATAAGTTCCTAACCTTCCAGTAACATTAATGATGACTTGGAGAAAGCTCCACTTATTCCAACCCAATGCTCGATAAATCGAACATTAATTGATGTCAAAATTAAATAGGAATGGGTCGTGATAGGAACCTACATTAGATTTTGTAGGCATAGGTTTTCTCTTATCTCGACGCTTTATCAGCTCACTCTTCTTACACTCCCGCTCAACATTATCACTATGATCCACCAGCCTATCAAAAGTAATTAGCTCACAAGCTTTCATTTCATGCTCTGTGACCATCATCTCCTACATTTGGTTACTAATGTCACAACCCTTTTTTTCATTTAAATTTAACCTAGTATCTATTACTAGTTCATTAGGTTCATTTTTAGGGCGTGTGATCATCACCTCCTCCACTTGTTTACCAATATCACACACCTCCCTTTTGGGTTGTTTGACCATCAGCTCCTTCTTAGTTTCTTTACCAATGTCACAAACCTCAGTTTTATTACCACACATTCTTTCATTTAGTTTTGACTCCTTAACTGTTTTATGAGTTAGAGTGTAAGGATTAATTGATTTATGTGGTATCATTACTCGAATTTTAGGGTCTAAGTTTAGCTGAGGAATAAGTTTTGGTGTGATGGCAATTACCTTGGGGGTTACCTCTTCAATCTTATAATCACTACTGGTCCCCGATGGTGATTCAATTGCCTCCTCAATGGTGATTCCCCACTCATTTTCATTCGTGAAGATCTCCTCAATGAGAGGAAAAATTTGATCAGGGGTTGAGTCAATGAACTCCGAGGGCCAATTGGCATCCATCATGTCCCTTACGTGTCTAGGTGCGGCCTTATAGAATATTTCTATATTACCCCCACGGTAGTCCGATTGTGAGAGGAAGATTTTATGGTTCTTAAAGCTATTGAAACACATCCTACTCAATTTAAAGAAATTCATCATCTTCTCGCATTCAACTAGAAGGTCAGAATTGGTCTTTGAATTAGGAGTTTCAATCAGCGATTGGGTGATGGTTTGGTGGTTTATTGGAGGTGAGAAGGGATTATGTTGAGCTTGCACATCATTTTCAGGAGTGGTAATAGTTTTAGGTTGACCATTAAGGTTGGCAGCAAGTTGTGCCGACGATCGACCGTCTTCGCTCACTCCAAGTTGGAACTTGGTGAATGAATCGGTGATCAACCTACCTAATCGGTCTTCCACACTTCTCAAATCGGTCATCGTCACCCGATAATCATCAAGTCTCAACATCCATTGATATGTCTGACTTTGAGGCTGAGACTGATTTTTGTTCATTTGTTGAGCGTTTTGAGCGTTAGACTCGGGTGGTCGAGACCATTCAATATTTAAGAATTGCGGTTGTTGATTGTTTTGACGTTCATGACTTAGACTATGAAAGTCATTTAGTACTTCTATCCCCACCGGATAAAGTTTATGCGGATGATAAATGAATGTCATTGTTTTTTAACTAATTATTTGGTAATTAATTCAAAATAAATCAAATTAATCACTCCAAAATAATTAATATTTTTCTCCTTTAGAGAATTGATTCTTTAAGCCAGATAAATAACTTTCTAATTTTTTTGAGTTCTTTTTCAAAAAGTCAATTAATATTTAATAATTAATTCAAATAAATTTAAATTAATTAATTAAAAATAACCAATAATTTTTTTCCCTTTTAAGAACCTGTTTTTTCAACCATGAAATTAATTTGCAATTGTTTTTTTAAATTAATTAAATAATAATTAATTAGAAAAACAATAATTAATTTTTTTTGAAATTTTTTAAATTATCTTGATTTTTGAAATCGGGGAAATAATTTTATTTTATTTTTCGAATTTTATTTATTAAAATTCAAATAATTCCAAATTATCTTAAAAAAATTAATTAATTTTTTTTTAATTTTGGAAATTAATAAAAAAAATATATAAATCTGAAATCTTATCCTATTTTTAATATTTGGTTGGTTCAGAAATATAGATTTGTTGGGATCTTATTATCCAATTTTTGGTTAGAAAAGATTTGATATATTTTTGAAACTTTTACCCTAATCTCTTTTCTACCATTTTTCTATTTTGGTTTTTATTTATATATTTTTGGAATTTATATTAATAAATTCTAGTTTTTTTATTTAAAAATATTATATCTTCTCAAGATTTAGTTTGTTATAGAGGTGAGATTTTTTGGAATCTAATATATCCAAATTAGTTTGGAAAGGATTTTGTGGAAGATTTGGAGATAAGATAAGTGTTATCACATCCAATATTTTAATATTTTTAACAACTTTTAAGATTTTATTAGATAATTTCGAAATTTATTTTAATAGTGTTCCAGTTTTATTTTTTTACTGATTCTTTCAATCAACAATTAATATTTTTTAAACTGGGGTGGGACCGGTAAGTGTGACCGATCAAGGCTTGACCGGTTATGTTGACCAGTCAGGTCCGAGAGTGTGCAGGTTTGTGAAAATTTGGGAAACTTAAGAACATGCTAAAATAGGCAATAAACAGGGAGAAAATAAGGTGAAAACATAACCTAATCTTCGCGACCGTCCCCGACAGGAGCGCCAAAATACTTACTGCCCTCAAAACGTGTTTTTTCCACATAAGTGTCGTAGGAGCATGACAACAGTTGCAGTAAATAACGCATAAAGTAACCAAGTTATCGATCCAAGGACGGTATAGGGCTTAGATTAAATTATGTTTTCGAGGGTTTATACAACGTTCTCACTTTTAGGGATGTCAATCGTAATCATGCAACTACGGGTGAAGTTGTCTGAGAATAAAATTAACAACTACAAATTAACTCCATTCGATAGGTTTAGTTTTTTGCTATTTTTACTAACAATAGTTAATTATCAACTTATAAAAATAGTCGGCTATGGAGTTAGAGAGTTTTTATTAACTTTGTTACAACTACTCAACGGATCCAAGAACAACAAAATAACGAAATATAAAGATAAAAAGATAAAGCAAATTTCACAGAAAATAATTAACTTAACTAGCCATTGCCAGCAATCCAAGAGTTTAAATGAATAAATCCTGAAATATCTCACTCTCTTTCTCCAAATTTTGAAATTATACTTTCTGAATAAATGAATATGGGGCTAATAGAGATGTATTTATAGAACCCCAAAACTCTAAAAAACTTTATCATTTTAAAATTTTAAAATTTTCCACAGTCTGACCTGTCAAGTTAGTGTTACAGAATGTTCTTTTCTTCTTATGTTTAATTGATTCCGTTTTAACTTCTCTTGAGGGTCGTCTGACTTCAGATTTCTTCACTTTTGGTCATTTCTTTGGTCTTCTTGTGTCCTTGTCTCGTTATTTGTGCTAATTACATGATTTTTCCTACAAAAATGCAACAAAGTGCAAATGACCATTTCGTGGTCTAATAAGTGTTTATATAGTGATGTATGTTTCGCTAAATTGATGGATCAGTATCGACCTCTCGTTTGATCAATGGGAACCTATTCACTTGAGAAGCAAAACAAGTGTTTTCGAACTTGCCATTTTGAAACAAAGTATGTGCTTGTGCAAAAGATAAATATATAAACCTGTCGTTTTATATGATAACTAATCCAGATTTCCCAAAACTAGTTGGATGCCATATATGACGAGTAAAATCGCAAAGTATACTTGTGAAATGAATGTTTAGACGATGATGTTATTCCGTCACAACATATTAGTCACCCTGATGTGTGAACATGTGATGCCCAAATTTTTTTGGATACCATCTTTTATGAGTAAAATACGAGTTTGTTGTTACTCGTGAGATGAAGGCTATGGCGTTGATGTTATTCCGCCACCATATGTTAGACATGATGACATCTTTGGTGAACAATTGTCTAAAATTGACATATCAGAGTGATCATTCACCAAAAATTACTAGTTTGGAAAACTTATTGCATAAGCAGTATCATAAATATATATTCAGTATGTTCCTTTAGCTCATCGCCCATCTATTATTGGATTAGAAAATTGCCTCATTTGATGAGCAGTTTTTAATTCTATTAGGTCAATGACAATTTTTATGCCTGATATTAATGCTATTCATGGACCTCATCAATGAATTGAGAACCAAGACCAGAATTAGTCTTTTCTATCTGTCACGAGCCTAATTATCGCCTAGCCAAACGGTTTAAACAATCGTCTGAACCGAAGACTTGTGGCTCCAGGACTGACTTTGACAGGAACAATTGGGCCCGTCGTTCAAGCAAGAGACAATGCTAAATGAGCCAACTCTCTTCTATAAATGACAAAGGTCATGTACGGCTACTCTTTAACTAGTTCAAAACTATTATAAGAGTGGAAAAACCAAAGCTAATGTGGTTATAGCTAATTGAAAGTTAACTCTTGAGACCCCCGATTTTATAGCTCAAATAAAGTTTGATAACTTTCTATATTGATTTGATGTGTCACTCATCTGGATTATGATTTTTCCATTTGTATTATGTTTTTTCCATTTGCACCATGCTTTTGAATTATGCTTTGCTTTTTTCTTGAAATTTTCTCGAAATAATTTTAAGTATTATTTGAGCAAATTTCTTTGACAAATGTGACCAAACTTTAAATTATGAAACTTTAGGCAATACTTGTAAGCTAGTTGGTTGTCTGAAAATAGTGGGTAACATTGTACTACATAATTTCACCAACTACTTGCCTAAATAATCCTCAGCGACAACAATTCTGGAAATGTCGTTCTGAATCGAAATGTTTGGTAAAACCAAATTTATTTGTCAAATATGAGGCATTATACTCCTATAGGTCATGTCGTACCTTGTTGAGTAATAAGATATGCGAGAAAACTAATGTTATCTTGAAATAGCTCATGAAAGAACTAACATTTCTTTACACAACCTTCACTCAATACGACCAAACTTCAGGACTTGAAATGTCTTTTAAGTAGTTGCTACCACATTTTTAAAGCATTTGAAAGTTAACTTATCATTTCGCATATCATCGATTGATAAAAGATTTAGATGGTAAGACATTATTGTTTGTACTATCATTCGCATGTCGTCAATTGATAAGGTCATTTTGATATTGTGGCATTGACTGCATGAGATATTCCTGGGTCAAAAGACGATGCTTGATTTATAATCGCATCATATTTTGTGATTAATCCAAAATCCATGCAATTAATGCTCTCTTTGAAGGACTAGTACGTGCAAAAGAGGGACCATTAAAAATAAATTATGGTTATGGTTGATATATCAACAATATGGTCACATGTTTATTGTTGTCCAAAAAAATGCAGCACTTCCCAAACTCTAACCAGTCCCCACCACATCTCGGCAAGTCAAGTCAAAACCAAGACCTCACTAGCCCCGACCCAAGAACCGAGCCTGAGCCGAGCAAGCGCACGTGTGGTGAACGCATCTACACATCCATACCTATTTGGTTTAACACTTTACACCTCACATCGAGTATGATTGTATATATACAATTCATGGGCTACTTCATTAGTCAATTTGGGATAAAACTCCAATTTGGGATAAAAGTTTCTCGCCTCTCTAACTTTCCAACATTTCAAGTTGCAACCTTTCACATACCAACTATGATGCCAATTTAAATTCACATCCACTAATTGAAAGGTATAAGTGAATACACCGTTTCAAAGCTTGTCACACAAGCTCATCATCACATCAATCGAGAACGATACCCATTTAGGTCAAACATCTTTCTTCCTACAACCGAGACAAACGGAGATTAGAAGCCACATAAATCCAAATCTAATGAAAACACCATTTAGGGCTCGGGTTAGAAAAGAAAATAAGGGGCTTGATCAAATTGGTACTCAAAGAGTAACTAATTTGAATTAATGCATCGATTTAGGGATTGCCAAAAGTTTGGACTCGACCATCACTAGTGATAACCGGAATGTAAGCAATAAGAAAATATAACCGGAGTAAAAGAGTGGCTTGGAGGAAAGGATGAAGAAAAGGGAGAAAAAAGGAGGTGAGGGAAAGAGTAGATTGGAATGAAGGCTGGATGAGAAAAAGAAAATGGGAGGAACGAGATGAGAGATAAGACGGACAGACGGGAAGAGCCGGAGATGCCTAGGGGTAGGGGCGGCGACAACTTGAGTTAGATCTAGGTTTGGGGTGGGGGGGGGGTTATTTCGGGATAGAGAGAGAGTGTCAGTGGATTCCACTTCTTTCAAAAGGAAACAACTAATTGTTTTTACCAACATGTAATTTTTGCAATAAAGTTATAACTATAAAGTTCAATAAAGTTCATTTTTAACACTCCCAAAGTTGCTCATGGTGGATAAATAGGATTATGTTGGCATTTCCCATATGATTTTGGAGTTGGTCATAAATACATTCTTTTGCATTTGAATAAAATATATATCAAAAGATTCTGTCCCTGTTGTATTCATTGTCATGGAACCGACGAAGGAATGTATAAAATGGGCGTGTTATATATCGAAAGATTTGTCAGTGTAAGCTAGAAAGATTAATGAGAAGTCTGTAGTAAACATGTATATTATTGGAAAAAAGAAAGCCTGATCCAGTGATGGATGCTATTATAATAGAAAGAATTTCAGTTGATATTATACTCACATAGATTAACTCCTTTAATGAATCGTTTGATTGCACTTGTGTTTTAGTGACAGTATGCACAACACCAAGAATAAGAAGGCAAAGATTGATGAGGCTTTTGATGAGAGTAATAAGAAGTTGAGTGAATTAAGAGAAAAACATACATCATAGATGGAAACTCAAAGACAACATTATGAATCACTCCTCATAGAGGCGAAGAGTAGAAAGGGGAGTGTTGTTTCTTAAAAGATAGAGAAAGCCTTTTCTTTGAAGATGCAGGATCTTCTGTGTAACTAGAACAATGTGGCAATCAGAAATCTGTTGTTGCAAATAAAAATAAAGAGCTCATGAAAAAGCAAGAAAACTTGAAAAAGAAGGTGCTGGCTCAAATGGAGAGAAACCTAGTGGGGGATGAATATAGCTTTATCGAAAACTTTAACACTTTTGCAAAAATCTCACTCTAGTAGTTTTCAAAATCTTCTACTTAAGTAAATACAGTATGTATATATATAACAATTAGATCGTAACCAGCTATTGACGTAAATATCAAATCAAACATGAAGTGATTTAGACGTTTGCTTCGGTTATAGATCTCTTTTGCCCAAAGCCAATTCCAGATATACATATAAATATAAACACAATAAGCACAATATGTAAAGACATGTATGTAAGGTACTAGAAAGTAAATGACAAAAAGTAAAACACACCAGAATTTATCCAGGTTCGCGACAAACGAGATTAGGTCATGTCACCAACTCTCAACGGATCATGAGATTTATTAATTTTTCTTCAAGGGCACTATACCCATAAAAATACTCTTTCTTTAAGGGCAGAGATACCATTAACAAAACTTTTACTTTAAGGGCAAAGCAACCCTTTGCTAAACACGAAGCATTTAGCCAGGTGTACACAATAGTATTACAACAATTAAAATACTCTCGATTCGTTGATTTAACCACAAGGTTTATGAGACAATCAAGAGTTTATAAGCACTCAAACTCTCTGCAAAATATGTATAGAAAGTGTATGAAGGCATTCAAATGCATTTTTCTCTTCAAAAGATTGAAAATAAGCAAAGAATGAAGATGCAAGTTTGGGCTTTTTTGCTCTGCAATAGTGTGTTGAAATGTGAAGGTAAATGCATCTATTTATATATTTATAGTGTTGGAGTAGAGATAGCCATTGCTATTTGAAATTCAAAATTTCAACCATTCTAACCGATTGGTTTTTAGTTTAATCGAATGGTTTTTTCAGATTTGGTATAACGGCTAGTGATCTTTTAGGTCAAATATCTCTCACCATAATAACAATCTAATCACGTAGAATATCTCCCAACATTCGAGCATAAATTTTCAAATTATTTTGATTCTATTCCAAGTATTCAAAAATCATTTCTGACCTTTCCATATATACTGAACCTAATCGGTTACATTAATTTCTAATAGTTTGGTTTCTTCTGGAGATTGAATTATTCCTTAATTCAATTTGGTCCCTTTTTTTTAATTTAAAAGCAGGGGGTGCCCACTATTTTCCATTAATATTTTGAGTTTAAATTGGTTTTCAGACCCTATTACAGCATAAAATAAAGTCACATGACTGAAACAGGAAAGTTAAAAACTTTTTGTGCCAAAAAATAGATCAAGAAAACTATAAACCCCAACAAAGTGTTCGACTAATCTATTGTTAAAACTCTACTCCTTCATGAGACTTTGACTAATCTATTGTTAAAACTCTACTCCTTCATGAGACTTCTCACCACCATTACAGATCACCTTACGAAGAGAGAGAAACATGTGACCTCAAATAATAAAATGGAGAATTTCACGACGATCCTCTAATGCTTGGTTTAGGGATGATGCGAAATCAAAGATCAATGAAACGAGGTCAAACATTGATGGAGATCCTCTGCAAAAGGTACTTTCCTCTTTTTTCCATACCAATTATATACGTTTTCCTTAAAATAGCTTAATCGTATAAATATAAGCTAGAACCTACTTAATCTCTTGAATAAATGCATAAAAGCTAGCGACTACCATAATCTCCATAAAAAGCTATGATGTGCTTATTGTCTAGAGAAATTGTTTAAATACTAACTACCATAATCATAAGGATCATAGCAGTTATTTGTAGATCTGGTCTTGCTCCTTGTATTGTATCGGTGTGTTTTGGCTTTTTTCTCTTTTTTATGTAATTTAATTCCCTTCCATTTTGCAAAATTTCTCCTTTTTTCTTCTTTTTCATCGACCTCTGTTTCCCAATTGGAGGAATAAATATCCACTGTTAATTCACCCTCCTTAAGATTTCTAATGTCACTGTGATTAGCCCCACATTGGTCGTTTTCATTGGATTTATTACCAGCATTAGGGCACTCTTTAGAGACTAGAGGACCTAATTCTTCTTCCAAGTGTATTAGTTGTAATGTAGATGGGTTTCTAATACTAAAATTAAGGGGAACCACTTGCGTAATTGGTTGAGAATTTGGTACTAATCTATTGATTTTGAGAACAGAGTTTTGGTTTATCCATTGCTCATCTTGTAATAACCCATCTTTATCCTCAAATAGGACTAAAAATGCTTTAGGATCTATTATACTTACCTGTCCTGGTCTCATTTGTTTCTTCCCTTTTTCTTTATGATTATCCAATAGTATCCCATTCTCTTATTTTTCCTCTATATCTTGTAATGATGCAAATGAGTTTGATGTTTCAAAACCCAAACCATCTTTTGTAATAGCAGCATTTTAGCTCTCTGAATTATCTAATCTTCCTTGCATATCTATAGGAATAGTATCTTTTTCTTTGACTGTCAACCCACTACTGTACTCTATATTGATCCTTTGTTTTGTAGCTTCATGTTTTGATTTTGTCAATTTTTGCTTCCTTACCCATTTCTCCACTAAGACGGTAGCTTTATTTTTGATTTGCTTTTTTCCTGATTGATAGTTCACCTTATAAGCCTTGTGCCCAATGTTTTTCTCATTACCTTTCTCAGTTTCCTTACTCTGCATTTTATCAAGCACCTTGCACTCATTATTACTATGTACAATTTTATTGCAGGTATATTAATACTTTAGGAGCTGCTCATATCTGATTGCTAAAATCCGTCCTGGTCTCCTTTATCTCCATAACCAATCCAAATTCTATTTGTAAGTTCCTTTTTTAAATCAACCTGAATGCAAACCCTTGCTAAATTTGGCCTAGAAAAACTGTTTGTAACTTCATCCACCTTAAATGGAATGCCAAAAACCCTAGTTATAACAAAGATGCTAATAGCGTTATCGCTACCGTAGCGTTTTTTCGAGAGAAACGCTAAAAGCGCAAATAGCATTGCTACATAGCGCTTTGCGGTGTATTTTTTTTTGCCTAAATACATATAAATATAGCATTAAATTCAAAACATCTAATAAAAATTAACTAAATATATAAAAAAAAAAATTGTAACTAATAATCACAAAATGATTATACTTGAGATGCCAGAGTATTTACTTTGTTTGCAAGAGTTTTGGGGTTTGATTCTCTTTAAGCTCCAATAATTTCATTAAAATTTTGACCAAAATAAAAATAAATAAATAAATATATATATTTTTTTTTTTGGATTGCACCCGCTATAGCGTAAATAGCACCCGCTATAGCGTAAATAGCACCCGCTATAGCGTAAATAGCGTTCCTATAGCGCAAATTTAGCGTTTTTCCATCCAAATAGCGTAAATAGCGTTGCATTTTTCTTTCAAAAACCACTATATCGCACAACGTTGCGCAACGTTGCGAGATTTTTAAAACAGTGATAGGTTGCATATCTAAACTGATCCAAACTGGGGTTATAGAGGGTCCATAGCCAGATTTAAAGTTGTACGTCCATTTAAAAACCCTAATAGGAAACCCCTGAACAAATTGTTATGATTCAAATTTGGTTCTTTTAGTTTAGTATTTTCCCTTACATTCCAAACTTGTTATCATACTCTTTTAATCTAAAATAACTTAGTATAAATATTAGTACGACTAATGAAATTTCATTATATTAAATTATATACATTTTGTTATTTATCAAATTTTTTTGTTAATTACAAATTAGCCCACAAACTTTTGTTAATTACAAATTGGTCCACAAACTTTTGTTAATTACAAATTGGTTCAAAAACTTTGTTAATTACGAAGAGCTTCAACAATATCTCCCTTTTGAGAATAATAAAACTTTTATAATTTATCTTAATTACTTTTTCCCTTAACGATATGCATTCATTATAAATACAGTACGTAACTGAAATTGCATAAAGTTGAGACAAGTACGAATGAAAAAGATAACTTTAATTTCGTACGGAAATAAAAGACAACGCGATTTATAGAATTTCTCAAAATTCAAATAACATTTATAATAAATTAAAATAACATCAAGACTTTTATGCTAAATTTCCATTGCTTCTTCCCCTTTGTTATTGTCAAAAATGCGGGTTCTCTAGTCTTGGATGTTTGGTGTTTCGTAATTATAGGATGGAGTTATTTATTCTTGTTCTTGTTCGAGTTCCTCTAGCTTTCTTTTGAGTGACTTGATTTCATTGCAATAATCAGCAATTGCGTTAACCAACACATCGCATTTGCAAGTCATGTAAGATTTAACGCAGTGTTCGGATGTTACAATCGCACTCTCATCATCACTAACTTTCTCCAAATATCATTTCCCATTGAATAACTTGATCTCTATACTTTCTAAGAATCTTTGGTTTAACTTAAGCTTGGGTAATCGATAGATAGGGTTCTTTTAAACCACTTCGTAATTAACAAAAGTGTGAGGACTAATACATAATTAACAAAAGTTTTTATGAATAACAAAATGGATATAATTTAACTTAATGAAAGTTCATTAGTCATACTAATAGTTTCACTAAGTGCTTTCAGTTTATAAGAGTACAATAAACAAGTTTTGAATGTAAGGGAAAAGACCAAACTAAAAGGACCAAATTGAATTAAGGAGTAATTCAACATCCAGAAGAAATCAATTGATTAGATTGTAAACCAACCGGTTAGGTTCAGTATATATGGTAACATCTGATGCGATTTTTGAATACTTGGAAGACAATCAGAATAAATTCAAAAATAACGAAGAACATTGGATGATATTCCTACAGATCAGAAGAGTTTTATTGTGAAGATTATACGCATTATGAGAAGATATCACACGAGATATTCGCAATTCAAAATAGCCATCCGTTAGACAAAATCTACATAAACCAGCAGGTTAGACAGAAAACCAACCGGTTAGAATCTTTGAAATTTTGAATTTCAAATAGCAACAACTATCTCCACTCCAACACTATAGATATAGGTCTTCCCTTTCACATTTCAACACACCACTCCAAAGCAAACAAGCCGAAGCTTACATCTGTCATTCTTTGCTTATTTTCAATCATTCGAAGCCAAAAATACATTCGAAAAGCCTTCGACGACTGATCCAAACTCTCCATATATTTTATATACATATTCTCTAGAGAGCTTGAGCGGTTGTAAACTCTTAATTTTATCATAACCTTTGTGGTTCAATCAACGAGTCGAGAGTATTTCATTTATTGTAATATTGATGTGTACGCCTAGCTAAATGCTTCGTGTTTAGCAAGAGGGGTTCTTTTCCCTTTAAGTGAAGCTTTTGTAACAGCTATCTCTGCCCTTAAAGGAAGAGAAGTTGTATGGGTATGCTGCCCTTGAAGGAAAATTAATAAATCTCAAGAACCGTTGGGACTAGGGGATAGGACATAGTATCGATTGAGGCAAAACTGGATAAATTCTAGTGTGTTTACTTTCTGTCAATTTTTTTCTAGTACCTTGCATACTTTTCTTTACATATTGTTCTTATTGTGTTTATATATATTAAATGGGACATGCCTTTGCCTGTAACCTTAGCAAACAACTAGATCACTTTATCATTGATTTTGATTTTTACACCGGAAGATGGTTAAAATCTAATTGTTTTATCATCTTTACATTAAAGTAGAATTTTACAAAACTACGACAGTGGGGTTTCCCGCAAAAGTGTTAAAGTTTTTGATAAACATATTCAACCCCCATCACCTTCCCTAGGTTTCTCCGTATTTGGGTAAACCAAAGCAAGTGCTCTTATTTATAAAAAAAAACTTTTGTTTTTGAGCTAAACATCCAATGGACATCCCTTTTAATGTAGAAAGTAAATCTACTTCTAAAACTCCATATTTTTATGGCAGCGGATATTCCTACGAGAAAGACCGCATGTAAATATTTGTCATGGCTTATAATCTCGGTGCTTGGAAAAGTATTTGTTCTGAATACACTACTCACACCGTTGATGGATCATCAAGCGAACTTTTTTTGAATAAATAACAAAAGATGAAATTGAGCTTTGTAAGTCAAATGCCAAAGCAATGAATGCCATCATCTGTGCCATATCTCAGAATGAGTACAATAAGATTTCATCTTGTCCGACCGCTAAAGAGATGTCGAATAAACAAGCCTTATTACATGAAGGCTCAACTCAAGTGAAGGAGACCGAGATCAACATACTTGTGCATGAAAGATGGTGAAATTATTTCTGATATGATGGCTCGCTTCACTAAGATTACATGTTCCTTAAGATCACTTAGAAAAGTTTTTGAAGATAAGGAAATGATCATGAAATTCTTATGCTTATCTCGATATTGGGAACCTAAAGTGAATGTTGTCCTTGAAAGAAAAGACTTGGACAAGTACACTTTGAAAAAATTTCAAGGATCTCCCTCAACTCATGATTAATTTATCTTAAATGATCGTAAACTTGATGATGATGTTATTAAAGTCAAGGAAACTCTTGCTTTCTCTTGTCAAACCAAAGATGATCTACTCGACGACGAAGATGTTTCTCTATTCGATAAACGATGGAATAAGACAATTCAACATTGGAAGAAGAAAAGTCAATACAACTTGAAAAAGAAGTTTTAACCAAGAGCCAAAATCTTCAACAACGACAACTCAAAGACCGAAAAGGAATAGAATGAGATCATATGCTACGAGTGTCATGAAGTTTGTCACATGCGCAAAGAATGTCCAATCTACAAAAAGAAGATGAAAGTAAAATGAGTGAAACCCTTTCAAGCCCTTGCCACATGGGACAATAGCTAGTACAAAGGAAGCGATGACGAAAAGGAGGAGACCACCTTTATGGGAATCAACAACTATTGTAAGACGAGGTAAGTTATTGTACATTTAATATTGAAGAATTTGATTTAATAGATGAAGATAATAAATTACTTGTGTTATGGCCTATTTTATAGTACCTAATAATTTCTTTTGTTGTTACTATTTTGATAAACAACACTTAGTTATTTAATTAGTTATATATTCTTCATGTTACTAATACATCGTTTCTGAGTTACTCTTTCAGTTGTAACTGACTTATACAACTGAAAGATATTGACAGACAGGTCAAAGATTTTGTAGAGATGAGGGTTGTTGATCAAGCAATATATTATGATGAATATATACAAATGTGGATAATATCAGAATATATGATGTGAATATTTGCGCATCAAAGATTCAACAAGAAAGTCAACAGATGAAGGAAAAAGATTGAGAGAGCAATCAAGATGAATAAACTTGGAAAGTTTGTTCTATTAATATATTGTGTTACCTTTTATATAGGCACAGTATATAAGAGCATAATAAGTCATAGGGTTTGATTATATATTCAGAATTGAAAGTCTATTTTCTTATAATACAATGCTATTCCCAGAGAGATAGATCAAGGCAAAAGGCCAACTAGGATAGTTGAGAGGGGTTATAGCAATAGCAGTATAGACTTAAACAGTTAGAGAGCTACTGATTTGTAAGACTCATATACTTATTGTAATCTTTCTTAATATTCGAATCTTAGCAAGAGCTTCGAAGAGTATAATAGGTCTAACTCCATTATCAAACATGTTGTGTTCAATCTCTTATTCAATACGTTTGATTGTGTGTGTTTAAATTTTTTACAAGATCTAGTTTCCGTTACAACTGTGAACTGAATTCACTAAAGTTCGGTTGTAACTGAGACACGCGTTACTGCGTCTTACACTGTTAAGCCTTTTAGTTATTTCAACTTGAATCATTTAAAATGCTTCCATGTAAATATAAGAACATAAATGTAGAAAATAAAATGCTTGGAAACCAAAAAGAATCCCAAAATAAGTTGTACAAAGTTTCAAGATTCGTGGATAGTCCATACGTTGATGATGAGTGTAGTCTTGCATATGAAACACTCTATAATGAGCATGAAAAGGTCAAGACTATAAACCATAATCTTGAAACTAAGTTACAATATATGTATAAGGAAAATCTTGAACTTAGATTTAGAAACGAGAAACTTTTTTATCGAAATGCGTCTCTTTACTTAGATGTTAAAAAGGGCTACGATAGACTAGATGTTGGCCCAAGAAGAGAAACCTAAGGGGGAGGGGTGAATAGGTTTATATAAAACTTTAACACTTTTGAAGAAAACATCAATCTAGTTGATTTGAAAAAATCTACTTAAGTTAAATATAGATCGCAACCTGCTAAAGACATAGAGATCAGAGACCTAATACGCTCGCGTTGGTTTCTTGATCTCTTTCGCACAAGGAGAGATCTAAGAAATTACAAGTTAATGAAGAAAAAATGTAAATTCAAGAAAGTAAATACATGTAAGTAAAGTGTGGAAAGTAAATGACTCAAGTATTTATCAAGGTTCGCCTCAAGGTCAGACTACGTCTTGTCCTCAAGTCCAAAACCCAGATCTAGAGATTTTTACTACTCTTCCTTATAGGGCAGCGTACCCTTTTCTCCTCCTTGAGGGCAGAGAGAACCCTTTGAAACCCTCTTCCTTACGGGTAGAGCTGGCCACACAGTAACCATACTAAACACAAAGACTTTAACTAGGCGGAAAGGTAATTATGCGATAAATCCATTTCTCACAATTCAGTGATTGATCCTTATAGAAATGGTATCAATCAAGAGCTTTACTACAACTCAAACTCTCAGTATTTTATATATGGAATGATTTCAACATAGAGTTGGTTTGATCTTCGAAGGATAAACGGACAGTATTTTGTTTTCGTAAGATCGAAAATATGTAAATGAAATGATATCAAGGTTTGAGCTCTTTTGCTTCTGTAGAGGTGTTCTGAAATATGTTAGGAATGATCTCTATTTATAGTTTTTGAGATTTTAGCCGTTATGCTTTTGAATTTCAAATATCGTTCCTCTTTAATCGGTTAAGATTGTGTCTGACCGGTTGAACTCTGCGTATTTAGTCTTCTGAGGTGCACTTTTCTAGAACCTTTTCTTTGTCTTCAATCTATTGTAAATGATGAAATACTTCCAGAATGATCTTCTTTAATGACCAGAAAATATCTTCAAATGGTTTTCTCTTCTTTTGGAAATGATTTGAACGTCTTTCCATAGTCTTCAAAATGCAGCTTTACTTTCCATTTATACAGTGTTTAACCGGTTACAATTCTGTCTGACCGGTTAGGTTCTTCATATTTGAATTCAGCTTTTGACTTGTATTCAATTTGGTCCGTAAGGTCTTTTGATCTTCTGATTTGGTCTTCTCCTGATCTTGCAACTTCAATTAACTTCTATTAAGTTCTTTGTTGGTGTTTCCCTTACATTTCTCAGTTCGTTCTTCGTATCTAACTTTTATCTGAAATATACTTAGTTTAAATGTTAGTACAACTATGAGCTTTTGTTAAGATAAATTATTTCTTTAATTTTTTTATTTATCAAAACACGTTATACAACTACAGATTGGTCCAAACAATCATTGTAATATCAATTGGGTATAATTGGTTCAACAATCTCCCCCTTTTTGAAAATAACATACATATGAATTAATATAGTTTAACTACTTGCTCCTCCTAACGATATGCATTGGTATAAATGTAACAATAAAGAACGATTTCATAAATTAGAGATAAGTAGAACGAAACAAACGATTTTATTGATTTCAATTAAGGAAATAACATTGGATAATTTCGAATTATAGATTTTCAAAGAATTTAAATAAATGACAATAAATTAAATAACATTTAACATCTAGACTTATGCTAAATTTTTCATCTCTTCTTCATCCCCCTTTGTTATTGTCAAAAAGGCGGGTTTCTAAAGAAGTCTAGGATGTTGGGGTGTTTACGGGTGTGACATAATCAGGGTCACAAAAGTTCTCAATCTTGTCAAGCTTTCTCTTTAACGACTTTATTTCTTTGCGATACTCCACAATTACATCAACTAGAACATCATATTTGCAAGTGATATAATAAGCTTTGACAAGTGATTGTGATTCTTCCATAAGAGTTTCTTCATTACTTGATTCTCCCAAATTCCATTTCCCATTGACCATCTTAATATCTAGTCCCTCGAAAAAGAGTTTGTTAATCTTAACTCCTTGAAAAAGATAGATAGGGTTTCTAGAGAATGGAATAACACGAATTTGCGCAAAGCGCAAAAACAATCGGCCATAGGCCAGTGAAAGGAAAATATCCCATGCAACTTGCTTTATTCTATTGAGAATGAGCTTGGGAAGGTTAATATGGTAGTAATAGGTAAATGTGTAGATATAGTAGGCCATTTCATGGATAACTACCTAATGAGATGGGGTTGGAATAAGTAAACATCTCACCATTATTTCATAAAAATACGGCTTTTAAAATTTATCTCACTTACTAGTGGAAGAGACTTATATCACTTACTAGTGAATGACATCAGGTTTTTGTAAAACACGCCACTTTTGTTTACCCTTAACCATGTTGCAAGAAAATTTTCATCGATCAAAATATAAAAGTTGCTGATTTTGGCATTCATAGTATTTCTTTGAAAATCTATCGTAGCACCCTCATAAAATCCACGAACTATATGAGAGAAATGTTTCTCTTCTTGATACAAGAAGATTTCCCATACTTGGTTAAAAATTATCTCATGAATTTCGTTAAGTTTTGAATCATTATAGAAAAATATTCTACCTAATGATGCATGAGATGCAATTGGTACGTCAAAATAGTATGGTGTTTGATTCCAATAATGAAGTTTTTTGGAAATACCTCCCTCATACATGAAACGTTGCTTTTGATAAGCATTCATGACGCTAGGACAATAATTTTTAGACAGAAAAAGTTGATTAGCCATAGTTTTAGTTTAAAAACAAAACCGTAAATGAAAATAAGAAATGGTGACATAGAAGATTTGTGAATTTCTTATTGGTTTTGGCTTTTGGTATAGGGGTAAAAAGGTCTAGGAATGAATGAAATTGAAAATATTCTGATCTTTCACAAGATATTGGAGCCAAAAAGTATGGAAATACTAGTAAAAGTTACCCACGCGTTGCGTGTGAGACGCGTAATGACATAAATCTCGTAATATATTTTATTTTTAACATAATATTCAGATTTGGTATCATTTATTATAGTTAGGGAGTTTAAAACGAATTGTTAATTAATTTAGGCTACATCCGTAATTAGGAAAATATAGTGAGAACAAATAGTTAATTAGTTAGATTAACTATTGTATATTGGTAATTATTAAAATAGATGGTATTTTTGGAAAATTTGGACAAAATTGGGCAGTCTCAACTATTCTTGGATTTGCTTATATTAATAGTATGATGAAAACGATTCAAATTTTGAATTATGGAGAATGATATCTAACCGGTCAGAATACAAGTTAACCGGTTGAAATCATATGGTCAGAAACAATATATCAGATTTTTCAACTGTTCCAGATTTGTTTGACATTTTTCATGTAATTTTGAATTTACATGGCAAACATTCCAAATTCTCTTCGGATGAATAGAAACTGATCTTCCTTAAGAGGTTTAGGGAATATATCTGCCAATTATCTTTCAGTATTAATGTATTCTAATACGATATCACCCTTTTGGTTATGATCCCTTAAGAAGTGATGACGTATTTCAATGTGTTTAGTGCGGGAATGAAGAACGGGGTTCTTCGAAATATTAATTGCACTTGTATTATCGCACATTATTGGAACATATTCATACTTAAGACCGTAGTCTTGCAATTGTTGTCACATCTACAATATATGTATACAACATGCTCCATCGGGTATATATTCTGCTTCAGCAGTTGACAATGCAGTTAGACCTAGAGGCAAACATAGGGGAGTGGTGAATAGGTTTGACAACTTTTCAAATTATTTTTCAATTCAAATAAGTAGCGGCTTGGGTGGGTTTTAATTAATATAAAACCATATTAATAAAAACTATATTATATATAAATATATAAAGAGGGTTGTATGCAATGGATGATATATCTATATATGTATAATAATACAGGCAACACGTTTATTAACTAACAACTAAGGGTCTCTCCCATTCAGCTATCAATCACACAAACAAATATATAATCAGCAATTGTTGACTATGAATGCACACTAAATTTTTCCATCTATCGATGAGTGGATCTAATCAACAGTGTTGATCCAATCGTTTACTTCATACAATCCATCTATCGACAAATAGATTCCGTCACCGAGAGTCGATCTATTTGTTTGCTTCGGATATGAGTTAGCTCCAAGTTAAACAAAGACAATCTACTTATATGTAAGTATGTATTTATATGTATATATATAAGTATAATACTATTATTATAACAAGTACTTGAAATGTAAATAGTAAGGGAAGAAAGTACTTGACACGCTCGTTTATACAGGTTCGCCTCAAGTTGAGACTACATCCTGTCCCCAATTCCAAACTCGGACCTTGAGCTTTTTATATTCACCCACTTCTCCTTTAGGGAAGAGCTACCCTTTACAAAATTTCTTCTTAATTGGCAGAGAAACCCACAAAAACACATCCTCTCCTTAGGGCCAGAGTTACCCACGTACAGGCTTCTCCTTAATGGGCAAAGCTATCCAATCGAACAAGTCCCAAACAATGAGACTAATAGATCTTTGATCTACCCACTTGACTTTATACACAAGTTTTACAATAGAAAAATTTATTATCCTTGTTCAAAACAAACAATCAATGTGACCGAATGTATGAAACAACGTTAATGACACACACAAATATATGTATAAATGTTTACAATATTTTCCCTCAAATAATAACTCTCTTCTCTCAATATGATATAGTATATATTCTGATCTTGAAGAGGTATTTGGCTTGTATCGAAGGTATGACGACGTCGATTGAGTAATCGATTTGGCAAGGCTTCGCCGTCGAATGAAAATGAAAGACAAGCAAAAAGTAGAGAGATTATATGGTGTGGTGTGTTGAAATGGTGAGCCTTGGGGTCCTTTATATAGTGTTGAGGAGGACCTAGAATGTTCTTGGCTTTTAATTCGAAATTCAAATTCCAGTCTAAATATAATCGGTTGGGTTTCTGTCTAACTGATTGGATTCTTCTGATTTTGTCTAACAGTTGTCCATTTTGAATGTAGAATATCTTGGATGTTAATGTGAATATATCCATTGTAAATGTCTTCATATCTTCCCGTTATATATAAGAATATTCTCCAACGTTCATTTCCTATTTTGGTAGGTTATTGAATTGCTTCAAAAACGTATCTGTACCTTTCCATTTCTACACGATCTAATCAGTTAGAATTCTATCTAACCGGTTGGAATTATGTCATTTCCCATAATGATAGAATAGGACCATTTAATCATTCTTGATTATTTTCTCATTTCCTTGATCTCCATTAATATTCACACTCAATTCTTACTAATCTTCTTCATGTTTGTAATCCTTCATTAATATAAATAAATCACTCCTTGATTTATTCATTTAATTACCACATCATCTAACCAATTTGATTTACATCTAATAGGTTGGGTTTAAATCCAATGGGTTGGGTTTTCATCCAATTGGTTGGGTTTGAACCTAATGGGTTGGAATTGTTAAATCTGTTTTAACAGTTTCTTTCCATGTATAGTTATTTATCCCAGTTTTCCATAGGGTCCATTCTTGATCTTGAACTCAATTATACTCATTTAGTTTTCCCTTTGTAGTTGTATATCTGTGATGATCTGAAATAACGTAATGAAAATGTTAGTACAACGAAACTTGTTGTATATAAATTTCTTATTTGTTATCATCAACACATAATTCAATTATGTTTAATTGAAGATTGGTTCAACAAATGCTATAGATTATTTCTTCTTACTTTCCCAAGAGATTAGTGAATGTCCAAGAAAATGATATGTACCACTAGTACTCTTGCCTTCGGTTGTACTATGAGCAAAGTCGGAATCTGAGTATCCTACTAGTTCTAGATTAGAATTACGAGGGTAGAAAATTTTTAGATTGGTAGTTCCTAAGAGATGTCTAAGAATACTTTTGATACCAATAACATGGGATTATTTGGATGAAGATTGGAATCTAGCACATAGACAGGCGCTAAACATTATATCAGGTCTACTTGTAGTTAAATAGAGTAGAGATCCAATCATACATTGATAAGACTTTTTGTTGACTTTCTTACCTTGGTCGTCCATATTCAGGGTTGTTCCAGGACTTATGTGTGTGTTTTGCGAAATTTGCGTTTGTCATGTCGAACTTTTGATAAGATTGTTGACGTACTTTTCTTGATAGATGTAGTTTCCCTTGCTTGTTTGATTTATTTGTAGTCTGAGAAAGTATGTGAGTTCTCCCATCATGCTCATTTGGAACTCTGTTCGCATAATTTTAGAGAATTCTTCGCACATCGAAGGATTTGTAGCACCAAAGATAATACCATCGACATATATTTGAATTAGTAATAGATCTTCCCCTTTCTTCTTTGAAAAAAGTGAAGTGTCCAACATTTCCTTTGAAAAACCTTTATCAATAAGGAACTTACTTAACAAGTCGTATCATGCTCGGGGTGCTTGCTTCAGGCCATAAAGAACCTTTTTGAGCTTATACACATGGTTTGGAAAATTGCTTTCAATGAAGCCATGAGGTTGCTCAACGAACACTTTCTTTTTTATAAAACCATTTAAGAAAGCGCTTTTTACCTACATTTGAAAAGGTTTAAAATGTTTATGGATACGTAGGCTAAAAGCATGCGTATAGATTCAAGGCGTACAACAGGAGCGAAGGTTTCGTCAAGTCAATTCCTTCCTCTTGATTGTATCCTTTTGCCACTAATCTTTCTTTGTTACGAGTAACTATACCATCCTTATCCATTTTATTTTGGTTTACCCACTTCTTTCCAATTACAAATTGATGCTTAGGTTTAGGTACTAGTGTCCACACGTCATTACATTTAAATTGGTTCAACTCATCATGCATAGCGTTTATCCAATCCTTGTCTAAGAGTGCTTCTTCACTAGTCCTAGTTCTACTTACGATGAAAAGTACAAAAGTTTACAGTATTAAAAGTAGATTGTGTCCTACAGTTATCATCCGGGCCTCCTATCATCTATTCTTGAGGATGATTATTTGCAAATATCCACTCTTTAGGTATCCAGTGTTAGTGGTAATGTTGGTTTGCAAATCTTGTTGATGTTGTTCGTGAGTTACCCAGCATTATCCACTATTGGAAATATGTGGATCAACATGAACTTCTTCAACGTCATCTTCAAATTAGATGTAATAGGGGTTTTCGACACAAACTCATCAAAATATACGTGTACAGACTCTTCTATTTTAAGTGTAGTTTTATTGAAAACTCTATAAGCCTTGCTGGAAAGCGAGTATCCTAGGAAAATTCCTTTATCAGATTTTGCATCAAACTTGCCAACATTATCAATTGTTATGTACGTAACACTTGCAACCAAATGTTCGTAAATGTGCAATATTAGGTTTACGATTGTAGAACATCTTTGAGGGGGTTTTCTTTAAAATTGGGCGTAACATAGCTCTATTAATGATTTAACATGCAGTTTGTATGGCTTTGGCCGATAAATATTTTGGCAAATTATTTTCGCAAAGTATGGTCCTAACCAGTTCCTCTAAGGCTCTATTTTTCCTTTCTACTACTCCATTTTGTTGAGGAGTCCTAGGGGCTAAAAAATTATTATCAATATCAAGTCCATTACAGTAAATTTCAAATGGTTGGTTTTAAAATTCAGTACAATGGTCTATATGAATTTTAATGATCGATAAACCAGTTTGTGTTTGTAGTCGTTAACATTGAGTAGTGAAAATATCGAACGTTTCATCCTTAGTAGTTAAAAATTTTAACCAAGTGAAACGACTATAATCATCTACAACCACTACTACATATGACGACCTCCCATACTTAAAGTGTGGGATGGTCCTACTAAAGTGTGGGATGGTCCTACTAAGTCCATGTGGATTAGATCCAAAATACATGTAGTAGTTACAATCTTCTTTGCTTTGAAAGAGATCTTTGTTTGCTTTACAAGCTGGCAAGCATGACATAGACGTCCATCTTTCTTATAAGAAACTTTAGGCAGACCAATCACTAAATCTCTCTTGGAGAGTTTCGAGCTTAGGTCAAAATTGACATGTGCAAGACATCTATGCCACAACCAACAATTGTTATTGGTGGTTAGTAGACACTTGATATCTCTGTCAACAATTGTTTTCTCGATGACCAACGAGTATTGTCCTATTTGAAGATGTACTTTCTACAATGCAGTGTCACTCTTTAAAAATTACTCTATAGTTCTTATTTCCAAATTGACTAATGCTTAGCAGACTATGTTGTAAACCATCAAAGTAAAGTACTTTTTCAAGATTAAGGTTTGGAGGTTTACCAATACTGCCAATTCCAACAATGTCTTTTGTGTGTTGTCTCCAAGTGTCACTTTTCCACTGCTTGGTTGGACTGATGTGAATTTTCTTTTATCTCTGGTCATGTATCTCAAGCATCCACTGTCTAAGTACCATCGTGAGTCAATCTTGGATTCTCGATGTAACTTATGTAGAGAAGAGTTGTCGATTCCCATTAGTGCTTTGTGCTCCTTTTCTTCATCATGGCTTTCTTAATAGTCATTGCCATCACATTCCCATGCAGCGAAGGCTCTGAAGGGTCTGATTCCTTTTCCTTTCCTCTTTTATTAGATTGGGCAGGACGCGTGTGACCAGGTTGTTGACATTCGTAGCAGATGATCTCATTGTTCTCCTTGTCGTTCTTCGAGCTCTCCTTTGAATGATTGTTGTTGAATGGTTTTCCTCGTGGTTGGAACTCCTTCATTGTGTTATGAGTACTTTTTTTCTTCCAGTGTTGCATCGTCTTGTTCCAACGTTTGGCAAACAATGCAACTTCTTCATCATCAAGAAGATTGTCTTCAGTTTGACTTGTAAAGGCAATGTTCTTTCTAACCTTAACATCTTTGTCTAGTTTACGACTATTCATGATCATCATCTCATGAGTTAAGAGTGATCATTTAAGCTTGTTCAAAGTGTATTTGTCCAAGTCTTTACTTTCGAGGACATCTTTCACATTGGATTCCCAATCTCGAGTTAGACTTCTCAAAATTATCATGATCATTTCTTTATTCTTGTAAATTTTACCAAGGGCTCGTAAGGAGTTTAAGATCTTTGTAAAGTGACCCATCATACTAGATATGTCTTCACCCTCTTTCATGTAAAGCATCTCGTAGTCATGCACAAGCATGTTGATCTTAGTCTCTTTTACTTGAGTGGAACCTTCATGTAAAATTGAAAGTGTATCCGACATTTCTTTGTCAATCGTACATGATGAGATCTTGTCGTACTCATTTTAAGATAGGGCATAGATGAGAGCATTCATTGCTTTGGAATTAAATTTACAAAGCTCGTTTTCATCTTTGTCGTATTTGTTCAATTCTTTATCGCTCGTCGATCCATCTTTGGTGGGAGCAGTGTATCCATAAGTGATACTTCTCCGGGCATCGAGATCATAAGCCATAAAAAAAAAATTGCATCCGGTTCTTCCAATAGGAATAACCGGTACCGTTGAAAAAAAGAGGTTTAGTAGTAGATTTACTATCATTTTGAAAAACACTCTTCATGGATCTTTAGCTCAAAAACAAATGTTTTTATAATATAAGAGCACTTGCTCTAATACCAGTTGTTGGACCACCAAGGAGAGAAATCTAGAAAGAGGGGGAGGGGGGTGAATAGGTTTATAAAAAACTTTTTAACACTTTTGTGGAAAACCCTGATCTAGTTGTTTTGAAAAGATCTACTTAATTTAAATATAGATCGCAACCTGCTAAAGACGTAGACATCAAAGATCTAATACATTCGCATTGGTTTCTTGATATCTTTTGTACAAGGCGAGATCTAAGCAATTACAACAAGTAAATGAAAACATGAGAAAATTAAAGAAAGTAAATACTTGTAAGTAAAGTGCGGAAAGTAAATGACACAAGTATTTCTCCAGGTTTGCCTCAAGGTGAGACTACTACGTCCTATCCTCAACTCCAAACCCTGGATTTTGAGAATTTTACTACTCTTCCTTATAGAGCAACGTACCCTTTTCTCCTCCTTGAGGACAGAGTGAACAATTTACAATCCTCTTCCTTAGGGGCACAACTACTGTCACGCCCCAAAATCCTAAAAACGGATATCAAGGCATGACCTTTTTAAACAAAAGAAAATAGAAGCTGTTGGTACAAAATTAAAATTTTAAAAGAAAACACTTGCGAGCTAAAGGAACAATTAAATGAATAAATAATAAGTTTGCCAAACGCGGCTACAAGACAAATGGTTTTAACAAAATTAAATAAAAAGAAAGGAACAAATGTAATTTGCCCGTAGACTACAAACTCAAATAAAAACTAGTCTAAGCAAAAATAAAGCAACTGAAAGATGCCCCGAGCCCATGCGATACTGCACTAATGCTCTTATCCGAACGTGCCAACCTAAGTTGTACCTGAAAGACAAAACTGTAACGGTGAGTCCCACGCACATACATAGACGGGACGGCACCACAAAATACCGTCACTCCATCCCATAAATGCAAGAACTCACAAACGACAACTACGATAATCAACATATAAAAAGAAATATAATAACATCCTACAACGAGATAAATTAAATAACTTCAACACACATCTATAGGATACATGGACCTCTCATGCCACCTACCACGGTCCGTAAGGTAGGTCATTCCCTATCCCTTCGGCCGTCTTATGTCCCCGGAATTAGGGAGAGACATAGACCATTGCTGACATAAAAATAGATTTATAGTGCGCACTTGGACCTCTCACGCCACTCGTCCCAGTCCGTAAGATGAGTCATTTCCTATCCCTTCGGCCGTCTTATCTCCCCGGAATTAGGGAGAGACATAGACCATTGCTAACAATAAAATAAATATAGTGCACACTGGGACCTCTCACGCCACTCGCCCAAGTCCGTAAGACGAGTCATTCCCTATCCCCTCGGCCGTCTTATGTCCCCGGAATTAGAGAGAGACATAGACCATTGCCACTATTCTAAATCACAAGGCCTCGGCCAATAATATAAAATCATTCAATTAACACATTCACATACGTCACTCTAACGTAATTCAACATAACCCATAATCATAGGTGCTAGATTCACAACTAGCCAAACAACTCCAATAACATAAAATCTTATTCAGGCATTTTAACACACACCTTGTATGCATAAACTACAATTCATATTTATTCAACATAAATTTACCCAATTTCATCAACAACTATATAATCACATAATCAACACCTAAATCATGCAAACCCAACCATAATCTCATTAATTCGAAATTAATATATCTCAAGTCTCAACTTCTACAATTCAAACAATGAAATTAAAATTACAACAAATAAACCCCAATTAACAATTTAAGAACATAATTAATAATAAAAGCAAAAACCCCCAATTTATAATAAACACAAAACCAAAACCTAGCATACACCCTCGTCTAGTCGCAATGGATAACTCCCGTTACCTTAGTGCGTAGAGGAGATGCTTTCGGTAAGAATCCGCTAGTGGTGGTTTCCTCTTCTTCTTCTTCTTCTTCTTCCTCCTTTTCTCTCTTTTTCTCTCTTTTCTCTCTTTTTCTCTCTTGTTTTAGGTTACTGTTTTAAAGAAGTGGGCTGATTTGAAGATGTAAAAACAGTTTTGAGAAAGTTTATGGTAACGAACTATTTGGTCCCCAAAGTTCTAAAAGTTAACTCTAAATCCAAAAATATTATTTTACTACTCAAAAATAACAAATCTTTAAAAACAAACCTATTGGGTCCTTTTTATTTATAAAATTAGTAACAGGTTTTTAAAATAAATTTTTTCGGAAGAGTTTCGGTTTTTGGCTAAAAATTAGTCGAGTGACCGATTTTTGGTAAAATTTGTATAAAACGGTTTTGGATAAATTAAATCATAAATAAAAACATTTATAAAAATACAGGATGTTACAACTACCCACACAGTAATCATGCTAAACACAAAGCCTTTAGCTATGAGGAAAGGTAATTATGCATTAAATAGGTTTCTCACAACTCTGTGATTGAACCTTATAGAAATGGTATCAATCAAGAGATTTACATCTACTAAAACTCTCAGTATTTGTATATGAAATGAATTGAACAAAGAGTTGGTTTGATATTCGAAGAATAAACGTACAGTACTTTGTCTTCGTAAGATCGAAAATAATCAAATCAAATGATATGAAGGTTTGGGCTCTTTTTCTTCAGTAGATGTGTTATGAAATGTGTTAGGAATGACCTTTATTTATATTGAGATTCTAACTGTTATGTTTTGAATTTTAAAATCCTTCTTCTTTAACCGGTTAAGATAGTGTCTCCCCGGTTGAACTCTGTGTATTTGGTCTTCTGAGTTGCACTTTTCTAGAACCTTTTATTTGTCTTCAATCCATTGGAAATTATGAAAGGCTTCCAGAATGAGCTATTTTAATGACCAGAGAATATCTTCAAATGGTCTTCTCTTCTTTTGGAAATGATTTGAACGTCTTTACATAGTCTTAAAAATGCAGCTGTAACTTTCCATTTATATAGTGTTTAACCTATTACAATTCTGTCTGACCGGTTAGGTTCTTCAGATTTGAATTCAGCTTTTGACTTGTATTCAATTCGGTCTTAAAGGTCTTTTAATCTGGTTTTCTCCTGGTCTTGCAACTTTAGTTAACTTCTATTGAGTTTTTTGTTGGTCTTTCCCTTACATTTCTCAGTTCGTTCTACGTATCTAACTTTTTTCTGAAATATACTTAGTTTAAATGTTAATACGACTATGACCTTTTGTTAAGATAAATTATTTTTTTATGTTTGTTATTTATCAAAACACTTTATACAATTACATATTGGTCCAAACAATCATTGTAATATCAATTGGGTAAAATTAGTTCAACACTAGCACAATTAGATTGTGTTAAGAAATCTCACATGCTAGGTGACACTATACTTAATGAGATACTCCAATCTCAACATCACCAGAATGATTGAAGTGGACTAGGATTTAATCCTAATCACAAATATAGTTGAAAGGTAGTTTTTGCCAAACCATGTAGTGAATATCCACCCAAACCCAAATTAGTTGTTGAACGAAGGAAAGCACAACACACGCCTAGAATTAATACTTATGACTCAAGGTGTATGTGCAGTAACCCCCAAACCTATCCAAGGTACACAAGATGAAATCCTATCCAAGGTACACTTGGACCTACTAACTCATTTTCTTGACTTAAAAAGCTAGTCTCATTCAAATGAATTCCAAATAACCGAAAAACTCCTGACATTTTCCCATTCTTCTCTACTTGATCAGGTTTTACAATGTCATTAGGTCTTGAGGAAAGGCTAGGAGGGGTAGGAGAATAAAGTGGAGTTCGAGCTAGTGGGATCGTTTCCACTCTCAATGAGTCTCTGAGTATATTAAGGGACTGATTTTCAACCGAAGATGGAGCAGACCAAATCCCACATACATGGTTAAATTTGAGCGTAAAATGTATAATGATCTAGTAGAAAATATCGGTATATTAATGTTTTAAAAGTGCTAAGATTACTAAAGCATTTTTTTATGGGAGTTATGCTAATACCATAGCTTTGAAACGTTAAATATAAACTTTTTACAATAGAAAAATATACATGTTTAAAATATATTTTTGAAACATCATTTTACGATTTCTAATCAGACTTCAACGGAAACACTGACGTCATAGCGAGAGAAAAGAGAAGGACAATTCATAAATTAGGGTTTTGTTAGCTAGTATGGGAAGACTGACAACTTCCCTATAAGCATTAACAAAAAATTCATTTGAGGAAAGAGAAAGTGCCATTTTATCTGATAAATCACTTATTCGCTTAACTAAAATGTGCATCTTACAGATAATTAGCTTTATCTTCTCCGTCTTTATCTTCTGCCTCTTCAGCACCAATAACTTTCATCTTCATAGATGAATCTGTCAATGACAACAAATCAAACATCTTTCAGCTAACAGGTAAAGACAATAGAACTTACATAAACATCCAACATGTGTGTATAAATTAGGAGTAAACAAAAAAGACCTCTCTAAAGATAGAGCTACGCTTAGTCAAAAAAAATTAAAAGAGATACCCATCCTAGATACACGAGAAATGAAAAAATGAAATATTTATCAATAATGGAGAAGTGGAAGGAAGTATCTCACTAAAAGTTTATATATGGCAGCCATAAATAAGTAACTACAATTCTGTTATGCATTTCAAACGACTATTTTTTAGTATATAATAAATAGAACTGCCATTACAAAGAGAAAGTAAGGTTTGCAAGTCAACGCTCCCTAAGCATATGTTAAGAGAAAACTCTAAAATTAATCTATTTATTACTATTGTTATAAAATATTATTGGACTCTTCTGTCTTACTCATGATGGGCCTAAATTGGTCTTGGTAACTTGTATGACTCTAACCTCTATTATATAAAAACTATTATGATCCATTTGTATTCATTCATTCTAATTAATAAATACTTACTATTTCCTCTCTCTATACACATCTCATATATACATGTATTGATCTAATATGTCACACAACACGTTATCGGTACTTTGCTCACGGAGATTGAAGTAAAAGTTAGGAGATTGGGATATTTGTTCGAATACCAGGTTTTAACCTAAAAGATTGAGTTATAAAACATACGGCCAAGCTTTAAAGATTTTTCTTTCGACTGGCCTTCCCAAAATACGAGGCGTACAGTACAAGTTATTTCTCTGTCTTGCAATTAAAATAGCAAATGCATGTATAGTAAATTAATATGGTTAAAGCATTATATATGCATGCGATAAAAATATAGCCATGCGTATGGGTATGTTAATTGATGTATGTTTGCATGCTTTTGCTACTATTCCTTTAAATTACATGTGTGGTTAAAAGTAGTAAACGAATTGTATTGGTCTGCATGGAAAAAAAATAGGTTTAGTATATTTACTCTCTAGTAAAGGTAATAGAGTTTTCAATAAGACTACACTTAGAAGAGTCTGTGTACGTTAGATTTGATGAGTCATCTGTTATATTCCTAAACCTTTGCATGATGAAGATGACGTTAAAGAAGTTCAAAATGATTCACCTATTTTTAATAGTTATTCTAACACTAATGTGAATGATAATGAGATAACTCATTAACAACTTCAACAAGATTTGCAAAATGATACTACCGATCATAGTGATTTACCTACAGAATTGAGGTTTGAAAATCATCATCCACAAGATTTAACTATGAGTAGTCTCGCTGATAAGATTAGAACATGCTCTACATTCAATTTTGTTAGCTTTTCTGCATTTCTTTCTCAAATAGAATCTAAGACTAAGTGAAAAAGCATTATTAGATGACGATTAGAATAATTCTATGTAGGATGAATTGCACCAATTCAAACGTAATGATGTGTGAAAACTAGTAATTAGACCAAAGTATCTGCGAAATGGTACTATGAAAAATTCAATTGGTTTTACAAATTGAATCATTCAAGATAAATATAAACTAAAACCAAATGAAAAATTCAATGATTTGCCCATCCGAGCACCGTGGGGCATGTTTTATGCCAGATCAGCTCACCAGAGCATCAAACATCTTCCCGATGTTTGATGCAACCTTGTGGAGCTATGTCGGAGCTGGTTAAAGCTTTGAACAGTTTTTAAGAGCTCCAAATCGTTGTCAGGGCTATGGGCAGCGGTTCAAAGACTTGTCAAACAATCACTGAAGCTCTTGTAAGCTCAACGGAGATCCGGTAAGCTTGTCGGAGCTCTGTCAGCATTCAATCAAGGCTGGTGGTGGCCGAAAGTGAAGGTGGTCTGTGTTGACTAGGGGTTTAAACTTGTATATTTTGGTAATAAGTTTTGGCACAATATATATTTTCGGCATTGGCCCCATTTTGACCGTAGAACTTGCCGAAGAAAGTAGTTTTGTAGACAGTGTAATTAATTGTGCAAGTCCATCGACCATCAATAACAGTATTTGTTTCCGTTAATATTAATGAGATATTCCATTTTTTGGTTCTTTTACTTCATTTCTTAATTTGTAGGTAAATATAATATTGCAACACTAGAATTTCATATGGATCGTAATGAAACAATCAATCATTCTTGCTCTTCACTTTTTGAAAAAGTTAAGTTTACTTTTTAAAAACTGTTGGTAAATTGAGTGTCGCTAAATTTAGTTACAGTTTAGCTAGAGAATGAGTTAATATTTTGTCGCTAAAACTAGGGCACTCACTTTACTAACAGTTTTTAAAAAGTAAATATGAGCAATAAGATATAAATATATTTTGATTTTGCTATAACATGTCGGAAATATTTGGGCCAACATTGGCAGCCGTAGGGATGACAAGAACTCGAGCATTGAAGGTAGGTTTAGATTGATTTATTCGACTTTGAATTGTTAAAGTTTAAATGATTTTTGTTAAAGAATTATAGTTGAGAGAAAAAGAACTTGGAAGGAAGAACGTTGGTAGTTACCTTTGGGTCCCCACTTAATAGAGTCATTGAGTTAAACTGTAAAATGTGCAGTCATCTTTACAGTCATTAGATTAAAAAATAGATGGTTAAATGATATTTTTTCAATAACTAATTTAATTTTTCAATTTTTATTATATATTAGACAAATTATGATTTAATAAATTAAAAACAAATTTAACAACACAATAAAAGTCAAATAAAAATATAGAACCCTAGTGGATACTACACTAAATTTAATTATTAATCAAAATTTGAAAAAAAATAAAAGTTGAATATTTATTTTTAAAAACAGAAATTTGTGTCGTTCAATTAATTGACTAAACATATATACTATTAGTTTATTAGTTTACGTGAGAAGTCCTTAGGAAGAGGGAAAATTTATTTACCAAAAGACCCTCTCTAAATATATAAACTACAAAAAAATCAAATTCTTAACAAAGCAACTGCTACACGGTTACAAATTTAAAATAAGAAAAACTACCCTCTTTGCCTCTATCAAAAGGAACTGCTACATGTTTAAAAATTTGAAATCACAAACTACAATGCCTTGACTCTTCTATCGGTCTCTACAGAAATGGGGAACCATCTTTCATCTGTTTAATATATGTTTGTCTTTCTTTTTTCTTAATTTAACTAAATAAATTTCACAAACACGTTACAGCTGATAGAAAATCAGTTTGCACAGCGGAAAAAACGTGTCCAGATTCTTAGGTTTAGATCATACCGAATAACAGAAGGAAATAGATCATGTTTAAAAGTCCTCTTCTAAGAATCGGGCATTAGTGCTAACCATGACCTTCTGATCCTCAGAAAAACAGAATAAACCACCTTTCGTTCATTTAGGTTACCCAACAAATAAACAAACATCTATTCTAGACTCTAACTTGTCAGTCTTTACCTTCAGCACATGTGCCAGACTACCCCACACTCGAATATGTCTTAGACTGGGCTTACGCCCAGTCCACAATTCTGTGGGTGTAGTTGGTATTGACTTCGAAGGTTACAAGTTAAGAAGATATGCAGCCGTTTCTAATGCATGTCCCCAAAACGAATCCGGTAAATCCGAGTAACTCATCATTGATCTAACCATATCCATAAGAGTTCTATTTCTCCTCTCTGCGACACCATTTTGTTGTGGCATACTAGGTGCAGACAACTGAGAGGTGATACCTTCCACTGATAAGTATTCCAAGAATTCTCCAAAGAGGTATTCGCCACCACGATCAGATCGTAGTTTCTTGATAAATTTTCCATGACGCTTCTCCACTTCTGCCTTAAATGTCTTGCATTTCTCAAAACATTCAGACTTGCGGCGCATCAAATAAATGTACCCATATCTAGAGTAATCGTCAATAAATGTGACAAAATACTCATAACCTCCTCTAGCTTGGATATTCAAGGATCCACACAAATCAGAATGAAATAATTCTAACATTTCAATAGACCTATTACCTTTGGCCAAAAACGGCCGCTTTGTCATATTACCTTCTAAACACGATTCATAGACTGGAAGTGCCTCTACTTCCAATGAGCTTAAAGACCCATCTTTAACCAGTCTTGTAATTCGATTTATATTAATATGACCTAAGCGCAAATGCCAAAGATACGTTTCATTCATTTCCGAAGGACTTTTCCTCTTACATGGTTTACGATTAATAATGTTATTAGATTCCCTTAGTTGCATAGTAGGTAAGCCATCATTAATAATAAATAAATCATTCACCAATGTACCAGAACAGATAACAAGTTTATCCATTTTAATAATAACTAAATCATTAAAATAAACTGAATATCCATTTTTAACAAGACTAGACACAGAAATCAAATTCCTTCTAATCGAAGGCATATAAAAAACGTCATTCAAAATTAAAAGCTTATTACTACGAAATGAAATATTAATGCTTCCAACTGCAACTACCGGCACTCTCGTACCATCTCCCAGAAATACGCCAATCTCCCTATCACTAAGCTGCCTGGTTGTCTGAAATGCCTATAATGAATTGCAAATATGATTAGTGGCTCCCGTATCAACACACCAAGAGGTGTCGACCACAAGTGAATAAGACTTACTTTGTTTCTTAGGACACTGTGATTTCTAATGCCCAGTTTGCTTGCACTTGAAACACTTGCCCTTGAGATTCTTTACCACACCGACTTGTCCCTGTTGAGGTACAATAGCTTTTTGAACCTTTTTCTTCTTCTTCTTCTTCTTACCTTTCGGTTTAGAAGCAAAAATTTTCTCAGCAGCATACACAACCACAGGCTTCTTGATAAGCCCCTCAGCCGCTTGCAATTATTTAAAGAGTTGTGCCAACGTATAATGAAGATTATTCTTGTCATAGTTCAGGCAAAACTTCTTTAAAAAATATGGCAGTGACTAGAGTATGAGATCGACCTGGGTTTTCCCGTCAATTTCAGCTCCTAGGATCTCTAGTTCATTAAAAAGATTACTCATCTTAAGAACATAACCATGTACTGGGGTGCCTTCAGCCATAGTCGTGTTCATTAGTTCCTTCATCGCTGTCTGCCTTGCAGCACGACTTTGGTTCCCAAACATCTCCCTAAGGTTAGCCAACATATCAAAAGTCATGGCCATAGGCTGATGATGATATTGCAGCACATTTGACATAGATGCCAATATGTAGCACCGCGCCATCTCATGAGCCTTCATCCACTTACGATAGTCCTGGCTCTGCTCCTCAGTTGCATCCAAGGGTGGAAACTCGGGGCAAATCTGAATGAGAACAAACTTGTATCCCTTAGCAGTTAGTACAATGTCCAAATTTCTTTTCCAATCAATATAATTAGGTCCAACCAATTTGTTTTCCTTAAGAATAACCATAAGTGGGCTGAGAGACATTTTTAAATCATGAGAATAAAACATGTAACAAATACAAATGAGTAATTTTAACATTTTAATTTCTAATCTTTAAAATAAAGTCTCTCAACTAATATTTTAATAGAATTAGCCAACAGTCTTATACACCATAAATTAGCATGCTTCGATGGGAAAGTTATCATACTATTTAACTTTGCATAGACAGATTCATTAATCTATTAATTATGTTATCTAAACAATAAACCTTGTTAAACACAATTAAATAGTGGCATCACTTTGGTCCTATAAATTTAACAACACTTACTACGATGGGCAGGATACTATTAATTATAGCTAAGTGTATAACCATTTAATGGCATCTACATCTTTTGTGCTTATTAGTAAATCCCTTCGATGGGAAGGTGAAGAACTAATCACAAATAGCAGCGTTTGTACTTAATGATCCATAATTAGTCCAAACCGATGGGGAAAGTGATCAATCACATCATTTAGAAACCATTAATGGTGACCGTAGGATTTAAACGAAATAAAATCCTTCTCACACTTAGTTATTTATAAAAGAGGGTTTTACTAATGTTGATATGTATCTTATTCAATTCTAGCAATTACCATATACATGATTACCAAATAAAATCCACTTTATTATCTGGTTATTATGTATAAATTACTATTGAATAGCATATCAATCATATAAATATATATTATCATGTTCTCCCCTAACATACATGGCAACATAAATATTTAACATATATACAAGATATGATCATGCAAGATAACAACAATATAGTTTAAACATGCCATCAATGAAGATAAACATAAATCTAGTTATCATGATCAAGAAGATCTTCAAGAATTTTCACCAAATCTTGTATTGCCTCCACGACTTCATGTCTTGCCTACGATGCGGATCGGCCTGACAATGGAGATGGAACAAAGAATTATCCCAGACCTATACCGAAGTATTGACGGTGATTCTCAAATATCATAGAACAGAATGTGATACGATGAGATAGAATGCAATAGAAACAAAGACAGGGAAGGGGTTACCTACAGGAACCAACCGGCAAAAAAGCATTAACGCTGCAAAAATTAATGCACCAATTGCGGTACAATAGAGTTGTAATTCACTAGTTATTTCAGATGCTCGCCAAATCTGAAAAAAACCAGAGGTTATTTGTATTCCTCGAAAACCAAATAAAAACATGAACCATATTGCACGTAATTTTCTGTGTAAAAAATTGTATATGCCCATATCTAGTCCTCCTGACAATGGGTTCAACAAATCACACAATTGCTACAGCAATAACATCATTTTTCCTATACTGATATGATACAGCTTATACAAAATCAAAGAAAAACAGATTTTACAACCCAGTTATATCATAAAACAAAACAAAAGTAAAACATGCCTCATTTACACCTTGGAGAAACACATGTATCTTTAAATAGAAAAAACTTGCATTCCTCCGAACGGAGAAACCACATGCATATTATATAGTTATCAAAACATTTATAAAAACACATATATGATCATGATAACCAGATGGACTCTTATCTACAAAACAGAGTTAGCCAACCTACCCATCTATTCCATAACATGCATAAATCTCAGTTGTAATGTGGAGAACATGGTCAGATAACAACGTACACAGTATAACCTTTGGCTCTGAGGCCAATTGATAGAAAACCAGTTTGCACAGCGGAAAAAAAAACGTGTCCGGATTCCTAGTTTTAGTATGTACATATATTTTCAAAGTAAATCCTATTTTACCGTATAAGTTTAGATTATACCGAATAATAGAAGGGAACAGATGGCGGCTGTGATGGAATAGATTCGCCTCAATTCTTCTACCTTATTCCTGAACTAGCACATTGCTCGTTGAAAGAGGATGGGCTATTTCTCTCTCTAGGCAATATCGAAAATATAGTTATGAAAAACTTATTCTGCTAAGAAAAATGGCGTGCTATATATAGGCTAAGGTAATGATTTGTATATTGATTAGGATAGAGCTCCTTAAAAGGATTTCATGCTATCATATCTCCTTAAAACCCGGGATATACACAATCTATTTAAATCATGATTTATTCCACTAAAACTCACGACTGATCTCGCTACCATAATCCGAATATCTAATTCGTTCCAATTGTCAAAAGTGTTCATTATCTCCCCACGTAAAGATTAATCAGATACTCATTTATTAAATTAAATCACTGACTGATTTCTTATTTAATAAACGTATTATCTCTAAGCCAATCCGCTTAAATTATTTGTCGTGTCGGATTATAAATCCACCTGCAGAGTTTACACGAATAAAACTTATAAGCTTCCTCAAGGGAGTATCATCAATCCCTTACGGGGCGTGGATTTCTTTTATTACTAATAAACACTTATACGAATAATGCTGCCATCCAACTTGTTAAGTTTATTGACTCGTGACGAATCTCATCATGTATGAATCAAAATGACAAACACATCCATACATGTCTAAATAGAAATATATGAATTAAGAGCATAAATAATAACCATGACCACGAGTTATAAATTATTTTGCCTAATCAGTCACCAAATGATTATTTCGTAACAGTCATGTTTAATACACACAAAGTGCACTGGTAAATGTAGTTGGAATTTATCCATTACATGTAGTCAAGACAGACCTACTAAAACCATGTATTACAACTCTACTGATGGTGTGTCCATTTCCATCTAAAGTTGTAAACATATAACTTATATTCTATTAGAACCGACAGTCTAATCTTCCGTATGTAAGCTGTACTCTACACACTAGACCATCTACTAAATAGAATAATAGACACTTATTTAGTCATTTAAACAATAATGATAAATAACAATTGCTCATATTATTCTCATTAAATAAATCAATTCAAAATATTGTCAAATATAAATCAAAAAACAAGCATGTATTTTAGTATATTTCTAACAAGTAGACCACATGAGACGAAACTATTATTGAACTAGGAAACTAACTATTCCAAATATTACGTTTTAAGGTATTTATAGCCCCGTGACTCTTACGCCATGCCCAAACCGGGCCTAACAAACAGATCCAGATGTAATCTACTTAGAATAAGAAGAAAAACTAAATAGTATATTTTTTAATCTCAATAGAGATCTCACAAGCAACGACATACTAAAACTACTCCTCCTTCCAATTAACCTGCTAAAGTGTCAAAATGACAATATTCGAAAGCTATTAATATAGTACAAAAGTTAAACTGTAAAATTATATTTTGAAAATTTTCACTTTCGATAATTTAAGTAGCGAAATTTCACAGTGGACAAGTAACTGGTATGGAGAAAGTATTTTTTGTTCTTGCTGATATGATGTACCTACAACTTTAGCTTTTGACTATTACTAGATAACAAACACCAACATAATGGTTTAAGAATACTAATCTTAATCATCATAGTAGTTATCGTATTCGACTTCGACAGCCAGAGAAGCACGTCGAAATCTCGCTAACTCTCTCAGAAGCATGGATTCTTTAACACCAATTAATTCAAGAGCTGGTTTGATTGTAATGGTTTCCAGCACTGGAGAATATTAATTTGGCTAAGATGAGTTGAATGAACTGCACAACACACTTGAGGCCGCATACATTTTTGAGTTCTACCTCTCTAAGGTGATCAAGAGTGATACCAGGAAAGCCTTTCATTTCTTTAAACTTTGAATCTGGTGGATAATCTACCTTAGCCATCTGCAATAGATATTTGGCTTGAAAAGGCAAATGTCCGATGAGGAGATCGGTTAACTGTAATTTAGTTCATGTTCTTGGATGAAAAATGTACAGAAACTCTATTGTATTTTAGTTTTACTTTAATGTTCCATTCAGAAATATCTTCTCGTTAATAGTACGTTCATCAAGAGGGTAGACAACTATTCAGAACTGAAGAACTAAGCTAGACCGATAACTACATCTATATAGGCTGGCCTATTCTTTCAGATTTTTAGTAAAACGTGTTTCACTTCGGTTAGGATGGCATGATACTGTCCATTGTATATTTTGAATATAAACTTTTGGGCTTGTATATTTTGGTAATAAATTTTGGCACAATATATATTTTCGGCATTGGCCCCATTTGACCGTAGAACTTGCCGAAGGAAGTAGTTTTGTACGACAGTGTAATTAATTGTGCAAGTCCATCGACCATCAATAACTGTATTTGTTTCCGTTAATATTAATGAGATATTCCATTTTTTGGTTCTTTTACTTCATTTCTTAAGTTGTAGGTAAATATAATATTACAACACTAGAATTTCATATGGACCATAATGAAACAATCAATCATTCTTGCTCTTTAACATTGTTGGTTTGTCCATTCTTTGTTTCCCCTTCGTGTTATTTTAAACACTACTAAAAAAACTAAGTTTACTTTTTGAAAACTATTGTTAAAATGAGTGTCGTTAAATTTTATTTACAGTTTAGCAACAGAATGAGTTAATATTTTGTTGCTAAAACTAGGACACTCATTTTATTAATAGTTTTCAAAAGGTAAATATGAGCAATAAGTTATAAATATATTTTGATTTTGCTATAACGTGTCGGAAATATTTGGGCTGACATTGGCAGCCGTAGGGATGACAAGAACTCGAGCATTGAAGGTAGGTTTAGGTTAATTTATTCGATTTTGAATTGTTAAAGTTTAGCTGATTTTTGTTAAAGAATTATCGTAGAGAGAAAAAGAACTTGGAAGGAAGAACGTTCGTACTTACCTTTGAGTCCTCATTTTGTGTATTCATTGAGTTAGACTGTAAAATGTCCAGTAATCTTTATAGCCATTAGATTAAAAAATAGATGCTTAGATGATAAATTTTCAATAACTAATTTAATTTTTTAATTTTTATTATATATTAGACAAATTAGGATTTAATAAATTAAAAATAAATTTTAAAACAAAATAAAAATTCAAATAAAAATACAAAACCCTAGTGGATACTATATTAAATTTAATTATTAATCAAAATTTAAAAAAAAATAACAGTTGAATATTTATTTTTGAAAATGAAAATTTGTGTCGTTCAATTGATTGACTGCATAAAAGAAAAATATGTTACCTTTATTAAAAGAATTTACTAAACATATATACTATTAGTTTATTAGTTTACGTGAGGAGTGCTTAGGAAGCCGGAAAATTTATTTACCAAAAAACCCTCTCTAAATATATAAACTACAAAAAAATCAAATTTTTAACAAAGCAACTGATACACGGTTACAAATTTAAAATAAGAAAAACTACCCTCTTTGCCTCTATCAAAAGGAACTGCTACATGTTTAAAAATTTGAAATCACAAACTACAATGTCTTGGCTCTTCTATCGGTCTACAGAAATGAGGAACCATCTTTCATCTCTTTAATATATATTTGTCTTTCTTTTTTCTTAATTTAACTAAATAAATTTCACAAACACATTACAGCTGATAAAAAATCAGTTTGCACAGCAGAAAAAACGTGTCCAGATTCTTAGGTTTAGTACGTACGTATATTATCAATCTATTCCAGTTTTACCATATAGGTTTAGATCATACCGAATAACAGAAGAGAACAGATGGCGGCTGTGATGGAACAAATCCGCCTCAACTCCTCTACCTTATTCATGAACTAACATCTTGTTTCTTTAAAGATGGTGGACTGTTTCTCTCTCTAGGCAATCTAGAAATATTGTTATGAAAAACTTATTCTGTCAAAAAAAAGGGCGTGCTATATGTAGGATAAGATAGGGATTTGTAGGCTAATTAGGATAGAACTCCTTAAAAAGATTTCATGCTATCATATCTTCTTAAAAACCGAGATATACACAATCAATTTAAATCGTGATTTATTCCACTAAAAATCACGACTGAACTCTCTACCATAATCTGAATATCCAATACATTCCAATCGTCAAACATGTTCATTATCTCCCCACGTAAAGATTAATGAGATACTTATTTATTAAATTAAATCACTGACCGATTTCTTATTTAATAAACGTATTATCCCTAATCCTGTCCGCTTAACTTATTTGTCGTGTCGGATTATAAATCAACTGCAGGGTTTACACGAACAAAACTTATAAGCTTTCTCAAGGGAGTATCATCAATCCCTTAAGGGACGTAAATTTCTTTTATTACTGATAAACAATGATACGAATAATGTTGTCATCTAACTCATTAAGTTTATTGACTCGTTACGAATCTCACCATGTATGAATTAAAATGACAAACACATTCATACATGCCTAAATAGAAATATAGGAATTAAAAACATAAACAATAACTATGGTCACGAGTTATAAATCATTTTGTTTAGTTAATCACCAAATGATTATTTCGTAACAGTCATGTTTAATACACACAAAGTGCACTAGTAAATGGAGTTGGAATTTATCCGTTCTCTGTAGTTAAGACAGACCTACTAAAACTACGTACTACAACTCTACTGATGGTGTGTCCATTTCCATCTAAAATTGTAAACATATAACTTATATTCTATTAGAACCGACAGTCTAATCTTTCTTGTGTAAACTATACTCTACACACTAAACCATCTAATAAATAGAATAATAGACACTTATTTAGTCATTTAAACAATAATGATAAATAACAATTGCTCATATTATTCTCATTAAATATATCAATTCAAAACATTATCAAATATAAATCTAAAAACAATCATTTATTTTAATAAATTTCTAACAACAGCACACAACACGTGTGCAGCCTACACTAGTATCTCTTATTTTGACTGTAATTACTTTTACCATGTTTCATCAGTGATGTTTTGTTTCTCTTCTCTCGTATTTCTATATATTTTAATCACTATAGTAAGAGAAAGATGCAATTTGGTTCGTCTCGTTTCACCTTGATCATTTGTGGTCATTTTAATTTCTGCCTCTAATACTTTTATTTATGGGCATATTAATTTATGTTTAGAATTGATCAAAACTTCGCATAATACTAGTGCGAATTTCTTCTTTGCAGAGTAGTTAGAGTCTTTCACTTGTAGAATATAGTCAACACTCACTTTTGTTTTTTACCAAAATTGCCTAGTGGGCCTCATTAAATACTAAAATAGCCAAACTCTCTCGACAATTGAAAAAATGCCCCAGTGTTTTGTCTAAATATCCTAGTGGACCCCATTAAATACCAGAATGGCATAACTCTCTTAAAAACTGCAGAAATAGCCGTGTTTTGTCTAAATATCCTAGTAGGCCCCATAAAATACCGATTGGCCCAACTCTTGACTACACTTAGTAAATTTAGAAATAATTTATTGGACATTGATTATAATAATTTATTGGACATCATGCTCGATTACGATATCAAAATGGAAGAATGTTTATAGGGTTGTGTGTTGAAATTAAGCAAGTTTACAATCCTAATCAAGATTACATGTCGTATTATAATCTTCTTTCTAATAATATTGAGGATTCTGAAATTAATTATTATCCTATCGACTCATATAGAAATATAAAAACAGGATTGTCTAAGTATAATATTCACATAGAGGAACCTACAACAATATTATAAATATTAATCGCTCTTCATATACCGATACATATAGACAGACTCAAATTGGTACATTGAGTAGAATGCCCCTTCAAAAAGAGCCAATGTGAGAACTATATTCTGAAAACATCGAACCATATTTGAAATATTTGAATGCAGTGTGTCGATTGTCAAATAATATTAGTTGGTCAAATGATATAATTGGAATAGACCTAGGGGATGAATCAGAGGATCGATGAAGATCCAGACTTCATTATTATCGAAAACAAGTCTGAAGATGACGAAGAAAATGTACAATAACTTGACGATCAAGAATTATACTCTGAAATGAGCTCGTGTATGGATGAGAGTGAAAACGACTAATCAAGTGGGTCACAATGGCCTAGTGATACTATTTCTGCCGAAATTCCTATGCATCAGCCAATGTCAAGCTTGTCTAATGAACCATTCATCACTCAAGAAAATTATACTAACCATAGACAAAATTATATGATATATCATGGTTTTTGATATCATCTGGTTGATGAACCGTTTGTTTGGACTTTTATTTTGGGATAAACACATTGAAAAAGGAAATGGAACTTTGGTCAATCAAATGTAATACCCATTTTTTCACTGAAAGATAGAAGACAAGATATTGGGAAATACATTATAAACTGGCCGAAACTAAAAAAAAAATGCAAATGGAAATTAAGAGTTTCACTGAGAAAAAAAACATGGATTTTTTGTAGGTGTTGGTTTATAATGGTCCCCATACATGTGTCAATATTGAGCTTACAATTTATCACCTTGGTAAGATACCACTCTTATTGCTCAGACCATTTGAAATAGCATTTCAACTAATCATATGAAAAAGATTTCATTACTATATGATATTTTCAATGCCCACTTTCAAATGTCAATTTCATACAAAAAAGTTTATATAGGTAAACAAAAGTCTATTGTAGAGATATTTGATAATTGGGAATATTCATATAAACTTTTACCTAAATTTATAAAAGCCCTTCAAAAATATAATCCTGGTACGTACCGTAGATTCTTGTGAAACAACGCCAACATACAGTGTTGATGGAAATCAAATGGGTGAGCTAGTAAATAGATTTTTCTTCACATTTAAGGTCGTTATTGATGCATTTCAGTATTGTAAGTGTCACGCCCCAAAATTCGTAAGACACGGACATCATGGGGTGACTTTTTGAATAAAACGAAAAAGAAACCTGTACATTGGTACAAAATTTAACTTTTAAAGAAAAACAATTTGCGAGCTAATGGAACAATTAAACAACTAAATAGAAATATTTGCCAAACACGGCTACAAGACAAAATGGTTTAACAGATTTATAGAAAAAGAATACCAAACGAATAATTTGCCCGTAGGCTACAACCTCGAAAATGGTCTAACTAAAAGAATGCAACTGAAAGAATCCCCGAGCCCATGCGATACATCGCTAATGCTCCTATCCAAACGTCTCAACCTAAGTTGTACCTGAAAGACAAAACTGTAACGGTGAGTCCCATGCACATACATAGACGGGACGGCACCATAAAATACCATCATTCCATCCCATAAATGCAAGAACTCACAAACAACAACTACGATAATTAACGTATAAAAAGAAATATAATAACATCGTTCAACGAAATAAATTAAATAACTTCCATACACATCCATAGCAAACATGGACCTCTCACGCCACCTACCCCAGTCCGTAAGGTAGGTCATTCCCTATACCCCTCGGCCGTCTTATGTCCCCGGTATAGGAAGAGACATAGACCATTGCTAACAGAAAGTAGATTTAAAGTGCGCACTTGGACCTCTCAAGCCACTCATCCCAGTCGTAAGACGGGTCATTCCCTATCCACTCGGCCGTCTTATGTCCCCGGTATAGGAAGAGACATAGACCATTGTTAACAATAAAATAAATATAGTGCACACTAGGACCTCTCACGCCACTCGCCACAGTCCGTAAGACGAGTCATTCCCTATCCTCTCGGCCGTCTTATGTCTCCGGTATAGGAAGAGACATAGACCATTACCACTAATTTAAATCACAAGGCCTCGGCCAATAATATAAAACCATTCAATTATCACATTCTCATATGTCACTTTAACGTAATTCAACATAACACATAAGCATAGGTACTAGATTCCCAACTAGCCAAACAAGTCCAACAACATAAATCTCATTCAGGCATTTTAACAAACACCTTGTATGCATAAACTACAATTCATCTATATTCAACATAATTTTACCCAATTTCATCAACAACTATAATATCACATAATCAACTCATAAAACACGCAAACCCAACCATAAACTCATTAATTCGAAATTAATATGAGTAAATTCTCAACTTCTCCAATTCAATAAGTGAATTAAAAGTACAACAAATAAATACCAATTTAACAATTTAAGAACCTAATTTAAAATAAACGCAAGACCTAACCCTAACATACACCCTCGTCTAGTCGCAATGGATAACCTCCGTTACCTTAGAGCGTAGAGGAGATGCTTCCAGTAAGAACCCGCTAAATGTGGTTTCTTCTTCTTCTTCGTCTTCTTCTTCTTCTTCTTTTTCCTAGGCTTGTAATCTCTCTTTTCTCTCTTTTCTCTCTTCTTTTAGGTTTTATGTTTTAAAAAGTGGCTGAAAAGAGGTTTACAAAACTGTTTTGAGAAAGTTTGGAGAAGCGAACTATTTGGTCCCCAAAGTTCTAAAAGTTAACTCTTAATTAAAATTATTATTTTACTGCTCAAAAATAACCAATCTTTAGAAATAAAGCTATTGGGTCCTTTTTATTTATAAAATCAGTAACAGGTTTTAAAAATAAAGTTCTTCGGAAGAGTTTCGGTTTTTGGCTAAAAATTATATAAAACGTTTTTGGATTGATTAAATCATAATTAAAATCACTTATAAAAATACAGGATATTACAGTAGGCCACCTAATGCTATTGATACAACACACTTATATGGGAAGTACAAATGTAAGATTTTGTTTGCCATGGAATCAGATTCACACACTCATGTTTTTCCCATGCATTTGTTGTAGAAGAGAGTACAATCTCGTGGAGCTATTTTCTTCGAAACGTTATCGAGATTACATTTTTGAAGGGTTTTCATAAATTTAGGTAGAGTCTTATATGAATCTTTCCAACTGCCAAATATCTCTGCAATAGCCTTTTGTTTACCTAAATAAACTTTTTTGTATGAAACTCACATTTCAAAGCGTGCATTGACAATCTCATGAACTAACGAAATTTTCATCATAGGACTAGTTGTGATGCCATTTTGAGTGATATAGACACCAAGATTGGAATCTAACTCAGAATGATCAGTTGTAAGCTCAGCATGGATAAATATACGTAGACCGTTGTACTTCAACACCTAAAAAAATCCATGTGTTTTTCTTAGTGAAACTCGTAATTTCCATTTGTATTTCTGTTGAGTTTTGGATTGTTTACAACGTATTTCCCAAAATGGGTACTACGTTATATTGACCAAATTGTCATTCCCTTTTTCCAACATGTATTTATCCCTTAACAAAAGACCAACAAATGCTTCATCAAACAGAGGATCCCAAAAATCAAGATATGTATAATTTTGTCTATGATTAGTATAATTTTCTTAGTTGAATGATTTATTAAACAAGCTTGATGTTGGTTAATGCATCCGAAATTTTGACAAAACTAGTATCACTAGGCCATTGTGACCCACTTGATTGGTTATTTTCACTATCATCCATATACGAGCCCGTTTCAGAGTAGAATTCATTATCGTCAACTTCTTATACATTTTATTCATCATCTTTATACTTGTTTTAGATAATAATGAAATATGAATTTTCATCATTTGATTCATCTTCAAGGTCTATTCTAGTTATATTATTTGACCAACAATTATTATCTGACAATCAACACACTGCATCCAAATGTATCAAATTTTGTTCAATGGTTTTAGAATATAATCCTCGCATTGGCTCTTCTCGAAGGGGCGTTATAGTCGGCGTACCAATTTGTGTATGTCTATATGTATCTGATATACAAAGATTTATTCATACCAAGAATATTTTGGGTTAGTTCCTGGAATGTCGGTATTATACTTAACAATCATGTTTCTATATATCGGTATGAGTCAGTAGGATAATAATTTATTTCAGGAATCTCAATATTAGCAGAAATAAGATTTTAAGATGACTCGTAATCTAGATTAGGAGTCTAAACATGTTCAATTTCAACAAACAAATTTATAAACGTCCTTTCATTTTGCGATGTTAACTCGAGCATGGTGTCCAATGAATCATTATCATCAATATCCTATCTCATATATATATAAATTTACTAAGTGAGTCAAATATGGATAGTGACAAGTTAAAGTCAAACGGTGTGAACCCGATGAAACCACAATTTCCTTAAACAATATATCCTAGATTGTTTCATATGTTGTGTTTTTACGTATCTTAAATATTTTTTTGTAAGTTACGTCATAAGATAAGCCCTCGTTTATAGTTTTCATCATCTCACCTACCCAATAACAAATAATTGTAAGATTTTTCATTTCGGTATTTATACAAACTATCAGAACTAAAATAGAGAAAACAGAGTAAAACTTTCATATAATTTTAATTAAACAACATATCACATCTCTCCAAAATAATTTCTTTTAGGTAAAGGGAATTGGAGGAGTATTTTTGTTAGAAGAAACGTAATCGTAAAAAACAACTAAAATTATTATTAAGGATAGAATATATGTTGTGTTGTGTAGGATGACATGATCAACTTTAAGTCAGAAAAAGTGAAATAAATTTTGTGGCTTTTGTCATTTGACTTGGTTCCATAGTTGTTGCCATTTGCATGATATCATTTAATTTCTAAATATTAATTGACAAAATTTTTAAATATTAATTGACGAAAAGATGAGTGATTATTTTATAAATAATTCGTCAATTGTTTTGACGAAGTAAGATTTTATTTTATATAGACATTTGACGACGTGGTGAATGATATTTTATATGAACTTCGTAAATTGTTTTGACGAAGTAACGTTTTTATTTTTATATAGATTCGTCAATTGAACTAATGAATATAAAGATGTAGGTCATTGTGGCAATTCTCAAAAGAAATAGGGATTTCGGTATTTTATGAGGCCCACTGGGCCATTTTGGAAAAAAACTGGTCATAACATATCTCAATATGGAATGTGTATTTTGCTCATAAAAAAAGTAATGTTGTACTATTAAAAGACTTCCAAGTTGCAACACCAAAGACAAACTTTGGTACTCAAGTGTCATATTTGCCTAGATGTTAGCAACAAACTAAATTTCAAAGCAATTAAAAAACTTAAGGAAAGATTCAAGCAATAATTAGTAGTAAAACATATAAATCCAAAACAAATCAGGCTACAGATTTGTACCTACAGAGTACCTTACACCTAAGCACTCTTTCCTGCACATAAAACCCTGGCATGACCATAATCTTAACCCGGCTTGGACCGTGTGATCTCTGTTTATCGACGAATATATCCTCCATATACTGCTCATCAAAGCTTCTATTATCTTCAACCCTCAAAATTCCCAATACCGGGTCGAATGAGAAAGCGAGTAAATGAAGCAACCATATACACTTACCCGCTACAAAAAATGATTGGAGCAGCTGCTCGGACCAAGGTTTAGTCCAGCTCATCGTCGAAATAATCAAACTCATTTTTTGGTCGCAGAATTTACTGAACTCTTCGCTGTAATATTTTGTCCCTCTTCTCAATACTTCGTTCCAACTTAAATTCCTCAAAGCGACAAATTGTGTAAATTGCGCCTGTCGGTGCTGGTGAGGGTCTAAAACCTTTGGACACCCGTTTTTAACGAAAAGTGGGTTTTCGAAATCTTGGTAAAGGGTTTGGTTTATAATTGCTTCCAAATGGTATAATACTGCCTTTGTGTACTTAGAGTTTAACGAGAGCTTGTAACGTTCAAGAAGCAAATCCAGATTTTCCACTAGAGAGGTATCGGTTTCATCAATTTGGGAAACGAGTATTTTGCAAAATTGTTTTACTGATAGCCTCGCCTCGGAAACTACTTGCATAAAACCCTCTACCATCACTTCTTCGGTAACAGGTAAGGAATTCGCTTCATTTTCACCGATCTGTTTAGCTCCTTTTTCCGGTAATTGGAAATTGTTGTAACTATCCTTGGTGCTGGTTGCTTCCCTTAAAGCCTTTTTCAGATCTTCACAATAAGTTTCTAAAGTCTCCAATTTTTGTTTTAATTCTCCCAAAGAAGATTTGATCTCCGAAACCTCTGATAAAGCTGCATCTCGTCTTTCGTTCGCTTCAATTAGCTCGCATTTTAATCTCTCTATCGACAACATTCCCAAATCATTATATTGAGAAACGTCCTCCGATTCAGCCCTATTCGGCGACTTCTTGTTTTTGTTTTTCTTCTTTAATCGATTGAAAAACCTCGAGAAGCTCGAACCTTTATTCACCGTTTGTGTTTGGCATGAAGCGTGAGAATCTGTTAGCGGAACGACCGTGTTAAAATGCTTGCTTTTCGTAACACCAATATTTGAATCACTGCTTATAAACGCAGGTCTGCATTTATTACATGAAGATGAATCAGTTCGTAATTCTCCCAAGCTAGTTCTCCTACTTGATTTGAAGAAATCCTTTCCTGGAGGTGTTCTAAGAACCGAGATGTGGTTGGTACACGAACCGGTGGTGGAAATTTGGTCTTCGGGGGGGCATATTTGCGGTTCTGAGTTGATTAATTCGGAGGGATATTCATATTTTTTTCTTGAAGAAGTGTTGATTTTCTTGTAATTGGGTATGTTAGTATTTTCTTCCGCTAGGCCGTAACCATCCCAGTAATCTGATAGAGCTTGGCTGTCTAATTGGAGCTGTCGATACCCAGGAAGTGGTTCATCTTCATAACTCTATGCATCAAATATTAAAAATCAGAAACTTGAAATTTCGTGATCTACTTTTCAAGATGGATAACATACAAGAAAAAATTTAAACATTAGTTCGTTCCATATAAGCCGAATTTTTTTAGGTGTGTAATTTTATCCTTACATTTTATGTTAAGTCGTTAGTTTTTATATGATCTGTTCATAATCTCTTTAATGTCTTTTTGAGAACATATGGTGACAATTGTTTTGTTATGTTTGATTAGGATTAATTCATTTAGATACAGTATAATCCATATCACGGGGAGGTTTATAGATTCCTGTGTCATTTAGATAAAAAGTGAAGATGCAAGATGTAAGACTTCATACGGAACCTTTCGGGTTCAGGTGTAAATTGTAATTCATCTTAAAAGATTAAAATTCAGAATATTTTGATATTGATGTCAAGTAACAAAATTGCTATCTAAATATTAGAATCCATATTCTCTCACCATTAAAAGGCATCGTAATAGTAACGATGGATAAATCATTATAAATCACATGTTATATCATATTTTAGTCGATGTGAGATAATTACTCTAACACTCCCCCCTCGCTCGTATCCCGACATTTTAAGGTTTCTACGAGCGGACATATTAAATGGACGGAGTTAAGCCTAACATCGCTAGATCTATTCTGATATCATATTAGAATTTATATTAGTTTACCATTAAAAGGTCTCGTAATGTTAAGAATATGCAACTCATTATAAAGCACATGTTATATCATATTTTTTAGTCGATATGTGATAATTACTCTAAAAGAAAAATTTATCATGGATATCAGTGGTAAAATGGCATCAAAAATTAGTATGCATAGCAACCAAGAGCCTATTCAATCAGCCATTTTCTAAAACCAGAAGGGCTAGCCTAATGGCCAGAACTGTCTTGTGATGCTCTTGAAAAAATATACGTACTGTCTTTTAGACAAAGTTAACATGAGGGAGTGGGGATAGATATTTAAAGGCGAGCACATAATTTAAGTCAAGTGGTATGAAAAAATATTTTTCAATCGAGTCGCAAAATTAGGTCTGCGGCGTCTGCCAAAACGAAAAAGCATGCAAAAAAGAATTGCGAAAAGTGTATCATCAAAATATAAAGTATAAAAACAATTTAGTACAGACACAAAAGGGTTCATGAAGTACCAACTCTGGTGGGTATACACATTCGTTTTCTTAATTTTGTTTTTTTGTTTTTTGTTTTTTGTTTTTTGTTTTTTGTTTTTTTATGGTCAAAGTTTTCCTAGTTTAAAATATCCAAATTAAATTAGTTCATCTAGCAGGCCAGTATGTGTTGGCTAGAATCATTAAGGAATCTTAAAAGCCTGAACATTTGAAGGACAACAGAACCAAGGGCGCATATTTCAATTTATTAATCATAACATTGATAAGTAGTGTTTGGGTTTTTATGCCACTAAAAGAAAACAAATAGTTAATCAAATAAGCCGAGTAGTAAAGCTCACAAGCAAGCATAGAATACTCTATTATTCTCATCTTCTTTTTTCTGGAAATTGGTGTTATATTAGAATTTGAGCAAATCTATAGGTTAAAGATAAAAGGAAGATCACAGAGGGTTGGCACTTGAACTTTATCTAATTGGAGTAATAGTTAATCTGCTTTATCTAAATGCCCACCATTTGGAAATTAAATATACAAGTGATTAGTTCACAGTAGGGGTGTCAATTTTACCCGAGCCAGTCCGACCAGATCCGACCCAATAGTTTTTGGGTATTCGGGTAACGGTTTTAACTGTTTTCTCATCATATACGGATCGGGTCGGATCGGGTCTATATAATTTTTTTACTTATTTTACCTGACCCATGCATACCCGTATTTGTAATGACTATAACGGTTCTTGGTGCGGATATTTACCCAAAATAACCAAAATTCGTAAAAGGTATTCTACTTTTCTAGATGTTATTTTCTAAATGGTATTTTTACATATTGATAATGAATATATTTTTCCAAGTTATTTCCTAACTTATTAAAAATAAATAAAATAATGAGAAACTATTAATTTTTTTACTTCATATTGGTCAACAATGTGTTTACTTGATTACTGAATCACGTAAACATTACACAGTCAGCTAAAAATTACAAACTAATGGTTTCATTTTTCATTTTCTTAATTACTCATTTTATTGTTAATGATTTTCCTAAATTATTAAGAAAGATAGACTAAATTAAAAATAAATCATAAAATTTGAAATCACAACAAATATTAACAACTATTTTTTTATTAAATGGTGAAAAAACCCATATTTTTATATTATTAATGATAAAAATATAAAAATATGGGAAAAAATCCAGAAGACATAGAAATCAGCCTTTTCATTCTTTATTAAATATCATTTTCTTATGGTTACTTCAACTTCTTTGTTTATGCCTATATACTGTAATGTTATTAGTAAATGTCTTAACAAAATGTAGAAATAATGACTATAAATAAAGTTCACCAATTTTTAGAGCTGTTAGCACTAAGCAGATCTTGATGAGGGAAATGGCGTATAACGTTAGAAGATAAAATGTTCCTGGTTCTCGTAGTTCCAAATGCATACTATTTGTCCTTCAAAGTTTATTAGTGTGACGGATTCGGCCCAAAGTATTAAAAAATAAGTGATGTATTTTGTCTCTAAATGATGTAAGTTAAAGTTTCTTCTAAAGAATAGAGCAAAATAAATGGGCTTAAAATACTAATTTATCCATAAATGAACTATATCAGGTCACATAATAAATCTTACATGTAAATAATACTTTGGCTTTATAGGAGAGTAAATGTGTAAGATGTTAAAAGTTTGTGGTATTAGTACCACAATTACAAATTTGGTAGCATGTTAAAGTTTAGTTTATAATATGGAAACCATTTGTCAAGTAGTAGTTGAAAAGATAAAGTGTACTATTTGGTTCAGAATTTTCTAAAGAAAATCAAAGAAATGGAACGATTTGACAATTGGAGAAAGAAGTGAGAGCAAACAAACTTAAATTACAGGTTAAAACTATAAACTAGAGCTGGCTAGTAATTTCTAACCAATTCAACAATTCTGAAATAAGAACATGTCTATAGGATAGTAAATGTATAGTAGGGGGAAAATGAAAGTAGATATACTTGCTTCCAAATTTTATTCGTGAGAATTACCCGTTTTTCATCTCATAGAAAATTATGTCTGTTCAAGTGTTCATATATCTAATTTCAAAAGTATGCTTATTTTAGCTTTATAATTAATAATTTCACAAAAGATTACACTTTAGTAGGTAAGTTTTTTACATACTTACTCCGTTCCAAAATATAAGTCCACTATAAAAAACTTAATTTATTAATGAAACACAATCATTACACATTTTTCAAAAATTTTTTTCATTTTTTACCCTCATTTTTATTCATCCACATTTTCCTAAAAACTAAAAGTATGGGCAAATATGTAATATTCCATAAAAAAAATTCGATTTTATCATAGAATAAAACAAAATAGTATACTGGAGTTATATTTTGAAAATAAATGAATAATTTTTTAGAGATTGTCCCCACCAGTTCCTTAATGATGATTACAACAAAAAAACATTAACTTAATTAATGGCATATTTGGTTTACCAACTAATCATGAAACCCATCATACTGAACTGTAATTCGAATTTCTAACTAAAGCAGCCTGAAAACAACACTCGCTCTATTTTCATTTAATTGTTCGTTACAAAACTAGTGCAATTTTAATTAATCGAGAACTTGTATTAAAATTTCGGAAAAAAAAAACATATCGTTTAAATGTTAAATTATACGATTAAATTTTGAAAACTCCATTATGAAGCAGTCAAAATTGCTCGTAATTTCACACAATTAAATGGGAACAAAGGACTAGATAATAAACAGTAAATTAGTAACTCACAGGAGTAAAAACAGGGTAATCATGAGGAGAGAAATGAGGGACATGGTGATGATTTGCCACTAGTGGAGAAGTAGACGAAGACGCGTTTAGCCTGATATCATCTCCGCTACCACCATTGTTGTTGTTGTTGTTGTTTAGCAGAGATGAGTGAAGAGCTCTCAGTTCCACAGCCTTCGCCATAGCTGATTCAAGCTCTTCCCTGCTAACTTCTGTCATGATAAGGGTAATGAAGAAATGAAGTAATAATAGTAATACTAATACTAATATTACGGTTAAAAAATGAAAGGTAGTGAAGTTGTGAAGTAATGGATTTGTGAGTAACTAGAAAACAAGGAAAAAAGAAGTGTGAAGATAATGTTTGATCATATCCTCTTGTGAAAGGTTGTGTTTGTGGAGAGCCAGTGGTTTTATATAGATATATGTATATATATATATAGAGGAGTGAATGTATTTCAGGACAGAAATCCAGTGAAGATGTTTTTGGATGTGTTTGTCAAATGGACTATACTCAATGTAGGCATGTGAAGAAGCAAGGGGAAGAAATAGACTCTACTTAAATTGTTTAGTAACAATCTCCAATATATGCGTGTTTATATAGCAGTGTATTAAATCTTTATAGCGTTGCTCAAGTGTCTTTTATGAGTTTTATCGAAACGTAAATAGCGAGACCAAAAACGTAAGCTTTAATAATGTTTTTATTTATACCTATTTCAATTATATATATGTGTGTGTATTTAGGAGGCTTATATTGGTCGATAGAATGAATATAAATGAAACTTATAGAAACTCACATGTTTGAATTAAAGTAAATATAAAAAATATTCTATTAAAAAATGGATAATTGATTTATTTTGTACCTTAATTTGTAAGCTCATTCTGGTCCAATATTATGATTTTTAAGCAATATTACGAGCTATTTAAATATTAATGCGTGTTTTAGCAGTGTATTGACGCACACAAAATGAGTTTTTTGGGTTTTTTTTCCTGAAACTCAACATTTTTTCTCTACGCCTTGAGCTAAAGTGAGCTCTAAGGCGCCTCAAGACGTTTTTTTTTAAATATTGGTTTATAGACATGATAAATCACGGACACGACAAGACGTCAAGTTTTTTAAATTAGAACGCAACACTTTTAGAACACGATAATTAATAATTTATAATTATATTATTTATATATGCTTATATAGTTTATATAGGTTTATATATTGATACATATATATTTACTTACAAAAACAAAAAGAATATAAATAATCGTTAATGACGAATCTTTGCAATAGTTATAATTTCTCTAAAAAATTTGTTAAATTATGAGGTTAAATTGTAATAATCTGATAGTTAACTGACATTTTATGATATATTTTTGTGTTTTTCATATGTTTAAAGTGTCCACGACATGTCAAGAAATGTCTAATACATATTTGTGGAAGTGTTCGTGTGGTCCACTGATGAACAAGTCAACGTTTAAGTGTCTCATACATGAAATGGATGACCGGACTGGTGTATCGATCATATGTGAACTTTTATCATTTTTTTTTTTTTTGGATTATCCATTCTACATTTATGGAGAATAATCCCCATGGACTAAGATATGTAGTTGCGAACTCGGGAAAGGAAAGTCGGAGACAGAAACTGAAAGCACAAGATAGTAAATTCATGGGAAAGGGAAATTTTGGGATAATTAAAAAAAAAACTAGAATGAAATTTGTAAGAAATGTTTGTAAAATTACTCCGAATATATCAATTCGACAATAATAATGTGAACAAAGACTTAAATTCTTTTATTTCAGAATGCATAATAGCTAAATTTTTTTGTAATAATACAGATATGTTTTTCTACTAACTTTTAATTCATCAAACATTTTTATTTTATTACAAATGTTTTTCAGGTTTTATTAAAGTTTTCCTTTCGTGTCATTAGAGCTTCTGAAATGTATTATTTACGATTTTACTATGTTTCACTCAAGTTTCAAAAATTCCTCAAAACTAGAAAAGATTATGATTTAAGTTTCGAAAGCGAGTTTACCCTGAAACATGTTACCAACCGTGAATAGAGTTTTCCCATACCTAAGCTAATTTTTATGATAATTTTGCAAGAGGAATAATATTCAAAGAAATTGGGTACATAATTAAACTTACACATAACAACTATGGGAAATTTTGGCTTTTTGGCTTTTTGTCTTTTTTACCATATTTTTTAATTTTTATTTCACTTTTATGCATATGTTTCTTAATTCTTCTTCTTTGTACCCTCATTTTTCATTTTTTTCTCTATTTTGTTCCTTGATTTCTTTATTTGTCTTTTATATGTATCTTGGTTTCTACCCTTTTTTTTTCTTTTTTGCCAATTTTTTGGTTGAAACTTGGGCACGCGAATGCAGTGCAGTGACTTTATTGGTGATTTTTTTTAGAGTTTGAAATCAAAAGTCAGAATTGGTCAAAGACTGGGAATTATTTTTTTGGAAACCAGGGTACAAAATAGAAAAATTAAGAAATCAAGATAAAAAAGGAAAAGCTGAAGAAATAAAGGTATGAAAAGGTTAAAAAACCGAACAATTTTGATTGCCTGAATGTTGGCCGGCTCACACACTCTTCTCTCTCTATCTCTCTCTTTTTCTTTGTGCAAACTGTAACAAATATATGGGCACATTTGTCATAACATTTGTTGCCTTATCATTTCAGATTTTGCAAATGACCCCAAATATATTGTCAAGCATAATGTTGATGACATGTGACACGAATGTTAGTTTAGGCCAAAAGTGGCTATACCCCTCCCTCAACCCCTCACATAGCGGAAACTTTAGCAAGGGTTCAACTTTTAAATGGCGGCCTTGACGCAATGATAAATTTGTTATCATGTGACCTGGAGAGGTCATAGGTTAAAGTTGTGGAAGAATCCTCTTGTAAAAATGTAAAGGAGAATGTCTTCATTAGTCACAAAGTGGTCCGTCCCCTCCTCGAACATCGGAAGTTGTAGCACCATGTTTGCTTAAGGCAAGTGTTGGCGTAGCACCATGTTTTACCTGTGACCAGGAGATCGGTTCGAGTCGTGAAACTAGTCTCTTACAAAAATATAAGGGAAGTTTATATATATTTAGGCCCAAAACGGTCCGACCCCTCCCTGGACCTCGCGTATAGCGGTAACTTTTACTCCAGGTTTTTCCTTTCGAGGGCGAGTTTTGGCGCAACAGTAAAGTTGGTGTCATGTGACCTGGATGACACAAGTTCGGGTGATGGAATGATTGGACTATAAAACTGTATATTTTTATGGTATTTAGAGGCATTTTATCAAACTTAATATGCATAATTATAGTATTTTATGTTTGTTTATTTATTTTGTCATTTTGTACCCGATAACCTATTCTTATGTTAATTTGACATTTTTATGACAAGTTATACGAAAATACAAATTAAAAGGGTCAAGATACAATATTGAAGAAGCCTAAGGATCAGCAACATCAAATAAAAAAGATTGTATTCCGGCCCAAGTCAAGAATATATGAAAAGATATGAAAAAATCACCAAATATTCTAAGAAAATCTGATTTCCCGCTAGTTATCTCGATAAAAATCACACTCATCCGGATGAGCATTATGACGGTGTGCATTTTAATGGCGTGGTAGAATTCTATTGGCCAAGACATCAGTCATCCAGATGAAAATACACTCATCCGGATAAGCAATTTTAATGAATTTGGTTCTAAAATTTGTTGAGTTGAACACTATAAATATTTAGAGTCTGTATTTATGAAAGGCCTAGCCTCCGGACATAAGGCATTTTAATAAATATTTTCTCTCTCTTATTTTATTTTATTTTTACTTCTACATATTCTCTTGCATCTCTCTCTAGCAAGAGCTCTTTGTAGTTCGTTTTTGCTGAGATCAAGTGACTATTCTCCTCCATCACTTTGGCCACTTACACACGCGCCTCCTACGTTTCGCAAATCCAAAGTTTTCTTTACTTTTACGCTTTTTATTATTGTTCTATTATTATTATTATTACCATGATTGATGTTACTCAGATAAGACGTGACAACTTATTTAATTAACATTAATTTGATTGCATGTTAGATTAGGAACAAGCAAATCCAAAGAATAATAGCGCAAGTTTTATCGGCATAAAACTATAAAAACGTGTTTAACTATAATATTATTATTTTTCATGATCTCTGTGTACAACCTGGTTCTTACTAGTTGATAACTTTTATTACTACATCGAGCCATAGTATACTTGCTAGGTAGAAATGTTTTTTTTTAAATTACACATTTTTAATCCAATCATGGAAACAGCATCTTGCAAGAATGTAAGGGAAGATTGTCTACATCAGTCCCAAAGTTACCCAACCCATAGCCTCACAAAGTCCGAAAATTAGTGGGTTTTGAAGAGGGGCTAGAAGAGTTTCATGGGTTTGATGGATGGCATAATTTAGTGCATTTCGAAATCCCATAGGGAGAAATTACTAAGCAGATGTTGTCTAGCATCCTAAAGGATGGGAATATATGGGAAGGAAACTATGGCTAAAAATTACATTAGGCTATAGTTATAAGTGCCCATGCAATGGTCATATGGGAGTTTATTACCAGAGAGGTAGTATTCTACAGTAGCGTACGGATAAAGCTACGCTTTTATATGCTATTTAGTATTTGTGGTGGATAGATGTTTGGACTATGGATGTTTAGGGTTATGAAACGATATGTACGAGGATTGGAAGATACGGAGGTCGTTATTCCATTTGTTCGGACATTGACTATGTTGATCAGACTAGCTCATTTTTCGACGAGTTTTTCTTCGGTAACGGGATATTTTAGTTAAGACTGTCACCTTACGTATGCGCGATGCTATGGTTGGAGCCGATAAAGATGTTGACATGGTTTATATTTTTTAGCATGCGGGTGATCGAAGGAGTTTATTCCGGTCGATGACGGAGAGTCGGCTGCGGATTCATCAGCAGAGGCATTGATTACATCAGTTTTTAGGATGAGGTGAGAGGATTGATAGTCACAGTACAAGGTCATTAATGGGCGATTAGGCAGTTGTGTGGCAATATGGACTTGATAAGAGGCGAGAAGACACAGATGTATGGAGAGATGTGGAAACTGCAAGGTGATTTTGCGAGTATGGCATAGCAGATGTCGAGCTTCCATACTGCCTTTGTAACGACCCGGTCATCTGAACAGACCACCACCATCTGCTTCCTACCATCAATATTATCCGTTTTGGTCTAATTTCGTACTCGTTTTTTGGGCCTCACAAATTTAAAAAGCCTTGGTGATAAAAATAAGAAAGATGATACCTAACTTATATACAATATAACTACTCGCATATCTAGGTGATGTAAGATAACTCACTTTTATTTACCACGATATTTTTCTACAGAAATCCGGGTTGTTACACTCTTTCCCCTTCAGGCACGACGTCCTTGTCGGGAACGCTGCCCTTCCGGGGTTGCCAGTGCCCACATCGTCAAGATAACGGCTCTGATAACAATTATAACGACTCAGTCCTCCAACCAGACTGTCACATTTTGCTTCCTACCGCCAATAATGTCCGTTTTGGCCCAATTTCGTTATCGCTTCTTGGGACGAACGACTTTAAAAGGCCTTGGTGATAAGAAAGAAGATATTACTATCTTATATACTATAAATGTACATATTTAGGTGATATAGGATAGCTCAATTCGCTTTAACACGGTATTTTCCTATGAAAATCCTGATCGTTACACAATTGTAATGATCCGGTCCTCCGATCAGACCGCCACTATCTGCTTCCTACCACAAATATTGTCCGTTTTTGCCCAATTTTATACTCGCTTCTTGGGCCGCACGACTTTAAAAGGTCTTGCTGATAAGAAAGAGTATACTGATATCTTATATAACATATAACTACTCACATATTTAGGTGATATGTGATAACTCACTTTTTTTTACCATGATATTTTTCTACGGAAATCCAGATCGTTACACTCTTCCCCTTTAAGACACGACGTCCTCTTCGGACACGACACCCTTTCGGGGTTGACAGTGCCTACATCGGCTATATAGCGGCTCTGTACCAATTGTAATGACTCGGCCCTTCAATCAGACCGCCACCATCTACTTTCTACCACCAATACTATCCGATTTGTCATAATTTCGTTCTTTCTTTTTTGGACACACGGTTTTAAAATGCGTTGGCGATAAGCAGGATACTCATAATTTATATATCATATAGATACTCACATATCTATGTGATGTGTGATATGTCATTTCTATTTGTCACGATATTTTCATACGGAAATTCGGATCGTTACAGCCTTTTGGTGCCAATTTCGCCACTAGCACCTTTGTCATTCTTTTTTTTTATCTTTCTTTCCCGTGCTATTCAAAACTTTAGAATATTTTTATTATTGTATTTATTTTGAGAGTGTTGTAGGATATTATTGGTCATCTTGGACCTTACTCTATTGGATCTATCTTAGGCTTTCCTAGCATATGTAACCTTACCCTCTATTATATAAAGAGGGTCAGAGGTCTCTTGATGTATCTATCTATCACTCATATGAATGAATAAATCCTCCCTTATTGTTGTCTCTCATACTTCTCTCTATATCTATACATATCTCTGTATATCTCTATAAGGAGCTAATATGTCACACAACACGTTATCAGCACGATGCTCGCGGAGAATAGAATATACGCTCACGGATATTGAAGATTTTGGGTAAACGCAAGTATATTGAGTATTTATAAACCTTGAGGTTTATCCGGTTTTTTAGGGTTTTGCTATATCGACCTTCACCAACATACCGTGCGTAAGGTACCGAATTCAAAACTTAATTTATTCCATATATGTGATCGCACGTATTATTTTATGGATAAATAAAACATGATCAAACTGTCTATAAAAGCCTATTGATATGTAATATGTATCGTGTACTGTAAAATTGTATTTTTTTTATAAAAAAAAAAAATCAGTAAAAGACGTATAATCGGGTTGTAAATCGAAAATTATGTAATTGTAAAATATGTATTAATATGTCGGATTAAATCTGTAGCAAACTGAAACGTATGTACTGATTTGTAATTATCAGAAAGCTGTAAACTGTTATGTTAATTACACAAGGACTAAACTGAAACTTGTCTAAAATTATGAAATGAAGCTGTAATAACGCTGTAAATAGATATATAGTTTGCTGAAATAACACGGATAGTCCCTGTAGTATATTACATGTATAAAAACAGTATATATGTGTTATAAAAGTCAATATTCGGTCTATAAATATTCACCCACATAGATATATATATATTTATTAAAAGGCAAGTGAATAAAAAATTACATGTTAACTGAATAAATTGACGTTTTTCCATGTAAATTCATCCCATTGCATGTTGTAATTACCATGAATAAAATTTACACATATGGCATTAGAATAATAATTATGATATATTTTGTACTGATTGATAAATTTAGATTGATTGATTGTATTAGATATTGCTAAATGTGATTTACAATATCTTGTTATAATATGTACTACAAGCAGGTACAATCTAAATATACTTAATCACTGCCAAGTGTATAATATGGTAATTTACGAAATCATATATTTTCACATTTAAGTTGGAAAAATTATGAACCTTCCCCAAATAGGCTCACCTATTTATATACGATGTCTAGGAAAGATATAGACGGAAGTCGATATCCTAATGAGGTCAGGTTTTAAGTGGCATTCGTGCCCTCCACCCTCACCGTCTTTCCTAGTCGTTTTCAAGTAGAGCTACTGAAAGGGGTTGACTAAATAATAATTTGCCCTAGTGTGTTAATATGTGATGTACGTTTCGCCGAATTGGTGTCTCAGTATCGACCCATCGTTCGATCAATGAGAACCAATTCACATTAAAAGCAAAACTAATTTTGAACTTGTCGTTTCGAAACAAATTTTGTGCTTGTGCAAACCATAAACATATAAATCAGTCGTTTTATATGATAAATAATTCAGAACTCCCAACACATGTTGGATGCCATCTATGATGAAAAAATCGTAAAACATACTTGCGAAATGACTGTTTAAACGTTGATTTTAATCCGTCACCACATGTTACTCACTCTGATGTGTGAAAAATGTGATGCCCGATTTTTTTTTGGATGCCATCTTTGATGAGTAAAAACACGAGTTTGTTTTTACCCTTAGGATGAATGTTAAGGCGTTAATTTTATTCCGCCGCCACATTTGAGACGTGATGACGTTTATGGTGAACAAATGTATGAAATTGACATATTGGAGCAATCCTTCACCAAAATACTAGTTTGGAAATTGTATTCCATAAGCAGTATCATGAATTTATATTCACCATGTTCCTTTATCGCCCATCTGTTATTGGATAAGAAAATTGTCCCATTGAGTAGTTTTAATCCTATTGGGTCAATGGCGAATTGTTTGCCTGATATTAATGCTCTTCGTGTATTTTTTTTTTCACGAATTGAGAACCGAGACAAGTGTTATTTGTCTCGAACTGTCACGATCCCGATGAATCGCCTAGCCAAGCGAGATTTTAGACAATCTTCAAAATCGAAAACCTGTGGCTCCAAGACAGTAATTGAAAGGAACAATATGGCTCGTTCTCACAAAACAAGAGATAATGCTCAAGAAGGCAACTCTATGCTATAAAGACAAAGGTCATACACGGTTACTCCTTAAATAGTTCAAAACTATTATAAAGGTGAAAAAACCCGATGCTAATGTGGTTAAAGATAACTGAAAGGAAACTCTTGAGACCCCCGGTTTTGTGGTTCAAATAAGTTTGGTACCTTTCTTTATTGATTTTGATAAATCATTGAGCCATTTTTTTCGCTCATCTGGATTATGTTTTTCCTTTTGGATTATGATTTTTCCATTTGGACATACTTCTGGATTATGGTTTGCCTATTTACGAAATTTCTTGAAATAATTTAAAGTGTTTTGAGCAAATTACTTTGACAAATGTGACCAAACTTTAAATTCTGAAATTTTAGGCAATACTTGTGGGGTAGTTGATTTTTTTGGAAATAGTGGGTAACAGTGTACCACATAATTTACCAACTATTTGCCTAAAAGAGTACTCAGTGACAACGATTCTGGACATGTCGTTCCAAATCAAAATATTTGGTAAAACCAAATTGATTTGTCAAATATGAGGTCTTATACTCATGTAGGTCCTGCCATACCTTATTGAGTTATAAAATATTCGAGAAAACCAGTGTTATCTGGTAATAGCTCATGAAAGAATTAAAATTTCTTTACATAGCTTCCATTCAATACGATCGAAGGCGTATTTTAGAGGAGTTGAAATGTCTTTCAAGTGGTTTCTACCACAATTTTTAAAAGCATTTAAAGTTACCTTATCATTTCGCCTGTCGTCGAAATGATAAATGATTTAGATGCTAAGACATGATTGTCTATACTATCATTCGCCTGTCGTCGATTGATAAGAGCATTTTGATATTGTGGCATTGACCGGATGAGTTATTCCTGGGTCAAAAGACGATGCTTGATTTCTAATCGCATCGCATTTGGATTCTCTCTGAGAAAATATTTCGCGATTAATCCGAAATTCATGCCATTAATGCTCACTTTGAAAAACTAGTATGTGTAAAGATCACGAAATGAACTCGTAGAATTCTTGTAAAGAATTGAAGGAGTTATTGTGGACTTATCCAACCATAAGACGGACCATAAATATAAATGGTTATGGTTGATGCATCGACAATATGATCACATTTTAATGTTGTCCACATAAATGCAGCACTTTCCAAACTTTTAGCCCTATCATTAAGTTGATGGCTCATGATCCGGATTATCCTGAAAAGTCTAGTCAACTTGATAATTCCGAAGAGTAAGAATCGAAAATTCGATTTGAATTACTTGAGTTTGGAAATTGAAATTGAACATCCTGTCGATTATGTTCAGACCCAAATGGACTCACGGAAAGTTTGATGATGCGACTGCAAATGATTGCACGTACTTCTTGGTCTTGCGCACCAAGATTTATATTTTCGTGTGGGGTTATGCTTCACTGCATTGGTCCGTTATGAGGCCCATAGACACTCAGACACCATATGCATACTAGCTGGTTACTGGTTATGAGCCAGAAGTCTCATATTAACGCGTGTTTGGAGTGCTTAATTAATATTTTGATTGAGCCGCTATAGCGTTCAAAATATGGACATCTGAAGGGGACATAAGTCGATTATGAATCCCATGCCTATCATTTGATAGGTTAACCTTGGCAAGTGATCTCTTTACCGCATGATATGCGAAAGTGACATTGCTAAGACTGTTCTCCCCGTTATTAGGGGGAGATTTGCACGTTACTGTTGATAAGGAATGACGTGAAGTAACGTGGCATAACCGACTCGGTCTTAGCTTGATCCCCAAAAATTGCACTTAGTGATAAGTAAGTGCATAGACTCGCTCAAGTCTAACTAAATGCCAAACGTATTTAATGACTTTATGAGATGTCACGAGATCATTTATACCTGCTGCAAAATGCTTGCAAGGATAGACATCCTTGTCGGATGCCGTGTTCCAGTCGTAACACGTTGCTTTGGCCGAACCAGCCAAGCAAAGGATGCTGCCGTCGGCCGTCAGCTGTCGTCCTTCCCAAGATACGAGGAAGTTGACCGGTTCTTAATTCGTTTAGCCCCAGAGGTGGTAAACTGAAACTCATTTGTCGCACGGGATTATAAAGGATCAAGGAGATGTGTGATTTCCTCCTCACCCTAAGAATCTCGAAATATCTGTCGATCATGATATCTTAGACGATATTGAAGCGAAACGAGACTGTCATTGACTACTTGTTCATATATTCGGTGACGACTAATAATATGAACAAATTATGACAGGAAACCATGTACCGTTGCCTGAAGTCAATGGAGAATAGACTGTACTAATAGAAACTTGAAATCCACTCCTTAGCGAAAGTGTGTTCGGACCTGTAAATCCAACACCACCAATGTTAAACGAGTTCGTTTATTTGGTTATTGGTAAGGAAGAGTGATGAGAATAATGAGATTGTAGAATGCTCGTCTAGTAGCGCAAGGCTTCTCTCACACCTTGGAATTGATTACGAGATGGTTGATTTCTTCGTAATGGACATTATAACAGTCCCCTAATTTACAAGTTTAGTAGTTTCCGAAAAACTGAGTATACAGCCATGAATGTGGTCACGGTTTTATCTCTATGAGAATTTAGACAAAGAGATATAGATGAAGGTCTCTGTGTGACTTCATATGCTTAAATCAAGTAGTTCCTGACCACGGAACACGATCTCAATTAAATGAGACGTTCACTATATGGATTAATATAGTCCGAGCGGATGTCCTATACCCGCCTAAGTGAGTACTTGTTTTGCTTGGGATACTTGAACAAGTATTATGCCCTTGCGTGTTTTATTACGCGATCCATTTTTGGATTTGCCTTCGAGATGAAGGATCTTGGAAAGAAACGGTAGTGACTCGGCCTGATGATCGAGTCCCGTAAAAATTGAATCTAAGTCCATGATTCAGACTACACACAGAAGGTGTTATGACGTTGTAGTCATCATGACGCTAAGTCGTCAGATTCTCCCATGATCGTTCGATCACTAGACATTGATATAGACCCAGTCCATCCCTGATGTGACGATGAAGAGATATTGAACCATGATGTTCATATCTAAGTACAATAAGCGCATTATTGTACTTGGTCTAATGTGCTAGGACGAACATCTTGTCTGCTGTGAATGGTATAGCTCGACACAGCATCGCGCTAACACGCTGCCATCGAAATGGCATAAAAGACATTTTCCAATTACCTTAAGGTAAATGTGGATGAGGGTTTGTCTTATCCCATTTGCGTCATCGAGTGTACCTACCCCCTTCGGTACTCGAATTAACGCAATCCTTTTTTGGTTATACCAATGCCGGTTACTTATCAGACCCGCGTAAGGGATATTCCTAACATGGTATGTCTTTACCATTAGGAATAAAACAATATCTTAGAGGTCTTGGAATGACTCCAAACGAATCACTCTGATCTACTCGTGCTCTATGAGACGACTAGAGAGTGTATATGGCTTCGAGCTCGTATTAGCCATATTTGAATTACATATGATCTGTCTCACGATCCAGATAAAACACTTGTCATAGAAGACAACTTGTTGTTATCGATCAAGAGAAACATTACTACATTATGCTATTTAGCATTTATCGTCAAAATAAATCTTCACATATGAAGCTTAAGAGCATCATGTGGAATTCTCGTTTTATTTCACGTTATATTTTCTTGCATCCAGCCATGTGCAAATAAATGAAGCATCCAGTCGAATGCTCGTACTCTTTTTTGAAATATGAAATCCTTGCAGCCAGTCGTGTGCAAGTGAGGGGGAGCATCCAGGTGAATGCTTATTGTACTAATTACTAATTAGTCGAAATTCTCGCACCCTGTCGTGTGCAATGAGGCGGAGCATCCAGTCGCATGCTCGTGTATTCTTTTTGTCATTATACCAAAGTTTTTTTTTTCCACTGGATTTTCTTTGGCAAGGTTTTTAGCGAGACATGTTCCCATCATACCTCATTTAAGATTGCCGAAATTAGGGGGAGTATCCTGTTGTATACTTCTTACCACTGTGTACTCTTTTGTCCTTCGACTAGATGTTTTTCCCATTGGGTTTACTCTAGCAAGGTTTTTCCCACTGGGTTTACTCTAGCAAGGTTTTGATGAGGCACCTGTTTTGTGGTTGACCCCTCTACTACTACCACTGTTGCACTCTTTTTTATTCGATCAGATATTTTTCCATTGGGTTTGCTCTGACAAGGTATTGATAAGGCACATTGTTTTGTGGTCAGTTACTTACATGATATTTCGGCATATATCATTCGGCTACACAGTTTCTCCTAGGTACCGGTTTTGTCCCACACTGAATTTTTCGGCCCTAAGATTTTTATGTGTTTAGCACTGCGAATGAACTCGACTCACATCGACAGCATGAAGACGAATAAATCAAGACGTTCAAAGGGGGAGTGTTGTAGGATATTATTGGCCATCTTGGGTCTTACTCTATTGGGCCTATCTTGGGCTTTCCTAGCATATCTAACCCTACCATATATTATATAAAGAGGGTCAGGGGTCTCTTGATGTATCTATCTATCACTCATATGAATGAATAAATCATCCCTTATTGTTGTCTCTCATACTTCTCTCTATATCTATACATATCTCTATATATCTCTATAACGAGTTAATATGTCACATAAGAGAGAACAATTTTTTTTTTTAATATTCGGTAGACTATGTTTGACTGTGTTGTATATTTTCATATTTTTATGTTGACAGCTCGAGATGATAGTGTGAATTATTTTTATATATCATTTTGTTGGGATTTTATTTGCTTAACACGTATACCGCTAAACATTAAAGGCACTGTTCCTTTCAAGTTGGGTATGTACGTATGTCAATTTAAATACTATTTCATACTTATACTAAAATATATGTTTACACTTTTTTGTATTGGGATCATGGCGAATGTGAGCTTAAGATCATCATTTGTTTTTCCCTAGCCGAGATCAGTTTTGAACACTTTATGAAACTAGATAAGTAATCTGTGTCTGAAGGATGTAGGTGGTGATATGAGCCGCAGCTATAAGTTGAAAGACGTACAAGTACTTATTATAAAATGAGGAACTAACAACTATATGCGAGTGTAGAAACCGCTAACACTTAAATAATTTATGAAAAAAATTCATTTCCTGCTATTTTATGGTTTTACTTATATTTTTTCCTATTACTGGAACAAGAAAAGCAACAAAACATGGTGAGAGGAAAAAAAAACACAAATAGATGAAAAGAAAAGCGAAAGTACCCCATCTCAAAAGGAAGAAAATTAAAGAAACAAATATAATAAAAGCAGCAATGGGATCCTTATGTGAGGTAAACCGAATCAATGATTTTTGATTGAATATTTATTTCCAAAAGGAAACAAATGGGTGGTATTTTTGATTGAATATCTTTAATTGGTGTTTTTTTTAGAATATTTAGGTGCTGCTTTAAGGATGAAGGCTAGAAGTATTCTTTCAAAAGTAAACTTGACTAGCCATGACTACACTGTTTTCATAAACAGACTAACACGACCTTTAAAAGTTTTGTAGTTCTACAATATTTCATTTCGTATTAATTGGAGAAAAGGAACATGGAGATTATCGGGTGAAATTTTAAACATTATATGACAATTTTTCATTTGTCTTAATTTTTTTAGCCGCAGTAGAACTGTAATGAACTTCACCACCTCAATGAAAGAAAATATCTGATTACGTTTTGGTCGAGCTAGTGGTTTGTTAAAAAGTAATTCTCTAACAGTTTAATATATGACTCGTAAGATTGTGTGAATGAGCAGACGTCGGTAATTCAAGAGAAGTTTCGATTCTGGGCCTCTATTAATGACCTAGTAAAATTAGACGAGAAGAGATTATTGTTTAGACGCGTCTGATAAAAGTAGCTATGCTATGCAATAGTAATCTATCTGGAATAATATTTGAAAGTTTCATAAGATTCGGTTTTAAGATATATGTCCTCTAAAAACATTCAATGAACTAAAACTGTTTTGAAGAGATACATTCTAAATGTTTGTGGGTAATGTAAAACTCATCCACTATAGACACTTAGTGGTTAAAGACTTATCGTACATGTTAAGTGCAACAATGATTCATACAATAGGAGTTAGAATATCTAAAATAAATAATTAAGACAAAAATGATTGCAAGTATCACTTTCTAATACTCATGGAAGAGTATTGAGCTAGTTGAGATCAGTTCTGATCCTGATCCCATTCCATATTACTTATACGTTTATTCGAATGAGAAAATTGCTCATGCGGACCAGATGTCATTTTAAGATTTTTGACGAGCCACTGTATAATACTCTATTCGTCCTAATTTATTGGGGCATTACGAGAATTAACAAATATTAAGGGGTCGCAATAATTGCACTTGTCTTTTGCCATGAAAGACTTTTTTTTTCCTTTTTTTTTGTCTTGATATTTGTGATTATATATTAAAAAGATGGATAATACGGTAAGTGCAATAAAATAGTTTACTATTTTGGATAACATTCACAATAAATTAGGACATCAAAAATAGTATACTGCCCATATAAAATGGAATGGGGAGAGTATCATTTAAAAAATTATTTCAAGCACTTCTCTCTTCAACAACTTTTCTAGAATAGGCTGTTATAGCCTGTTTTTCATTTTTCTTTTCTTCTTTACACTTTTAACTTCGATTTGTGTCTCTTATTCTTTAAAAGCTTGCCAGCGGATTCTTGGTACTCTATAATCTTGAGTTACAAATTTCGAATATTATAATTTTGATTACGCTCATGCTCTCTTATTAGTAGTTATTTTTTTGCGTTAGTTGTCCTTGAATGCATGCTTTTAAATTACAATCTCGAGCCCTTTACTTTTATTGCCATGCTATTTACTTTATGAGCATATTATAACCGAGTTTGTGACGTGTGATAACCCATTTGGTTGGTATTAATGTCTTATGAATGTTAGGATATTAATTAACTCATAGGTGTTAAACGAATTAGCTTAATAATCAAATAATAAAACTAATACTTGATTCTCTATGAACGACCTGGTATTTTACCGGTTATAAATTTATTACTACTGTTGGTTTTCGTTTATTTGCAAGGTTAAAAAGGTTCTTTAAAGTATACACAATTTAATCCCGACCATGTAGTGAAAACCTTTCTCATGTTCGTCTGTTAGGACCATATTTCTGGCCTATTAACTTTTTGTTGTCAATCGGTTTGAACAAAATAATTCAAGTTGATGGTTGAGAATTAAGACAGCATAATGTTTACAGGTGAGTTTGCAATCTCAGTTCCAACTACAGTTCTAACCTTTCAATACGCATGATTCTGCTTAATTCTGTCTAATTGCATTACTTATTATTTAAAGTTTTTTATGTGAATAAAAGTATGCAAGATATATTCTCATATGTTTAAAAAGATTCTATCTATATTTATTTGAGAATATTAAAGTGATAAAAAATGAAAATTGTTTAAAATATATATAGAGATTAGTTTAAGAAGATCGTGTTCATTTAAGTGTGGAAACTAGATTCTTTTTATTATACAATGTCTTTATCTTTTCATTCAATCTATGTGTTTACAAATCAGCAATGATCTAATTAGATTGAATATATGGAGTTATGGTTTCACGTTTTACTAAGATTGTATATCTAAAAAGATATTGTTTTATATGTTACTTGTTTAAGAAAATAGTAACTTCAACAAGAATATTGATATCAATCAATTGCAGCATTATCTCATTCAAGATATGAGAATGTTGATCAATCAGAAGAGTGCAAATCAATCAACAAATTCTTGAAGAAATAATGGTGTGATGTCATTAAATTTTTGAATGATAGTTATAACGTAGGAGCAATATAGAGATAGGCAGAAAAAACTAGAGATAGTCTGAGAGTTATTCATTAAAACTTGAATTCTATATTGTAAGCCAATATAATATCATTAATCTGGATAAGTGACTCGGAGACGTAGCATAGTTGGGTGAACTCTGTTGTTAAATGTGCGTGCGATTTAATTCAAATACATTTAATAATTGTACTTCTGTCCATCATATAGTTAGGTTTCAACCTCAGTTGCAACTGTATTTGGAATCTAACTGCATAACTGCAACTAGAACAGTAGATAGAAATTTCATCATCTACTAAGAAAAGTCCATGAACCGAACGTTTGACTTAAGAAACCCGAGTTTATTAACAAACGGGTCATTTAACTTAAAACCTTAAAGTAAGGATCTTATTTATCCATTTCTCATGTAAAGAGTGATACACTTACAATAATATTAGTTAAATCTCAATATAGAAAATTATTTCAGTAAAGATAATTGAAACCAACTCAATTATTTATCACCACATTGCAGAAACTCTCTTTTACAACTTTATATTTACATCACCATTATTATATGAAATTGTTAATATAGTTCTTTAGAGATCATCAATTAACTTTAACAGAAACGAATCTTCATCAGCCGAAAACAGTTTTGCTCATTATCCTCTCGTTTACTAAACGATCTCTATATTTTTGTTCATGTTATATTCATTTAGAAACGAAACAAACACGAAAACAACATTTTACGAACCACACACAAGATTTTTCACAGATCCTTTTCATTATCCGCCCTAATCATAAATGATGAAACTTTATATAGTGAACATAACGATATTTGTGTAGTTGGCTACATCTTTGCTCTTCCTTTTTCATTTAGGTTGAATGGAATTCCAAATAGGAGAGTGAAAGTGTTGAATATAATTTTGGTCTTCTTTATTTATTCTTGTACACCTCATTATTATATAACTAGCTAGTAAACTAATTTGGTGAACCAACAACTCCTCAAAAGGACATTCGAAAAGCAAGTTTGTTCGTCAACCTCCACATGCAAAAGATTGTGTGAATTCTTCACTTGAACTTTTAAAACGGCCAATCTGCAAATCAATATTTCTTTGAAAAGTTTAACAATTAATTCAATGCCGTAGTAGTTTTTTGATCTAAATAGTAGTAGATAATTGAAGACTTAATTAAGACTGTTTTTAGCAGGAGGCGAATGTCTAGCTCGTTGTCTTTACCAAAGGATTTTTAAAGTACATCAGGCTTACTTCGATGGACATAAATGTATCTTGATACTCTATCCGTTACTGCTAGAGAGAGACATACAGGGGTGATGAAACCTTAAAGAACAAAATGGACATTCCTGTTCATGTTACACCCCAAAATAGTATCAAAATCCCTTCTTTTAATCCGCAAATATCAGTGAAACCTGTACCGGCCAACACCACTTTTGCGGAGATTCTTTATAAGCAAAAAGATCCAAGCTTTTCCCTAAATAAAATTTCAAAACATGGAGGTGAGGCTGCAGTTAGATTTTCACATGAAAAAGTAACTATGTTTTCAGAACCTTACAAATATTGTCTAATTGGGAAATTTACTCATGAAAGACCAAATATGGAGTTTATTAAACTCATTGGGATTCAAAATAGATTTCTCAGTAGGCTTTATAGATCATAAGCATATATTATTAAAATTTCTCCATGAGGAGGATTTTCTTCGAATATGGATGGAAAAAGTTTGGTTTATTCTACGAAAACCAATGAGTGTTTTTAGATGGATATTCGATTTCAAATCCGGTTTTGAGCCAACTATTACAACAACGTGGATTAGTCTACCGTTACCTCCAATTCATCTTTGCAATAAATTTAGCCTTTATGCTATTGCAAGAGTTTTTGGTTTACCACTAAAGCTAGACGAGGCTACGGCTAACCTTTCAAGACCAAATTTAGCAAGAATATGTATTCAAATTGATTTGAGTAAAGAACTTATGCCTAGGGTCTGTATTGGATATGGAGACGAGATTCAAGAAGAGGGATTCTGACAAATCTGTGTATGATCAGCTACCAGGTTTTTGTTCTCACTGCAGTAGAATCGGTCATAAGTTAGATGACTGCAATGTGCTCGGAAAAATGCACCACTCAGCTACAGCTAGACTAAAGGTCCGAAAGTCACTAATAGAAGAAAAAGTGAACTTTCAGCTTAATCGTACGAGCAGAAGCAAAGTTAAAAGAAAGATTTTACACTATAAACAAAAATGGATCAAGCAGTCCATGAAGAAATCAAATGATACAACTAATATGCAATATACTTTTAATTCTAATGAGGAGCATAACAAATGTATTCCTGCTGTTGAGAATGATGTAGTATCAATAGATTTGCTAGACGGCCAGGAAGAAGATTCCATCATACATGACATTGCTGATGCAAAAAATCAAACTTATTTTCAAATTTATATTCTCGAAAAAGAGCATGACAGGGTTTTAGTATCTAAGCAAGTGAAAACTTCAAATTACTTTGGAGCACTGCATGATTTTTAATAAGAAGTAAATGAAGAAGAAGATAAAGAAAGTGAACACTTAGGTAAAGTAAATGTTGGCAGTGACTTTGTTGTATCAACCCATGTAGGAGAACTAAATGTTGGCAATAAATTTGTTGTATCGACACAAGTATTCAGCAGAGAGCCAGAACAAAATGAAGATGACTTTGAGGCTGACCAAACACTATTCCTACAGTCACAAGGGCTAACCAATTTTGCAAAACAGGTAAGTGGTGGTTCAACTACAGAAAATCAAGCCAGCTTAGTTCCTTTTGAGAAGACAGAAAGGTTTATAGAAGTTGAGCAAATGTCCGATCAATCAAATTCTAAGAAAACATACACACAAATGGTTTCCCTTAATATCGGTATTAGTAACCCAACTACACTAGAACTATTACACTTGGAGAGAGAAATTGGGCCTCTAGTTCAAGACTCAGCTACAACATCGTGTCCAAATTCAGATTACTCAACAGATGAGTCGTATGAAACTTATGTAGAAGGTCAAGGTGACCAAGATGGGGTAAACAATAGTGAGTTTCGGGTAAGCAACATTTTACGTCTAACACACATAAAGCATATTATTCTTAAAGAAGGTGAATTAACAGTGGATCTATACTCTTCTAATTGTGAAACAGAGGTCGACGAGAAGGAGGAAAAAAAGAGAAAAATTGCTAAATGGAAAAAAATAAAAATAACCAAAGAAAAAAGAAATATCAAAACGCACATATATAACACTAGCAGCAAAAAAAGATATATTAATAATTACTATGATGTTTATCACTATGGGAATTATGATAGTTAGTAATATTTTCTACTATAAAAGAATAAGTTGGTTTCAACTTATAAGCTATCTCGGATTAAGTTCTAAAACCAGATTATTAAATGAATTATTGGGATAATTACATCAGATTTTACCTAGATTTTAGTTGGAGTTATTCATCATCTACCCTGATTGATTGAGTAATTCCTTACAATGGTGAGACGAGGTTACTGAAAAATTAAAAAAGATAGAATACAGAGTACTGCAAGTTCTCCTTTCCCCTCGAATTACTGATCCTAAAATCCCAACAGTTGATCTTTCAAGATTAATTTCAGTTATAAGCAAGAATTATGGGTATTTTCTCTCTCTCACTATGAGGTTTCAACTAAAGGTCGTATGGAATAATCAAAAGAAAAAAGAATATGCTATTAAAATAATCAAAAGTCAACTATTTATATGGGGCCTGTATTTTCACTTTTATTCCCTTGGACCCTTCAAGTTTTTATCTTTACTGTTTTTTCTTTTTTTGCTCAATTTGCTGTAAGAAGGTTGGAGTACCAATTTAAACTCTATATTAATGAAAATAGTGGGCAACCCCCACTTTTAATTTTTTAAAAAATCCGTTGCTAAATAATTATCCATTTGAAACATATGATATTTAAGAATTTTAAACAATGTTTTACTTAAATTTCATTAAAAAAATTCCCAACAGTTGATCTTTCAAAATTAATTTTAGTTATAAGGAAGAATTATGGGTATTTTCTCTCTCTTACTATAAGGTTTCAACTAAAAGTCGTATGGAATAATCAAAAGAAAAAAGAATATGCTATTAAAATAATCAAAGTCAACTATTTATATGGGGCTTGTATTTTCACTTTTATTCCCTTGGACCCTTCAAGTTTTTATCTTTACTGTTTTTTCTTTTTGTTGCTCAAGTTGCTGTAATAAGATTGGAGTACCAATTTAAACTCTATATTAATGAAAATAGTGGGCAACCACTTTTAATTTTAAAAAAAATCCGTTGCTAAATAATTATCCATTTGAAAACATATGATATTTAAGAATTTTAAACAATGTTTTACTTAAATTTCATTAAAAAAATTCCCAACAGTTGATCTTTCAAGATTAATTTCAGTTATAAGGAAGAATTATGGGTATTTTCTCTCTCTCACTATGAGCTTTCAACTAAAGGTCGTATGGAATAATCAAAAGAAAAAAGAATATGCTATTAAAATAATCAAAAGTCAACTATTTATATGGGGCTTGTATTTTCACTTTTATTCCCTTGGACCCTTCAAGTTTTTATCTTTACTGTTTTTTCTTTTTGTTGCTCAATTTGCTGTAATAAGGTTGGAGTACCAATTTAAACTCTATATTAATGAAAATAGTGGGCAACCCCCACTTTTTATTTTAAAAAAAATCCGTTGCTAAATAATTATCCATTTGAAAACATATGATATTTAAGAATTTTAAACAATGTTTTACTTAAATTTCATTAAAAAAATTCTCAACAGTTGATCTTTCAAGATTAATTTCAGTTATAAGAAAGAATTATGGGTATTTTCTCTCTCTCACTATGACCTTTCAACTAAAGGTCGTATGGAATAATCAAAAGAAAAAAAGAATATGCTATTAAAATAATCAAAAGTCAACTATTTATATGGGGCTTGTATTTTCACTTTTATTCCCTTGGACCCTTCAAGTTTTTATCTTTACTGTTTTTTCTTTTTGTTGCTCAATTTGCTGTAATAAGGTTGGAGTACCAATTTAAACTCTATATTAATGAAAATAGTGGGCAACCCCAACTTTTAATTTTTAAAAAAATCCGTTGCTAAATAATTATCCATTTGAAAACATATGATATTTAAGAATTTTAAACAATGTTTTACTTAAATTTCATTAAAAAATAATCAGAAAATCAAACTTACTTAAAATGTGAGGCTAAAAAAATGTTCATTTATGACAGAATTACTGAAAAGGGCTATTTTGAATAAATAAAAAAGAGAATTTACTAAAAAAATAAACAAAGTGGACACTTATTTTGTAACGTATTGTGTTAGACTCTTGTTAAGAAAACTATTGTGGAGTAGAGTAACGGTTTCGAGACCACAAAAATATATAAGAAACCTGAAAGCTACTTGCGATTTACCTAAGATATTTACCCCTGACGATGAAAGAACAAGCAGTTTTAGTTGCATTTCATTATATTGGCAAAGAAACCCGGTTAGATCGATAATGAGATTTCACCTCCATGTATATATGTCATTCTTTTGGATTAAATAAAAAATAAACTGACTAATTCTTAGCTGAAATGATGAAAAGGGGTTTTGTTTGTGTACTGTGGAGTCCGTAGCGAGTCACATGAATCATGTGTAGTCGTAGACACAAATGCACTACAATACTATACTGTATATTTCTAATAAATTTACGTCACATTTAATTGTTCGTATACGAGTATAGTATCGGTAACATGTTTTGAACAATAACGCAAAGAGCTTAAACACTTAACTAGAAAAATACGCACCAAGTGTGCACTATATACAAGTATACGCACCAAGTGTGCGCTATATACATGAGTAGTAGAATTATTGTAAAAATGTGTTACACTACAAAAATGTCTCTCAGACACGTTCCCACCACCACCACCACCACCCCCCCCCCCCCCCCCCCCCCCCCCCCCCCCCGGTATATAAAAACAGAACCAGTCAAGAAAGGCACAAAACACCTGCTCAAGCAAAATAAAGGTACATCCCAGGGAAAGGAAATAAATAAAAAATAGTTTACTCCAAAAGCAAAACAGTTTTGCGTGTATATATCAAAGAAAAACTGCGTAATCTTCAGAATCTGGATTGTAGCCAAGCATGAGGTGATCACTTTTATATTCTACGCTAACATCTTTGTTTATGACTGTCTTTTGTAAAGATTGAAGATCAATGAATGAACCACTTATTTGGGAAATGAAACAGTGGATCGAATCACTTAAGATATTAATGGTTAACTTAAAAAGTGACATGAAAATGCTGAACACACACATTAGAAATTAGAGGGGGGATTTGAGGCTCCCCCAAGTGCCTATAATCAGATTATTTCTGTTGTTGTTTGGATACTTTTTAAAGGTTTTCATTTTAGCACAAATCATAAACGTTATATCCATAATAATGATGTTAATATCATAATGACTGGTGCCATATGACTGATAATATTTATATGTTTTCAAATGGAGTAAATAGAAATAGTAAAAACTAGCTTAGCCAGAGTGGAGGAGAGGCTATCACCTTTGAAAATGTCACTTGCCCATTCAATTCATTTGGACCAAGTGGTAGAGTTGCTGATGAAACCTCGTTTGCGTAGAAGAGTCATAATAATCTTTCTTGAAATGGGGCACTTAAAAAAACAAGTGATTAGTAGTCTCAACCTTATCACTGCATAAAACGCAGGTATTATTAACATGAGGGTACCAAATAGACAATATTGTTGTTAAACGGATAGTAAAAACTGTTGTTAAAATATTACTAAATTTAACGACACTTATGTTACCATCAGTTTAGCAAGAACGCATCTGATGGTAAACTGACATTTTCATATAGGAAGTATTATATCTATGTGACTACCAAATGTCACAAAAAAGGAGTTCCGTTGGCAAGCACTTAACTCACAAAAGCTAAGAGCCATAATAAAAGATAAATCAGTTTGGAATTTTTCTTTGGAAGCTGTAGACAAAAACTTAGCCTTCGGACAATTTGCTTATTCTCAAGGATGTAATGTCAATTTCTATTTTCCATAGAAGAGCACTAAAAGAACAAAAGATATAATTTTGTACTTGTCTATTACTTGGTCAATGGAAAAGCAAATATAATGGCCAAATACATACGACCAAACACAGGCAACAACTTAAAATGAATATAAGTAAATATACCATAAGACTAATTACTATAGGAGTAGCGCTTCCCTCTCAGCTCTCACTCTCTTACAAAAATCATGAAACACAGTGGCATGAGCCATGTTACTATGTAAGTCGTGGATTATGAGAGTACTGTGTGTGATATATGAGGTTAAAGATGCATTTTCTATCAACAAATACTTTTAAAACCGTACGACACAAAGCGAGGACATAACTCCATACTTAAACGTGATTAACTTGGGGTGTATCAGGATGTGTAACTCCCTGAAAAGTTGCGACAAAGCTAAAAATATTGTTGATACAGGAGTGGCGGTCTTCATTTTGTGGCCGGGTCGTTACATTTTCAAACCTTATTACTAAAAACACATACCCAAACCTTTTAGCCATTTAAATGTTATATAACCGGCTAGGTTATGTTACTTCAATATGTTTTAATAGTAGGTCGATCCGGTTAGGTCTAACCACTCATGTAACCGGTTAGTCCCAACCACTTATGTAATGGGTTAGGTCACAAGATCAAAATTAGAAGATGACACTTAAATGCAAGAAAATGTTTGTTGTATTATTTTTTTGAAATAGTCAACCTTACTCGGCACGTTCTATGAATTGCCCTAACTATGTCATTTAGCTAGTAAAAGACGCTCCATTCAAAGAAAAATAAACAAAACTATATATATAAAAAAAAGCAGATCATAAAATTAACGTAGTCACATAGTCCTTAATAACTAAATTTGGCTATGGTTTCTCATGATTCTACAAATTTGAAAACAAACATTTAGTTTCTCACAGAATGGAAATATTTATACAAGATTAAATTTATTAGCCGTACCGAATAAGTATCAGAGACTTAATCGTTCCGTACTCAAGTCATTTCGAAGTGGTTAAAGATGAGAAAAGTTAACAATTTTTGAATTGTTATGCCAAATACTTCAAAATGGCTTACCGTACCCGTATATTACAAGAAAAAGTTCAGATATTAACAATTTAATTTTTAAAAACTCTTGTTAAATTGAGTGTCACTAAATTTTAACAATAATTTAGTAACAAAATGAATTACTATTCTATTGTTAAAATTTAACAATACTCAGTTTACCAATATGTTTTATAAAGTAAACAGTTGATATCTAATTTTTTTTTATTTTTTTTTAGTACTACCTAGATCTTGAATCTTATAAAAAAATACAAACAGCCATGCGTTGGTGGCACACCGTATAGTAGAGCGCTATCTACCTTCTCTGTCTTTCTTTCCAAAGCAAGAAAAAGTGGAAAGACAGGGTAATCTTGCTGTTTTTCTTGTGTATCGTTACTATCATTTGTCTTTTTCTTTTGTCGTACCTGCTAATAAAGCAGATTCGTTTTCTGTAATTCATTAGTACAGTAATCGTTAAGATTAATAGAATATTCCAAAGTGTAACTCATGCAGCTCCATGATTATAATTAACCTCCGTGATTATTTATCTAACCCGCTATCTAAAACAACAAAATTATAGTATACACTTTTATGCCTATTTCAGCCGCTCAAATTCACGGGGATACAACTTTTCAACTTTATTTAGTTTTACTATGACGACTCAAAATCAGACTATCTTAATTTTACATTAAAATGGTCCCTAAAAGAAAAACTAAGGCACACAATATAAAAAGAAAATTAATCTTTAGACAAGCTCCAAAACATAGTTGAGTAAGAAAGTACTTTATCAAATTTATTTATGGTTTGAGTGATTTCACTTAAATATAAAAGAATTGAATAATCTGTTTTAATTCATCTGCTCTAATCTATCTATCTAGCTCCCAAAAAGTCTCCACTTACCGACACCGTCTACCTGTATCGTCATATGTTCGCCGGAGAATCACTACAATGACACTGTAACCAGCGACACCATTACAATATAATGTTGATTTAGCGATGGTAAAAAATTGCCATAAATTTATCACAAATCGATTAACCTGTCACGAATTCGTCACAAAAGTCGTTACTAAATAGCCCGTCATAAAAAAAAATTGTCATTATTCCGGTCAATATTTCTATTATTCTAATAAAATGTTATCTAGCCTAGTTTGGAAAGTCGGGAATCCATATGGCAACCTGACTTTTATTCTCTTAGCCAGCTCTATTTTGTTATTTTTTTCGAGCTATTATGTCCATAATCAATGGCGTATATTATTTCGCTTTACTTTTCCTTCATCAACTTATTATATAACACTATTATTTACAAATATGAACTTTTTAATATTAAATTCACCAACATTCTAAATTTATTTCCTTTAATAAAATTAATCTTTGGTGCATGGATTTTGATTCTTGAAGTGAGATTTTATTTTACATTGCTTTTAAAATAAGGTTTTATTTATGATTCTTCCGCTATAATTTAAATTGTTCAAACAATTACAAAATTGGACTATATTTCATACTAACTTATTTATTCAAATAGATAATTTGTTTAAGGTTTCACTTTTCAATATATAAGCACAGCGCGAAAAAACAACGATTAAACAACTATTATAATTTATTTATTTTTTGACTTCTACAGTTGGTATATTGAAGAATGTATGTTTAAAAAAAACACGAGTAGAGTTATTTAGTTAAGATTAATCAAAAGTTCAATCCTGTAGTTAAATATTTAAGAAATGTATCCATACACGGCCTTCTAATATTGACGAAAGTTAAATTATCACCTAAATAGTTTATAATTAGAGTACGGTGGTTTCTGTCTCTGTGTTGTTGCTCTATCTCTCTCTCTCCAGTGGTCTATCTCTGTCGTCTCAAAGCGAATACACAGTGCCGGATTTTGAGCTAGACCCAAGAGACATGGGCTAGTATATTTTTAAGGTCCACATTTGGCAAATTATTAAAAAATATATATATATATATATATATATATATATATATATATATATATCTAATTAATTACTTTCTCTAATCAATAGTTATTTGTGACTAAGTGTTTGGTTTACTTACTAAAAAGTCTAATTAATCTGTGTCCGAGTCTTTGCGAATAATATATATATATATTTTTTTTTCATTATAGAATTAGTATACTAATGAACCTTTTAATTTTATGTAACGTTTTATGTGGTCTCATATATTAAAAAAAACAGATAATGACATGATTTGTTGAATAGATAACATATTTGATCAATAATTTCTTTTTTTAAAAAATCATAGTATAATTTTAGTTCGAATGCGAATTTGTAAAAAAATTGCTTCGTATCATTGATTTTTTTGTTCAATGCGCTCCAATTTATTACATTTAATATTTTCTACCTTAATATTTTACCATTTATTAATCGTATCTTGTAAGTTTTACTCCCTCCGTCTCTTTTTAAGTGTCCCCCTTATAAATTGCTATTTTTTAAGGATATTAAATTTTGATACATAAAGTACCAATATTGTACTTGTAAATATCATAATTAAAGTTAATGCGGATAACTTTTTTTCTAAAAATTGTTATTGTTATAGTTATAAATGGCAAGTATATAAAGGGTAAGAGAGTAAATTTGTTGCATTAGAATTACCATATTGAAAACGCGGACACTTATTTTGGGACAACCCAATATGAAATAGTAGACACTTAATTAGGGATGGATGAAGTATTTAAATATTTTTTTTTTACAGAGAAAATAAAGCCCCATTTTTTAAGTGGCCTAGGCCCCCCAAAAAAATCTGAAAACGGCCCTGCAAAGACAGAACAGTTTTAGTCGTTGGCTCATTTAGAACCAAAGCTGGTACTTCTGTCCCGCCCCCGATAACTCAAGAATAGACTGTAGAGTCTGTGTGTCGTATCATTCAGGAAACCTTTGATTAGCTGATCAATATTGCGTTAGAGTCCAGGGTTCTAAAACTTGTCGAGACGGTGTTTACCAAGCTAGGCCACACGAATACACAGCCTGAAAATCTGGACGAGCGTGATGGGGAGAAAGACAGCGGAGATGAGGAGAACGACATGGTTTTGGTCAATGAACGAGATGGTTTCGGTAATGCTCCTTATCAGCTTAGGGATGATGATGAATGACTTGGTTTTTTAATTGACCTCTTTAGTTTTATTATGCTTTTGAACAATCGTATGGTGGATGCCAAAAGAGAGTGTGTTAAGAACTTTTGTGTTTTATTATGATTTTGAACAATCGTATTTCGGGTTTCCACGGGTTTAAAACAATGTTTCAAGTGTAAGCATTTTGGCGGAGACATGAAGGTTAATGTCTATGCACATATTTTTGTGTTTACTTTTTCGTAATTTTTATTTACTGTATTCATATTAGTATAATACAATAAAATGTATTATTATTAATTATTATAATTTGTATACAAAATAAACAAAATTTATGGGTAAATTAAACGTGATAATTTGACAATTAATTTTCACTTCAAAATTATATTACTATAATAAATAACCAATAAAAATAATAAAAATCAATAAACTCATGACATTTGACACGAATTTAATTGCGACATTATAGCCACAAAATCTGTGACAAAATATATAATATAAAACTTATGAATTAAAATATAAATATCTATTGGCTACATAATATTGACACCTATATACCACTAAATATATAATATTGTTGTAATACAACTATTAGCTAGGTATTTAGGGAGACAGAAGTAGAGAGAGGGGAGAACAGTATGATCTTTATTTATGAATGAATATGAATGTGTGTTCAAGTACAAGACCTCTAGCCCTCTTTATATAGATAGAGGGGTAGGGTTAAAAGCCCATCTGGGCCCAATAAGTAAAAGCCCAATAAGAGTCCAATAATCTTACAACACTCCCCCTTTGGACGTCTTGAATTCTTCGTCTTCATGCAGTCGATCTGAGTCGAGTTCATTCGCAGTGCTAAACACATAAAAACCTTAGGGCCGGAAAACCCAGTGTGGGACAAAACCGGTACCTAGGAGAAATTGTGTAGCCGAATGATATAGGCCGAAATATCATGTAAGTAACTAACCAGAAAGCAGTGTGCCTCATCAAAACCTTGCCAGAGCAAACCCAATGGGAAAATCTCTGATCGAAGGAAAAAGAGTGCAACAGTGGTAGTCGTAGGGGATCAACCACAAAACAGGTGTCTCATCAAAACCTTGCCAGAGTAAACCCAGTGGGAAAAAACTCTTGTCGAAGGACAAAAAAATACACAGTGGTAAGAAGTATACGACAGGATACTCCCCCTGATTTCGGCAATCCTTAGTGAGGTATAACATGGAACGTGTCTCGCTAAAAACCTTGTCAAGGAAAACCCAGTGGGAAAAACCTTGTACTAAGGACAAAAAAGAGTACACATGCATACAACAGGATGCTCCCCCTCACTTGCACACGACAGGGTGCGAGGATTTCGACTCCGACATAAAATGTCGCTCTAAGGTAGCTCAGATAGCCTACGTAGGCCAATCGCCCGTACGTGCTTCTGAAAAGAATGCTTTGGCAGTGACTTGGTGAACAAGTCAGCGTGGTTATTCTCTGAACCAATATGCTTCACTTCAATCTTTTGAAGCGTTTGTTGTTCATGTGTGAAGAACAACTTTGGCGAGATATGCTTAGTGGCATCACCTTTGATATAACCATTTTTCGCTTGATCAATCACAGCGGTGTTGTCCTCATAAATAACAACTGGTTCATCATGATCGTAAGCTAGATCACAGGTGCTTCGAATATGGCCAATAACTGCTCGAAGCCAGACACACTCTCTAGTCGCCTCATAGAGCGCGAGTAGCTCGGAGTGGTTAGTCGAAGTGGCCACTAGAGTCTGTTTATGAGACCTCCAGGATATCGCCGTGTTCCCAATGGTAAAGACATAACCAGATTGGGAACGTCCCTTGTGCGGGTCTGATAAGAAACCAGCATCGGCATAGCCGACAAGGGTTGCGTTATTTCGAGGATCAATGGAGCTAGATCCACTCGACGCAAAGGGATAGAATAAGCCCATGTCCGTAATACCTCTAAGGTAACGGAAAATGTCTTTTATGCCAGTCCAGTGGCGGCGTGTTGGCGCGGTGCTGTGTCGAGCTAGACAATTCACAGCAAACGAGATGTCCGGTCTAGTACATTGAGCCAAGTACAATAGTGCGCCTATTGCACCCAGATATGAACACTCAGGGCTCAATATCTCTTCATCGTCCTCCTTTGGACGGAAAGGGTCCTTATTAATGTCTAGAGAGCGGACGACCATGGGAGTAGAGAACGGCTTAGCATCACTATGACTAAAGCGCCTCAACACCTTTTGGGTGTAGTTTTCTTGATGGACTAAAATTCCATCTATACGGTGCTCGATCTGCAGGCCGAGGCAATACCGTGTCTTCCCAAGATCTTTCATCTCGAACTCCTTCTTCAGGATTTCAGCAGTTTCGAACAACTCTTTCGAGGTTCCTATGAGATTCATATCATCTACATAGACTGCGATAATCGCATATCCTGAAGTGGATTTCTTTATGAACACGCATGGGCATAGTTCATTATTAACATATCCCACGCCGATCAAGTATTCACTTAGACGGTTATACCACATCCGTCCGGATTGTTTCAATCCATATAGTGATCGTCTCAGTCTAATCGAGAACGTGTTCCGTGGACGGGAGCTACTTGATTCAGGCAACTTAAGTCCATCAGGGACTCTCATGTAAATCTCTGTGTCCAGATCCCCGTAGAGATATGCTGTGACCACATCCATGAGCTGCATATTCAGTTTTTCGGAAAACTACTAAACTGATTAAGTAGCGGAACGTTATAACGTCCATTACGGGAGAATACGTCTCATCGTAATCAATTCCAGGGCGTTGAGAGAAACCTTGCGCCACAAGGCGAGCTTTGTATCTAACAATCTCATTATTCTCATCACGCTTCCTTACGAAAACCCATTTATGACCAACTGGTCTAACATTGGGCGGTGTTGGAGCGACAGGTCCAAACACCTTTCGTTTCGTTAAGAAATCCAATTCAGCCTGGATTGCTTGTTTCCATTGAGGCCAGTCCGTTCTTCGCTGACACTCAGCAACGGTACGAGGTTCCATGTCATCATTGTTCATAATGTCAGTGGCCACTGCGTATATGAACACATCATCGATGACAGTCTCGTTTCGCTTCAAAATATCGTCTAAACTAGTATAATCGACAGATATTTCGAGGTTATCATGATGATTAGGAACTGGTGTTTCATCTGGAACACGCTCCTCTAATACATCACCGTGATCCTTAATGATCTCGTGTGGCAAAACAGATGCGACAGGATTTCTCCTCTTTCGAGGCAGAACATCCTTGGAACCGGACGGCCTTCCTTTTTTTTTTGGAAGGGCGGCGGACTGAACGGCCGACGGCAGCGTTCTTTGCTCGGTGGGTACAACCGGAGCAACGTGTTCAACCGGAACACGGCGTCTCACTGGGACGTCTATCCTTGCAGGCACATTTGCAGCAGGTATATGTGATCTCGTGACATTCGCTAGGTCATTAAATGCGTCTGGCATTTGATTTGCAACATTTTGCAGACCTAGGATTCTCTGCACTTCCTTATCACTATGTGCAGTTGGGGGATCTAGATGAGACATAGTGGGTACATGCCACGTTAATTCACGTCGTTCCTTATCAACGTTAACGTGCATTTCTCCCCCTAACGACGGGAAGAGTGTCTCATCAAAGTCACAATCCGCATGTCTAGCGGTAAAGAGATCGCATGTCAAGGGCTCTAAATAGCGTATTATGGACGGGGATTCATAACCGACATATATGCCCCGTCGTTTCTGAGGTCCAAATTTGGAACGCTTAGGCGGCTCAATTGGAACATTGACTAAACACCCAAACACGCGTAAATGTGAGACATCGGGCTCATATCCAGTTACCAACTGGTACGCAGATAGTGGTTGGGTGGCCATGGGCCTCAGACGGACCAACGCAGCAGCATGCAAAATGGCATAGCCCCACGCAGAAATAGGAAGTTTGGTGCGCATAACCAAAGTCCTAGCAATCATTTGCAATCGCTTAATGAAAGCTTCTGCAAGGCCGTTTTGGGTATGAACATACGCAACTGGGTGTTCAAGATTAATTCCCAAAGTCATGCAATAGTCATCGAAAGTTTTCGATGTAAACTCCGCGGCATTATCAAGTCTAATAGACTTTATCGGATAATCCGGATGATGAGCCCTCAATTTAATGATCTGGGCTAGGAGTTTTGGAAACGCTGCGTTTCTTGTGGACAACAAAGCTACGTGTGACCATCTTGTCGATGCATCAACCAAAACCATGAAATATTTAAATGGTCCGCAAGTTGGTTGGATAGGTCCACAAATATCTCCTTGAATTCTTTCAAGGAATTGGGAAACCAATTTCGTAGGTTTCACACGAATTGGTTTGAGATTAGTCTTTCCAATCGAGCATGCTTGGCATAGGCTTTTCGGATTAATCACGAAATTCTTTCCTCCAAGAGGATGCCCATGAGATGCGTTCATCGTTCGAAGCATCGTATTTTGACCCGGGTGTCCCAGCCGGTCATGCCATAGCATAAAAGTGCTCTCATCAATCGGCGCCCACCGAATGATTAGATTGCTTTCAAAGTTTTGGATTGTAGTGACATACAAACCACTTGAAAGACATCTCAACTTCTCCAGAATACGCTTTTGGTCGTATTGAGTGGAGGTAATGTGAAGGTATTCAATACCATTTTCACGAGCAGTTTCAAGATGAAATTTATTTTCTCGTATATCCTTAAAGCTCAACAAGGTACGACTGGACCTCGGAGAATATAAGGCCTCAGATACTTCAACAGGAGTACCATTTGACAACGTGAATTTAGCTTTACCAAAGCCTTCAACAAGGGTCGACGGGCCCGAAATTGTTGTCACTGAGGTTACTTTAGGCGTAAAGTTGATAAAAAACGATTTATCTTTTAAGATAGTATGTGTAGTGCCACTATCAACCAGACAATCAACTGCCCCACAATACATGCCTAAAAGTAAAATAATTTAAAGTCGGTCACACGAATAAAAGGAATTGCTCAATGAAATAACTTTAAATTATACGAGAAATGTTCAAAACATTATCCATAAAACAAACCATAATCCAAAAGAAATGAACAATATCCAAAGGAAAAAACATAATCCGAAATGGAATTGAAATAACATAATCCAGGAGCAAAACAGCTCAATTATTAAAAGAAACGAAGAAAAAAAGCTTTATTCTTCCATGTGAGCCTCAAAGTCAGGGGTATCAAGGGTTTCTTTTGCATTAGCTTCAATCATGTTGGTTTCGACCTTTCTACCCTTGTGGTAGTTTTCGACTTCTTGGTGAGTTGCCCTACAAGTCCTTTGCATATGACCATTTCCACCACATTTATAGCACAGAGTTGGCATAGCGGCCGGATCTCTTGCTTTGGGACGACTGGCCCGATTGTTCCTACCACCACGAGACTGCCTAGGAGGAGCCACAGGTCCTCGGTTCGGACGATTGTCCAAACCTCGCTTGGCTGGACGAGCATTACGCTCATCCCTGTTCCTTGGCTGACGGGACGACTGGCCCTTTTCTCGTTTCCCATATCGTGGACGAGGTCCACGAACAGCATTAGCATCAGGCATTGGAATTGCCTTTGAACCAGCAGGACGAGAATTACTGTTCATCATTAAAATGAGACTATTCTTCTCATTTTAGTCCTTGAGTAATTTTACAGCTTTCAGAGAATTACAATTCAGTACATACGTTTCAGTTTGTTACAGATTTAATCCGACATATTAATACATGTTTTCCGGGTATATGTGTGTTTTCTACACTACCAATTTACATATGTGTTCACAGGAAAATAGCAAACACGTTGTTTGTTAATTACATGTAAACAGTGAAGCAATCAAAAGCAAAAAAAATAATTTCATTTGTTATGTATTATATACTCAGTACCAGTAGCATAAGATTTTTTTTATTTTTATTTTTTTAAAAAGAACCTACGCAGGATGGCAGTAGCAATATCATAATGTTTCAATTTTAATCTACAAATTTGTAACATGACACTAGCATAGAAACATGCTATAGTAATTCAACATGATCAATTAATTCAACATGATCACAGTAACAGTAGCATAGAAACATGCTATAGTAATTCAACATGATCAATTAATTCAACATGATCACAGTAACAGTACAGACATATGCAATTCGTGATTACATTAATATATAACGTATGGTTACACTATTGTTACGGTATAAATTTAGTTTTAAAAAAAATCGGTACCTTTCGCACGGTATGTTGGTGAAGGTCGATATAGCAATAACCTAATAAACCCGGATAAACCTCAAGTTTTATTGAATCTATAATCCGTACTTCGATCTCCGGGAGTCGTGCTGATAACGTGTTGTAATACAACTATTAGCTAGGTATTTAGGGAGACAGAAGTAGAGAGAGGGGAGAACAGTATGATCTTTATTTATGAATAAATATGAATGTGTGTTCAAGTACAAGACCCCTAGCCCTCTTTATATAGATAGAGGGGTAGGGTTAAAAGCCCATCTGGGCCCAATAAGTAAAAGCCCAATAAGAGTCTAATAATCTTACAACAAATATAAAATTGTGGTTCATCATCAATTAAAATATTACTTTACTTGCTACATTTTAGCGACAAATAATTGTCACTGAAATTCAAAATTTATGATGTTACGGCGCCAAAAGAGATTTTGACATTATACCGATAAAAATCTGTGACAAAATATATAATATAAAACTTCTAGAATATATATATATATATATATATATATATATATATGACACCTATATAATTGTGACACCTAATATACATTAACTACATAATTGTGACACTTATATGTCACTAAGTATATAATATAAAATTGTTGTTCATCATCAATTAAAATATTAGTTTATATTACGACATACTAACGACAAAACACTAATATAAAATTGTTGTTCGCCTCAAACTATTCAACTTCTCCCTTGCCGACAAAGCCAAAGATTTGTTCAATAGCCTGCCTCCGCACTCTATTCGTGGGTGTCAAGAAATAACGCAACAGTTTTTGCGCAAGTTCTTCCAAGCTTGCCGAACCATAGCAATTCAACAACAAATCAAAAAATTCAAACTTAAGTCCCAAAAGACCTTTTACAATGCGTGGGGAGAGATTGAAAGATCTCCAACACGTTTGTCCCCACCACGGTTATGAAGCCGACATGCTCTTCACGTTTTTCTACTTTTCACTAGCACCTCAGATGAGAGAGACGATCGATTCGCATACCGGAGAAGCCTTCACTATCTACTCAGTTCAACGCTCGTTCGACTTTTTCAACAAGCTAGCAAAACAAGACAGAGGGTGGGAGCTCAGTCCATCTAACAGAGACTCGAGAGATCAACCGCAAACAAAAGGCCAATTCTTTCTTGACGAGCACATTGCACCACAATATTGGTATCCAATGCCACAAAACCCACTAGACCTCCCCGTGGAGGAAATTATTTATGAATAAGGAGCATAGGGGAACAATTTCCAATGCTCAAACCAACATAACCACTAGAACAACTCCAACCAACATGGGTACAACAACTCCGCACGGAATCAACATCCTAACCTTCATTACAGAAATGCCAACAACGCTCAGAACGTTCACTAGCAAAACAACTACCAACCTTTATTACAATTTCAGTAAGTACAAAATGCCATCTCATCAAACAACAATTGGGTGACAATGGCCGATCTAAGGAGTCTAGAGGAGTGTATGGCTAATCTCATAACTGACTCTATTTCTAAAATACAATTTGAGAAAAATCAAGCAGGAAGGTTGCCGGCACAGCCCATAGCTAACCCTAAACGACAAGCACCGCCCGACGACTTACCCAACAAAGAAATCCGAGTTGTAAGGATGCAACCTCATGCCAATGCATGGTTAGCTACTAACAACGAAGATTTGGTTGATGGATTGGAGGATTTGTATACCGAAGAAGAAAAGGAAGAAGAGTCCATGATTGGTACTTGATCACTTTAGAGTCAGGTGACGAGTATCCATCTATGGCCATTTAGAGAGTATATGACCCAAATTCATACAATAAATACCTTAACAAGGTAGAGGGTGAGGAAATCTTATCAGAACCCTCAACCAACAATACTCAAGAGGACTGCGTCAAGGAAGAAGTTTCTTTCAAAACTGACGAGTCGACCCCAAAGGAATATCCTTCTATGCAAGAGCCTCTCGAGCCAATAGAGTCTTACAAGAGTCAACTCAATGTTATCATAGAATAATATTGGTCCGATGACTTAGACAAAATCGAGATGGTCAAGAGAGTCGCTAAATCACAAAATAATATCCTCAAATTCTTGGAAAGAGTTCCCACTGACCACTTGACCCAAAGCATTGGAGGGGGAGAAATTGAAAAGGTCGTAGGTGCGCATAAGAAGATTGAATATGTACCATCATAGCTAGGCAAGGGCATACCCTATGAAGAACCAGACTACGTGGGTATGAGCCAAACTAACAAGGAGAAAGACCCTGGTCCACCAACGTTGATCGTCATCATATGTGTTTACCAACTCGAGAGAGTCCTATTAGATTCCGGGTCTAGTCTCAACTGTTTGCCTAAGGCAATGTATGAGAAGATCAATCTAAAAGGAATTCAGCTTTTTCGAGCAAACTTGATCATTGCCAATTCCACCAAAGATGACACATGTTTAGGCATCATCAAGGATGTGGTGTGTACATTATGAGATTTCCTATACAGCCTAGACTTTATAGTCATGGATTGGCCTATTCTTGGAGGGAAGAATGACCAATCGACAGTCATTCTAGGACGACCATTTCTACGAACACCAAAAGCCAATTTAGATTATGATAATGATACACAATTGATAAATGGAGGGGGGGAAACACCCACAATCCGGATGAGTATGACGTCACAACCATGCAATCGAAAAATCGATCATCAAAAAAAGGTGGTTATAATGAAAATCGATGAAAGCGTCGATGTCAAGCACAAAATAAACCGCATACCTCGTGGGAGAAGAAATAAGAAAAACGTGGAAAAGGCAATGGAAACGCCTAAGGAAGAAGTTAACAAGCTTAGGGACATGAACTTAGAAAAACCCAAAAAGATTTGGATTGAAAAATATAGGAGAATGGGGAAAGACGATAATCTAGTTAAGAGAGCTCTATTTAATGAGGATGAACATACTCAACTTCGGAGTTACAAGGAAAAATTAGTCAAAGAAGAAATGGAAGCACTAATCACTAAAGGACTACCTCTTAAACCAACCCAAAAATAAGTCGAGGAGTTCGGCGAATCATGTTTCGGCGACCTAGCCGTAGAAGCACTGCCTTGTTTACCGATAGAGATACCAAGTGAAGACAGTGACCTTAAGGACTTGTTTCCATTTGTGAGATGAGTTACCGAGGGAAAACTCATGAGAAGCACAATGACAGGGGAAACCCTACCAAGTGTTAGAAGCTACCGATATGAGAGTGTACCGACGGGAGTAAACGCTCACGGGCTTCCACTCCATCTGCCAACATACATGGGGAGAATATTAAAACTCCTACAAAATCAAACCAAAAAAGGAATCTATTTTCCAATGATAACGATGGTAATTGGAGACTGTCCAATGGATAGAGTCTTGATCGGCACAGGTGCATTCACAAACATAATGCCTATAATAATTTTCTACAGACTTGGGATAAAAAAGTTGCAACCCTACAACAAAAATATAATGATGGCGGACGGCCACCAATCAGGGAAAGCTCAAGGAATAGCTAAGGACATAAGTTGAAGAATTGGAAATTTCGTGTACAATTTAGACTTCATTGTATATGACATACCCCTAGTACAATCGCAACACAGGCTAAACAAAGTCATACTAAGAGCTCCATTCTTAAAGGCATCGCAAGCAATAATTAATTACAAGAGTTAGAAGGTCACCATACATTACGAGAATAGGTACCTCACATTTGAAATTTCAACGTTCGCTAGAGGGGTTTAATGCTTCAACAACAATCCTATGAGAAAATGCTCGAGAAGCACGACCACTCTATGCTCTGCAAACTTCTACAAACTATCAAAGAGAGTTAGAAAATTCTTTTTCTTGAACCCACCTCTCTACCCAGTGCTACTTGTGAAGTTAGATTGAACATAGACGATTAGAACACAAATGAGGAGTTGTCAGATCTAGAAGAAGAAGATCTTGCAATACTCACGACAAGTGACGAGGCAGGAAAGGACGAAGGTCCTCATGCTCCTTTCTAGTTCCACCACCTTCCCACCATCACTTACATTTGTATATATTCCGCTTTATTTTTTTTATATGTTTTCATTTTTAGTCCACATGGATTCTCTTTGAGTTTGCAATTCCGATATTGTTTTATTTTCCCAATAATGAGAACACTGTCAGTTTTAGTTGGGGGGAGATGATACATCATCGTTGTTTCTCACGGAAATGGAGTGAATTTTTCGAATTTTTTTAAATTTTTTTAGGGTTTTTACCTAATTAAAACCCATATTTATTTTTCTTCTTATAAAAATACCAAAATTATAAAAATACCAAGATCACATTTTTCAACTATTAATAAGCAGATGATCAAATCATTCATTTTAATTTAGGAAAGAAATTGAGGTATCCAAGATTCAAAATAAGAGAAATGACAAAACAAACAGAGTTTTACAACCACAACAACAACTTAAAAATGACAACCATCTGATAACCTCTAATAACCGTCTAAAAGTCAGCACCCTTCTAATAATCTTAGTTTCCTTCCTTTGGACTTCAGTTTTCGGATTGTTTTAGCTTTGGGAGACTTCTTCCTGATTCTTCTCGGCATTAAATTTTTCATGCCAATAAAGAACAACATTGGCCCGGACACTGCCAAACCCTACCAAAAGAATATGAAATATGCATAATTATTCTATACGTAACTGCAAGTAGGTGTATATTTAGATATAAAAAAAGGAAGTAAATATTCTGTAATTAGGGAGTATATACAGCTGTAAATTAGGATGCAATCATATATTTAGTTTCCTGTTTGTAAAAATTCAGTTTCCTCTAAATAAGAAAACAAATGGTGTATTTAAACTTATCTTTGTAGCTCTCTCAATTATGAAATAAAATTATTCTTATTGCTCTAAACTACATGGTACCAGAGCACTAGGGTTTTTTCTATTTCCATGGGCTTTCGATTCCCTTATTCTGCATTCTGCAGTTTTTCGGTTTATTTTTCCTACATAAAATACGATTTTTTCCCTTAAGTTATTTTGGATTTATTTTTCTCTCCTTATAAATCCGACTTTCATTTTCCTACTTTATCAGGACAACCTCCGATCCAACAAACGCCCAGCCATCTGTCATCTCTGATCCGACTTTGGATGTCGCTGTTGTCACCTCTACTCTGGCCAGTTCAGATGTTGCTTCAGTACCTACCTTGCAAATTACAATGGTGAAGTTGTGTTCAGAATTTTTTTGGAATGGGCTCAAGTTGTCATACTGGACCTAGATGGCAGAGGAAAGCTTGGTTTTTTGACAGGAGAGGGAAAAACCCTATAGAAACCGATCCCACATTCCGACGCTGACGTTCTGCACATTCTTTGATCATTGGACGGTTGCTAAATTCTATGGATGAACAGATCTGTCGTCCATTCATGTACATGGATGCAAAAGAAATTTAGGATGCCCTTAGAGAGACTTACTCGAATCTTGGAACTTTCTCTCAAATTTTTGAGTTAAAATAGGAATTGTGGCTCTCTAAACAAGGTGATAGAGATATCACAACTTATTTCAATGAAATGCACACTTTCTGGCAAGAATTGGACTTGTGCTATGATGAGACATGGGAGAACCCCAACTATCTTGCGAGGGCAAGAAAAAGAGAGGTGGGTGATAGTGTTTTCATGTTCCTTGTTGGAGTCCATCACGGCTTTGACGACATCAAGGGATATATTCTTGGCTGTCAGCCTTTACCTTTAATCCGGGCTGTGTTTTCTGAACTACGTAAAGAGGAATCCCAGAAACGTGTGATGAACCACTAACCTGCCCACTTGACGCAAGATGGAGACAATATGGCACTGGTTTCGAAGAGTATAAATGGTGGCAGGGAAAGGACAAGTGTTGGAAGCTCCATGGGAAGCCGCCTCAAGACAAAAAGAATGGGGACGGGAAAGCTACTGTAGCCGTGGCTGAGACTTCTGACTCGGTGTCTTTTTCCAAGGATCAACTTCAACACTTGTATAGGCTTTTTAACTCTCCATAATTTTCTCTTAACTCCTCACCCTCTTGTGCTTCAGCCCAACAAGGTGTTTCTTCTTCCTTTGTGTGTTTAAATCAATCTTTTGGTTCTTGTGTTATAGATTGCGGGGCTACTAATCACATGACATATTGCTCTTATTTTTTTTCTTCTTATAACCCCGCTGCAGGAAATAAAAAAAATCAAAATTGCAGACGACACATTTGCTGCCATTGCCGGCAGTGGTACTTTCAAAATTTCAGCCAAAATTATCCTTTACAATGTCCTTCATGTGCCTAAATTTTCCTGCAATTTATTGTCCATCAATAAACTCACTCGTTACCTTAATTGTCAAGATAATTTCTCCTCCCCTATGTGTTCTTTTCAGGACCTGACACTGGGGATGCTGATTGGCAGTGATAAAGAATGTGGAGGGCTGTATTACTTTGAAGATGGATTACATTTGAGTATGGTTGTCAAAAACTATTATCATAAGTTAGAGTATATGTCTAGTGATCAAGATGTTATGTTATGGAATTTTCGTTTGGGTCATCCCAGTTTTTTTTTATTTGAAACGTTTGTTTCCTAAATTATTTATCAATAAAGATCCATATTCATTTCAATGTGAAACTTGTGCTTTAGCAAAACATCACAAGTCTTCCTACCCTTCTCGGTCATACAATCCATCTAAACCATTTCAACTCATTTATAGTGATATTTGGGGTCCATCAAGGATTTCCACATTTTTTGGCAAACAATGGTTTATGTCTTTTATCGATGATCACACACGACTCACTTGGGTTGTTTTGATGAAAGAAAAACATGAAATTGCAGTTATTTTCAAAAAAATTCACTCCATGGTTCAAAATCAATTTAATCAGAATATGCGGATATTTAGGAGTGATAATGGCAAGGAATATTTTTCCAACGTTTAGGCGCAATTTTTTTCAGAAAAAGGGATCATACAGAAAAGTTCTTATATTGACACGCCATAACAAAACCGTGTGGCGGAAAGGAAAAACAGACATTTACTTGAAGTCACAAGAGCATTATTATTTTCAAATAAAGTACCTAATTTTTTTGGGGGCGACGCTCTTTTAACTGTTGCATTCTTAATTAATCGTATGCCATCTAAAACCCTGCAATTTGAAACTCCTCTGCAAAAGTTTCGTGAACCTAACCCGTATCCTAGACTTATTTTGGATTTATCTTTCAAGATATTCGGTTGCACTGTTTTTGTAACTAATCAAGATATAAATAAGACCAAACTTGATCCTCAAGAAAGAAAGTGCATCTTTTTAGGGTATTCACCCTCTCAAATTAGATACAAATGTTTTGATCCGGTTTTGAATAAATATTTTGTAACCATGGATGCAGTTTTTTTTAAATACCTTTTTTATCTACTCATCTTTAGAGGGAGTATTTTGGCAGGGGGAGACGGGAAGATTCGGTGATAAGTGTGGCTGATTTGGATTTTTTGAGTTTGAAATATGAATGAAATAATTTTCAAAATTTCAACCACAATTTGGAAGAGGAAAGAAATTAAGAAAATGATTCAGCCTTAAAATTAAATAATGTGGGTGATGAACTTCAAATTGAAAAAACACATAATAAATTAGTCATAAGCAGAAACCTTGATGACATACAACAAACTCAAAAATATGATAAGAAATATGGCCAAACATACTCTAAGAAGCGCTTATCTAAAGTAATACAACCAGCCATTCTGTGCATAGCCGAGAAGAACCCCCATGGCCAGGTACATTTTCTCTTGACCCCATTCCGTTAAATTTTGAGTCTATTATTGACATTTCTGAGTCTGAAATGGATTTACCCATGGCTCTTAGAAAAGAAGTTAGAAAATACACTACAAAATATCCTATGTCTCACTCCGTCTCTCTTCAAAACTTGTCTTCTTCTTTTTGCTGTTTTATTTCGCATCTTAATCATGTGGAAATTCCAAAGTCTATACAAGAGGCATTACATGTCCCTGAATGTAAGATAGCAGTTTTGGAGGAAATAAGTGCTCTTAAGAAGAATCAGACGTGGGTTAAAATAGCTCTTCCGGCTAGAAAAAGGTTGGTAAGATGCAAATGGGTGTTCACAATCGAGTACAAATATGATAGAACGCTTGAGAGATACAAGGAAAGACTGGTAGAAAAAAGTTTCACTCAAACTTATGGCGTGGACTACACTAAAACATTTACTCCAGTGGCGAAGCTCAATACAGTAAGGGTTCTATTGTCTATTGTAGTGAACCTAGATTAGCATCTACACTAACTACACGTGAAGAATGCTTTTTTAAATGGAAAACTTGAAGAGGAAGTGTTTATGAAACCCCCTCCCAGCTTTGAGGCTGAGTTTGAATCTCAAGTGTGCCTCTTAAAAAAAGCACTATATGGTTTGAAGTAATAACTTCGAGCTTGGTTTAAAAGATTTACAAGTTCAATGAAAGAGCAAAGTTACAATGAAGGTTAGACTGATCACACCTTATTCTTTAAAAGAAAGGAAAGTGGGAAGATGACTGTTTTCCTTGTATATGTGGATGATATCATCATCACAGGTGATGATCATGAAGAAATCGACAACTTGAAGGCGAGTCTGGCATGAGCATTTGAGATCAAAAACTTGGGACTACTGAAATATTTATTGGGAATGGAAATTGCAAGGTCTGAGAAGGGGATCGTTGTAAGTCAACAGAAATACATTCTAGATCTGCTTTCTAATATAGGAATGACAGGTTGTAAGCTGTATTATACACCTGTAGATCCGAATGAAAAACTTAGTGACCTTGGAGGTGATCCAGTTGATGTTGGGAGATATCAAAGATTGGTCGGGAGGTTAATCTATTTGTCTCATACAATGCCAGATATTGCTTTCCCTGTTAGTTTGATTAGCTAATTTATGCACTCTCCCAAAAAGATTCATTTGGAAACAGCTCACCGCATTCTTAGATACCTTAAGAGATCTCTAGGAAGGGGACTATTCTTTGAGAAGAAGGCTCAAAGAATGGTTGAAGTGTTTACCGATGCAGATTGGGCGGGTTTGATCACTGACATAAGATCTACTAGTGGACAATGCTTATTTGTATGGGAAATCTAGTGACTTGGCGTAGTAAATAGAAAAATGTAGTGGCATGTAGCAGCACTGAAGCAGAGTTCCGTTGTCACGCCCCGGATTCTGGAGAACCCGAGTTGTGAATTTTAATAAATGAGTTTTGAATAAAAATGCATTAAAAAGGATTTCAAACATTTCAATTCATATCTATAGAGCCAGATAGCAAATTAAAAATATGCCGAATATCACATTCAATACATCCGTTGGGCTAAGGGTTTGCCAATGATATATATATGTCATAACACTAGAAAAGGATTAAAAAAACCATAAATTTGGGCATGCCTTTTGGGTTTATATTTTATTCCATATAATAAACATGTTCAGAATCACACGGGACATATAAATGAAAAGTTGCCAATGAAACTCTAAAATATTAAAATGATAACATGATGTCCAACCCAGCTAACAGTTCAAGACAAATCTCATCGTTTAAAATAAATAAAAATCTGAATATAAGTTTTGATGACTAAACAAATAATCCCAATGTAAATAAGAGATCTAACGTGTACTACCCGAGTTGTGAATTTTAATAAATGAGTTTTGAATAAAAATGCATTAAAAAGGATTTCAATTATTTCAATTCATATCTATAGAGCTAGAGAGCAAACTAAAAGTATGCCGAATATCACATTCAATACATCCGTTGGCCTAAGGGTAGCCAATGATATATTTATGTGATAACACAAGAAAAAGTTTAAAGAAAAACCATAAATTTGGACATGACTTTCGGGTTTATATTTTATTCCATAAAATAAACTTGTTCACAATCACACGAGACATATAAATGAAAATTTGCCAATGAAACTCTAGAATATTAAAATGATAACATGATGTCCAACCCAGCTGACAGTTCAACACAAATATCATCGTTTAAAATAAATAAAAATCTGAATAGAAGTTTTCATGACTAATAATCCCAATGTAAATAAGAGATCTAGCGTATATTACCCAAGTGTAAGTTGATAACAAAACCACTAGCAAGTACTAGATCTAAGCGTATTCACAACCAGATCAATACATGTAGATCGATCAGGAACAAAATGAACCGAAAAAGGAAAGGAGGTAAGAAAACAATCTTACTTTAAAAACGGCACGTGGCTCAAAGCACGTACACCCAATTCTAACAAAACAGATACAACATCAACAAGTCACGAAATCACATCATGTCAACACACTAAACTAACATCAGGAAATAAATATATAAAAAGATAATTACCATAATCCCCAATACTCAGTAATCAAACGGTTGTATAATTTCAATATTTAAATTTAACACCACACATAATCTAAAATAAGTATACGAGGGAATCCACCATGCCTTTGACTGTAGGAATCCACCATCTAACAGTCAAATACACAAAATTCATTTGACTGTAGGAATCCATTGTCTATCAGTCAAGCACACAAAAACCACTAAACTGTAGGAATCCACCATCTACCAGTCTCACACACACAAAACTAGACTGTAGGAATCCACCATCTAACAGTCACACACACCACACTAGACTATATGAATCCACCATCTAACAGTCTCGCACATTTCACTACTAATAACAATATTAACACCATGCGTTAATCATAATATAACTTTAATCGAACCATCACTAAAAATAAAATCGAAGATCACTGCAATAAGATTGATAACATAATAAAATGACACATGACAAGCAATTTATAAATATTAATTCAGCACAAAATTACACTCAAACAAACAAACAAATATATATGTCGCAATCAAAGATCAGAACAATTTTTTCCCCTTACCGAAACAAACGAGAGATGTTTGTCAAAACTCTCAAACTCAAGCCGAAAACCCACAAAAACAATCACAACCAGATCTGGACAGCCAACTAATCGCCCTCCAACAGTCCCTATACGTAATTAAAACAAGCTACGAATTAATATAAATGATGTAAATTCGGATTAGAGTAAAACCCCAAAAACGAGTTTTTGTAAAAGTAAAATTCAAGGGAATAGGCTTACACAGGTAGATAGAATTCAAAAAATAAGTCAAGAAAATGTATTGGATCGCAAGAACAGAAACCCGATGACCTGGGAATTAGCTCACAAAGCGGCTATATAAAAATGGAAACCACCATGACCACCGCCTTACACCGTAACCCAACCAGACTGATTTCCGGAGGCATGGCAGGTCTGGTCGCACTCTTTCTCTCCACTATCTCTCTATCTCTCGCTTAGTCGTCTCTCTCTCTACTAGTTAGCCGCCGGGGTGTGACCTCTGTATATATCTATATAGCATATGTAATGTATGTAATATGTATATATGTTTACTGCATACATAGAATCAGGTTTTCGTTTTTATTAAATTACACTCGTAGTCAACTAAGTTATGTTTAATAACATACACCACCCAAAACTACAACCATTATACACTTACTAATCAATATTAAATATACTTCGCATTATTCACATATGCAAACAATAAATTACTATCACTACAAAATTAATAAGTAAATAAAACAATAATAAACACAAAATTTTTGGGACGTCATTTTCCCCAATTTAAAAAAAAATTAGTCCCGAAATTTAATACACTAACTCTAATCAATGTATTAGATTAAGATAAGAACAATATACCTCAATCTAGGTATCAACACGCTTTGAAGATAAATGGTGAAACACACCTAAACACGAGCCGGAAAAGTATTAGATTTTTCAAAACCACCCTCGCTAGAATCTCTAACCTTATCACGAACAAACAATGAAACTTGAGGATTTGGTGTTCTTGGGGTACCATAAGATGTAGATGGAATTACTAAGGTACCAAGAGTTGTCTTGACAGACACATGTATACTATCAGGATTGGGTTGTCTTATGGTACAGTGATCCTGCATATAACCATATTCACCACACTTATGGCAATAAACTTCAGGACAATCATGAATTTTATGGCCTAAAGAACCGCATTTATGACAATTGTTAGTGCGAGTAGCAGATGAAGCGGATGGTATTGCCGTTGAAGATGGTCTATTAAAAGCAGAAATTAACTGGACTTCTCTTAGTCTCTTACGGTCGTTGTTGCCATTACTCTCACCTAAACGGTACAAACCCAATGGTTGACTCTGATCAACTGAAGTATGGCCCAAAGAAAAACTTGGATTCTCCGGAGGCTTATAACCCAAACTAGTCTTATTTGTTTCCCAAGAAGCCTCTATCACCAAACAACGAGCTACTAACTTATCAAACTTAGTACACATAAATGCCGCTACTCTGTCTTTTACCTCGGGGCATAACCCTTGTTGAAATCGTTGGCACCGAAGCATTTGTGTACTAACCATTTCAGGATAATATCTAGATAACCTTAGAAATTCGAGTTGATATTCACGAACACTAGTGTTCCCCTGCGTCAGCTGAATAAACTCAGTACCTTTATTATCCCGCATTGGTTGGGGAAAATACTCCTTCAAAAAAAATCACCTTAGAAATGTCCCATTTCAACTTTTGGACATCGTAAAGCTCCTTTCCACTTTTCCACCACTGACAAGCCTCACCCCATAGATAACGAGTTGCACATGCAATTTTCAAATCGTCATCCGTGATCAGCAATGACTCAAATATAGTTTCGACATCACTAAGCCACGTTTTCGCTACTTCTGATTCTGCACCCCCATAAAAGATTGGAAGATCCATACGTTGAAAATGTTTTTGGGCCGATGAATGCTCTTGTTTTGCCACTAATTTGTTCATTTCATGCTCCAGAATTCATATGATACATTGATTCTTCCATAGCCTTTACAAACTGGGTAACCATAGGGTTATCGGGAGTCACACCCACATTAACACCCTCTCTATTATGTTCTCTACACCGATCCCTTACACGTCCACTTCTACGAACATTAGCACGATCACTCCACGAGTAGGAACACTCTCACGAGCCATATTATCCCTACATAATAGAGACACAATGAGGGACTACATACACATATCTCTAGAAGGACGAGCAATGTACACATATCCAACATAACTAACCAAATATAAGCATGATAATAATTTAATGGCAATACTAATACAAACACTATCACCCCTTGTGTTAGTCCATCTAGAATATTGACACACCCCTTAGCCGTTTTAAGTAAATTTCATATCTACTACACATGTTTTTTATAACTCGCGTGAAATTATGCATCATCACAAACATCATAGATAAATCGATTCATTCATTTTAGATTCCACGACCCACGCAATTGGAAGTAACAACAACAATTATACATAAAAAGAAGATAAAAGTACGCATGTAATTAAGTTAGGATTTTATCTACTGCTCAATGAGCACAATTATAACTGAGTTATCATATTCCAACTCAGTGATCACAATTGAAATAGTTTTCACATAGTGATCATATCTAAATACATATACATCATTAACTCTCTGATATCTTATCTACCCACTCATACCCGTACCTCCTACAACACTCCCTCATGTAACATAACATAAAAATAATCAAAATATAACTTGTGAAAAGAAAAGAAAAGAAAAGAAAAATCACAATACTTTTTTCTTTCTTTTCTCAAAGTAAATAATAATATACTCTATCACTATATCAACTTAATCACGAAGACCGGTAGCTAATCGGTACCTCGTTCATCCGTGAATATAAAATCCAATTAAATCATTCACATGAGAATTAGTCGGGCCCTACTAACTCTCAAATGTTTTTAAATACTAAAAATAATAATAAAATAAACATATTAGCTAATACTTATTTTAAATGTACATTATAAGTATCTCAGTTCGTCACAACACCATCACCACACTAAATCACGGTCAAATCACTCTCGAATATACGACATGAACTTTATAACCAGCACCACAAGAATTGAAATAGGAGGAAATAATAATGAGTCATGAAAATAACACTCTTGTAACCGGCACAAGAAAAATAGTCACCATGGCACATTAGGACAGATACATCGCATCTAAAGAAATAACATATACGGAAAGAAAAATAAATAAATTTTAAGATATTACTGCTAACTTAAGAGAATTAACCATTTTATTATCACGCAAATCTATAACTCCTAAGAGCGTATGATAACACATGTTGCTACTGCATTGAAAGAAACACAACCTATGGTATAGAAATAAAACTCTTAAATTCCTTGACTCAACATTGGTAAACATAAGTAAAATATAAACTAACCACATTTTTTTTTTCTGTTTACATTGATGATTTCATATTTTAAGACTTATCAACATGTCCTGTATTTTATTTGAATTCTTATCAAACATTAACATTAACGAACGCATCAACTTTAAACTCAATACGGGACAATGTTTGTATGATCAAACAAATGAAACCCAATAATGAAATAATCATTACGAAACTCGTATAACCTGTTCACGGAACCACTACCAAAAACTTTTAACAAAGCTCATGATGTCACTTTATTTTGAATAAGAAGAATCATACATACTCTATCACAATGAAATGACATTTAAATATTTCCATACGTAAAAAGGTTTACAAAAGCAAGATGGCTAACATTTCAATCGACAAGTGACTAGCATCTAAGCACCTTTCCTATCAACAAGGTAATACTTAAAAAGATACTCTCTTTTTTAAAACACGCGTTTAAGAAAAGTAACACCACTCACAAAAACGTAACTGACTACTTTTAAATCCAAGGTCTGGCTATATACAAGAAGGAAAATTTACACACAAAGAAAGTTAGAACACAGTTGTTAAGTTTAACAAGCATAAACAAGTGTACATATACAAGAGGTGAAAATCACTAGCCCGACTAAAGCCGTCAACACACACTAACAAGGGAAAAACAAACAGACTAAAGCCAACAACACGTGCACTAACATGGGAAACATACACAGACTAAAGACAACAACGCACACTAACATATGAAACACCAACAGACAACACACAAAAACATTATTTATAAAAAAAAAATAAGGTTGATTTTCCTAAATGTACTTAACAAACAAAGCCCAAGTCACTAAAACTCGTGTGTGCCTAACCTACCCAACAAGCCACCAGGGTAATCGGAACTCGGTTAGCTCTGATACCAAGCTGTCACGCTCCGAATTCTGGAGAACCCGAGTTGTGAATTTTAATAAATGAGTTTTGAATAAAAATGAATGAAAAAAAGGATTTCAATTATTTCAATTCATATCTATAGAGCTAGAGAGCAAACTAAAAGTATGCCGAATATCACATTCAATACATCCGTTGGCCTAAGGGTAGCCAATGATATATTTATGTGATAACACAAGAAAAAGTTTAAAGAAAAACCATAAATTTGGACATGACTTTCGGGTTTATATTTTATTCCATAAAATAAACTTGTTCACAATCACACGAGACATATAAATGAAAATTTGCCAATGAAACTCTAGAATATTAAAATGATAACATGATGTCCAACCCAGCTGACAGTTCAACACAAATATCATCGTTTAAAATAAATAAAAATCTGAATAGAAGTTTTCATGACTAATAATCCCAATGTAAATAAGAGATCTAGCGTATATTACCCAAGTGTAAGTTGATAACAAAACCACTAGCAAGTACTAGATCTAAGCGTATTCACAACCAGATCAATACATGTAGATCGATCAGGAACAAAATGAACCGAAAAAGGAAAGGAGGTAAGAAAACAATCTTACTTTAAAAACGGCACGTGGCTCAAAGCACGTACACCCAATTCTAACAAAACAGATACAACATCAACAAGTCACGAAATCACATCATGTCAACACACTAAACTAACATCAGGAAATAAATATATAAAAAGATAATTACCATAATCCCCAATACTCAGTAATCAAACGGTTGTATAATTTAAATATTTAAATTTAACCCCACACACAATCTAAAATAAGTACACGAGCGAATCCACCATGCCTTTGACTGTAGGAATCCACCATCTGACTGTCAAACACACGAAATCCACTTGACTGTAGGAATCCATTGTCTATCAGTCAAGCACACAAAAACCACTAAACTGTAGGAATCCACCATCTACCACTCTCACACACACAACACTAGACTGTAGGAATCCACCATCTAACAGTCACACACACCACACTAAACTGTTGGAATCCACCATCTAACAGTCTCGTACATGTCCCTACTAATAACAATATTAACACCCCGTGTTAATCAAACTATCACTTTAATCGAACCATCACTGAAAATAAAATCCAAGATCACTGCAATAAGATTGATAACATAATAAAATGACACGTGACAAGCAATTTATAAATATTAATTAAGCACAAAATTACACTCAAACAAACAAAAATATATATGCCGCAATTAAAGATCGGATCAATTTCTTCCCCCTTACCGAAACAAACGAAAGATGTTTGTCAAAACTCCCAAACTCAAGCCAAAAACCCACCAAACAATCAAACCAGATCTGGAAAGCCCACTAATCGCCCTCGAACAGTCCATAAACGTAATTAAAACGAGGTACGAATTAATATAAATGATGTAAATTCGGATTAGAATAAAACCCCAAAAACGAGTTTTTATAAAAGTGAAATTCAAGGGAATAGACTTACATAGGTAGATAGAATTCAAAAAATAGGTCAAGAAAAGGTATTGGATCGCAAGAAACCGAAACCCGACGACCTAGGAATTAGCTCACAAAGCGGTTGTACAAAAACCGAAAACCACCACGACCACCGCCTTACACCGCAACCCAACCAGACTGATTACCGGAGGCATGGCAGATCTGGTCGCACTCTTTCTCTCCACCGTCTCTCTTCCTCTCACTTACTCGTCTCTCTCTCTACTAGTTAGCCGTCGGGGTGTGGCCTATGTATATATCTATATAACATATGTAATGTATGTAATATGTATATATGTTTACTGCACACATAGAATTAGGTTTTTGTTTTTATTAAATTACAAGCGTAGTCAGCTAAGTTATTGTTAATAACATACACCACCCAAAACTATAACCATTGTGCACTTACTAATCAATATTAAATATACTTCACATTATTCACATATGCAAACAATAAATTACTATCACTACAAAATTAATAAGTAAATAAAACAATAATAAACACAAAATTTCCGGGATGTTACATCCGTGATATGGCCAATGGAATTTGTGAGGCAATTTGGATCATACGAGTACTAGATGAGCTACGACTACCATTGAATAGTCCTATGAACTACTATATTGCGACTACATGGCTACCATCGATATTGCTAACAATCATGTCCAGCATGATAGAACTAAACACGTGGAAATCGACCATCACTTCATTAAAGAAAAGCTAGAAAACGGAGTGATATGCATGCCGTATGTTTCAACGACACAACAAGTAGCTGATATACTGATAAAAGGATTGTTCAAACCAAGATTTGACGGAATCATCAACAAGTTGGTACTTGTAAATATATATGCCCCAACTTGAGGAGAGATTTAGATATAAAAGGAAAGTAAATATTCTGTAATTAGGGAGTATATACAACTGTAAATTAGGATGTATTTAAACCTATTATATATTTAGTTTTTTTTTTTGTAAAGATTCAGTTTACTCTAAATAAGGAAACAAATGATATATTTCAATCTATCCTTTTATCTCTCTATGAAATAAAATTATTCTTATTGCTTTAAACTACAGTAGGAAACAAGAAAAATTACATTATATTGACAGACCGAGTGTGTTCACAGACCTGCATAAACTTCACAAAAGTGTCAGCATCATAGTCATAGCTGTAGAAGAAGTACAATATTGGAGTAGTATATGCCTGGTGCAAAAGCTGGACAAAGAAAATGTCCTGATTACACACAGACATGACACATCTACACATCCACGTGTTATATACATATGTATCCATATATTTACATATTTATACATATGACGGGTGAAAATTGAAAGGGCAGTTCCCATTTATATATTTCGTACTTAATCTCCTTACATCCTAACAAGAGTTTTTCATTTAAATCTAATGACACACATAGGGACTGATGCAGGTAGGGGTATATAGATTCCATGTGATTAAAATTACGAAAATACGCTTAAAATTTATGTTAATCCATAATATCTCTGTTTTTTGGTACATATATTATACTTTTAATTAACTTTTATTCATTTGGTAAGATGACTTTCTTTTCTATAAGTTTACAACAATACTTGTATTCTAAACAAGAATTTTCGTACAACTTTACAACAATACTAATATCATAAAAAAAAAAACAAGTGAATAAATATATAGTTTCAAATACATTGAAGGTTTTTCCATAACAAATTAATTTGTTTATTGCAAATGAATGTGATGATGTACCCCAAAACATACTTATAACTGAGATATAACTTAACTTTACTTGAATCGTGAACTGAACTGCTTATAATTAACGTTTATTCATTTGATAAGATAACTAAGTCACTGAATTTTTTTTCCTACACAAATTAATCTGTTTATTCTAGAGTTTGATAAAATTTTATAGTTTGTTTTGTTTTTTTACTTTCTATTATATCGTGACTGTTTTTATTGTACTTTTATAACATTCAATGTTCGTTATTTCTATTTTTTTTGTAAGCAAATCGAGCAAACTAGACAAACCGAACAACAAACGTCGAATGAATTATGAACTGGTTTGTTTTTTGGGAAAACTAGCTATGTAAACGAATTACATTAGTTTTGTTTTCAATTTAAATCAAAGAAAATCGATTCTAATTTATATACAAATATTATATGCATATATATATATATATATATATATATATTGATTTTAAATAGTCTACCCGAACTTATTTAATCAAATATTATAACACATTATTCTAACTTCACATGAACTTATAAATTTTCCCCACTAGACACCGTTATTATTATAAAAAATTGTGCCCCCAAATCTAAAATACTGAATCCGTCCCTGGACACACATCCCAAATCAGTTTATGAAACTGTATAACCACTACCCATCAAACCATAATTGCTCAGATAAGGAATTAGATACTTGACTATTTTACTCATAAGTAACATACTACTGCATTTTTTGTACTATTTTCACATGTAAAATAACATGACAATGCACCCACAATATGGACTGCATTAACATACTACTGCATTTTTTGTAAGGAAAAATACATTTATTGTACTGTACTATCTGTTTTTAACGATTTATGTATCATACTACCAAAATTAATAATTGACGTACTGAACTATCATAATGTTCACAATTCAGGTACCACCGTTAAATTGGTTGGATGTAAGTTAGTTTCAATTTTCATTTTGGTCCTATTTTTATAAGTTGTATAAATATAACCCTTAGTTTTTTGAAATGTCTCATTTTATTATAAATTCAAAAATATATAATCATATATATATGTATGTACGTATATAATACACAAACGCACACACACATATATATATATATATGTTATATTAATATAGGAAAAAAATACATTTAGTATACTGTACTGTCTGCTTTTTAACGATTTAGGTACCAGACTATCAAAGTTAACAATTGACTTACTGAACTATCATAATATTCACAATTCAGGTACTGACGTTAATTTAGTTAGATGAAATTTAATTTCACTTTTTATTTTGGTCATATCACTACAAAAAAATACCCAAATAACGACGGGATTAGTGACGGTATTTTTTGTTACGAGCTTATTAGCGACGGTTTTTGTGACGGATTTGTGACAGTTTAGTTAATTTGCGACAGATTGTGACGACTTTTTAAATTAGCGACAGTCTTGTGACAACTTTTGATTCTCACTAAATCAAACATTATTTTGTAGTGTATTCTTTCTCATTTGTATAAATTTAATCCTGTATTTTCGAAACATTACAATTTACAACGTTTCTACTAAAACACATACATATGCATACATAATAAGTATGTCAGTTTAAAAAATATATTATTTGGCTAGATTTTCTTTGATTTTTTTTTATTAAAATAAAAATATTATAATTTTTTTTACATTTTCTCTAAAACGAAAATAAAGTGAGTTTTAGATTTATGACATTCGAGCAAAAATTATTTGAATACTTTCATGAAAAAACGGCAAGAAAATTGTTATTTTTTTAAAAAAAGTATTTATTTTTTTTAAATAGAATATATTTGTTAAATATTTATAATTTCTTTTTATACACAAACATCATCTATAATTTACATTATGTGCAATAATATATATACATGCATTATATTATATATATTTTTAGACATATATTAATAGGGCCAATAAATACCACAACCGGCAAAAAACGACCACGTAGTGCCAAACAAATGCCACAACCGGCAATAAACGACCACGTAGGGCCAAACAAGCCAACTAAGGGCATCAAATGGTCACAAACGACCTAAAATATCATAAAAGATGATATCAAAGCCATAAAAAGGCAAGTCAACTATGAGCATTAAATGGTCACAAACGACTGAAAACGTCATAAAAGACGATATGAAGGCCATAAAAGGCAACAAGCGCCACTTGGGCAAGCCAACAATGGTCAACAAATTGCTACATAGCCAATAAGATGGTCTCATAAGTCCTAAATGCCATAAAAGGCAAAACAAAAGCCATTAAAGGCATCAAATCCAAACCAAAGAACCAAACTGTCGTATTCCCAAACTCTATGGGACCATTCTATCACAATTCCTGAATTTGTTAGACCAAACTATCGTTGTGCCAAACTCCATGGGGTCGTACTGTAATAGATCGAAAACTGATACGGACTAAAGAGAATCAACACTGCAAGCCAATCACTAATAGTAAATTACTCTATCATACAATGATTAAATATTGACTTTTCTAAGTCATAACAAGCACCTGCACTTATGATGATGTAGCTATTGCACTTAATAATCTTGATCAATTCATATTGCTATTTTCAACATGTAATTCATTGTAACAGTAACTAAGCTACGGATGCACCAATTCATGTTATAGAAAGACTTTTCAAATTTTATTCCTAAAAGTTATCATGGCACAGTATAAAAAAAATACCGTACTCCAAGTATGTTGGGAAGGTTGATAAAAAAAACTTTAAACTTTGATCGTATGTTTATAACCCAATTTTTGAACTTACAAACCCTTGTCTTCGGACAAATACTTAAATCTTTTTTTTTTACTCCAATTTTCACGAGCAAAATGCTGATAACGTGTTGTGTGAAATATTAAGTTACATATATATGTATATAGATGTAGAGAGAGAATATAGAGAGACAATAGAGGAAATGTTTAGTCATTAATATGAGTGTATATAGATACATTAAGAGACCCATAGAGTCAAGATAGACACATAGAGTAAGGCATAAAGTAAGATAAAAGATGACCAATAATATTCTACAACAAACATTTAAATTTATGTAAACAATTTTAACCTCTAAGTAAATCACTCAAAAAGATGAACATAAAAAATTCAAAATTACGAAACAACTAGCAAATATATATATATATATATATAATTTAAATAGAAACGAATATCATTAATAATATAACCGTCTGGAGCATTTGCTTAAGTTAAAAAGGAAAAACTAGGATATAACCGTATGAGTAATGTATTATCTAAAATTAGACAGTTATTCCATTCAATTGAAATAGAGACAAACCGTGTTTGTTTGCATGCATTATTTGAGTTAGATTTTTTCCTTTTACAAATATCAATGTATTTCATTGACCTAATACGTGCATCATATCATGGAAGTTTAAGGTTGAATGTTTCCCATTTATTTAAATTAGTTACCATTTGGAATTTTTATTGTAAATTGTTTAGTAAAATGATCATTGATTAATATGACAATTTTTTTTCTTGTTTGTACAAACTTTTTAGCAAATATGGCAGAACTATTACTTTTCAATTTTATGTGTGTATACTATTAAAATTAAAAATCACACGTGTATATATATATATATATATATATATATATATATATATATATATATATATATATATATATATATATATATATGTGGAGGGATCCATACACATATAAAAATAAACATTATCATATACACATTTAATATGTGTGTATATATATGCGGAATCATCTATATCGACCCATAAGTTTACACATTATGTTTACATTCTAATCTCAACCCTTCATACTCTTTTATTTTCAATGGTTGTGATCAATTCAATTAATTAAAAAAACATACTTTCACTCTTCTCTTTTTTAAAACAATATCAAATTTATCATATACACAAAAACTCTGTCTCTTCATTTCACTTCTTTTTAATATCCTCTCTGACCGTCCATATGTATAGCCAGAATACATGTAAAACAATATCAAATTTATAAGTCAGATTCTAGATCGACTTTACAAACATCAATTAGCTAGAGATAAAAATTAAAGCAGCTCCAAAACCAACTAATCTATATACCCGTGTAAAATTATTGGGTGCAAAATGAACTATGTGGAATGGAATTCAATATTAAAAAATTAGATTCACTGAATTCGTAAAAATAATAAAATCGGCTTTTAGTTGTATCAGTATCTATTCAACCTATGTAACGATGGGTAACTCATTATAAAGCACATGCTAGATTATATTTTAATCGATATGAGATAATTACTCTATCACCCCCCTCACTCGTGGCCCAACATTTCAAGGGTAGGGCTACGAGCGGACATATTAAATGGGTGAAAGTGAGTCCAATATCGCTAGACCCGCTCTGATAAAATGTTAAATCTCATATAACTTACCATTAAAAGATCTCGTAATGGTAAGGATGAGTAACTCATTATTGAGGACAGACTAGTTCATATTTTAATCGATTTGTGATAATTACTTTAACAGTATCAATATAAAAAATCGGGATGTTCGCATAAAATATATTGTCTTTATTTATTTTTCTTAAATTGAGAATTAGGATGAATTTTGAGCACACTTGTTTTTAAAGAGTTTGATTTTAAGAATTAAACACAAGGATTTAGACGTGAGAGGGAGGGGGAGGAGGTCTGTGAAAATAAAGAAGGAGAGAGTGAGTTTTTTTTTTTAGTTAATTCAACCTCAACCTTTGAAAACAATAGATAACGGAGGATTATGATTAATGGTAAACATAGTATGTTTTTTTTATGTGTATGGAACCTCCCGTTATATATATATATATATATATATATATATATATATATATGTATATATGTATATAATTATACTTCATGCGTCTCAAATTAAAAGTACCCTTCCTAGTTCTTATTATCAATACTGTCCATTTTGGCTATTTGGTTCTCGTTTCTTTAGCCATACGAATTTAAAAAACTTTGATGACAACGAGGATACTTCTAACATATATCATATAGGTACTTACATATCTAGGCGATGTGTGATAGTCATTTATTTCTTCTCGTTACCATGGAATTTTTCTACGGAAATCCGGATTATTACACGTACTTTTTCCGAAACATGGTAGCCAAAGGTATTGGCGCTTATTATACCTAGAAATGATGGGAACAGTTTGTCTTTGTTTTTTGAGTTGTTCGTCTATTTGAGAACCTCTTCTCAAGAATCCCTATTTTTGTGGTTACACTTAGACTTTTAAGATTCGACTTGAGCTCTGATTTGAATGGATACAAAGGTTCTCAAGAATCCCTATTTTTGTGGTTACACTTAGACTTTTAAGATTCGACTTGAGCTCTGATTTGAATGGATACAAAGGTTACAAAGAGACGGTCTTGGACCAGCCATCTTTGCTTTCGGGGTATCAGATTACATCTCTTTCGTCGTTTCATATCCCATTCACTATTTTCGGGTGAAACTGAGACTGGAGAGAGGATATCCAACAAGTGAAATCATAGTTTTGATTCGCTACTGGTGTATTTTTCTTTAGATTTGTTGTTATTTACTGATCTAAATTTAGAGTTTTATGTCCATAGTAGTTATCTTTTAGGTAGCGTGGAGCAACCTGCTTGTATGTTGTGGCCAGATTGTTAACTCATTAATGTTTGTGGATCCTATGTTTTTCTTGACAGGAAGCTAGGATCATTTATACGACGCCTATCTTTCTTGATATGCTTTGTAGCCATCGGGCATTGTTGAGCCATTTGCTCTGTTATGTGTGTGAGTGTGTGTGTAGTGTATGTGTGTGATGAAGTGACACATACACTTATATCATCGCAATAAATAATGATAGCTAGTTACAATATTCTTTTAAAGATTACGTGTGGTGATTCCCTAGTATAGTGTTGATCTTTTTTAAGTTTAGATGCGATTGTTCAATGAGGAAAAAACTAAAATTAAACAATTAGATAGCTTGTAGAGGAAATTAGAGAAACAATCTGAATGTGAATATATGCTTTTTCAATAAAACAATCTTATGCCACCTTTGCCATTTCCGACTGATTCCCTTCACCATTCCCTATATTTCGGAATGAACTTAACACGACAAAATTTAACATAACTATCATTTTCTTGGAAAAACCCTTGCACATATCCTTATCTATTCAAGGTTCAGGATTTCTCAAGGAATCTAACGATACAAAGACAGAAAATATTTCGTTCCCCTGCAATGTCTACAAGGCAAGTCGTGAGCAGGCGCCTATCCAGATAGCTAGGTATCAAATTGGATGATGAGGCAAGAGAAGCAGCGGCTGGTGATTATTTTGTGACGTGGTGGGCTCTTAATGTGGTCTTCAATATATATAACAAGATGGTTCTTAATGCTTTCCTATTCCCATGCTCACTTCATCTTTATCCCTTGCTGCTGGATCCGTCATGATGATGCTTATTTTGGTGGCCACCAGAATTGCCGAAGCTCAAGAAACTGATATAAACTTCTGGAAAGATCTTTTCCCGGTAACATTTAGTACTTCCTATTCTCTTCTACACTTTTTACTTTGTGTGCATCCAGTGATGGAGCTAGAATTCACTTCTTTGTTATAACGGGAGTCAGAGAGGCACAGACCTTTAAGCTATATATACCATATGGTTAAAGATAAATTCGCCATTTTTTTGTCAATATGATGTGGGGCGTTAACCTCTGTTCCCACCACCTAGTTGCTTCACTTGGTAAAACTGTATTGGTTGTTTGGTTCTATTTCAAAATTTGCAATTTACCTTCTGGTTTTCCTCACCACATAAGAGTGTATTCAGGATCTTGATTTTTCCGAGGGAAATGTGACAATTGTAGTTTTGTAGTTTTTCAATTTTATCTAAAGAAGGTAGCAGTGAAATTTTGATACGTCTTTGTTCTTACAGATCTAGTTAGCGTACACAACTGGACATGTAGCTGCGACAGTGAGCATGTCAAAAGTCAGTTTCATTCACTCAGATGATTAAAAGTAGTGAGACCGCTTTTAGCATTCTTGTTTCGAGGTTTCTATTAGGTGATAGTTTCCGATTCCAGTTTACTTTTCGCTCGTGCCTATCATTGGAGGATGGACACTTCCTGCAGTCACAGAGCTCAACTTCAACTTCATTGGTATTGTCACGCCCCGATTTTTACAGAAAATCCGGAACGCGATTTAAGAAAAAGAAAGGAAAATAATCATAGAAAACACATCATTTTAATCATACCGGTTTAGCATATATTGCACAGAAACTAATATATAAAACGCAACACTACACACACACGTAGGCCTTAAGTATTCTACTACCTCGTACGTGCCAAACCATTCCGTCTCGAGACCTGCTCGAACACCAAACTGGCGTAAAAGCCTGTCATCATGACGTTGCCTATAAAACATACAATAAAACAGAAATGGGAAAAAACAAAAGAAAGGGTGAATAAACTAAACTCGCTACATAAACGTTTACGCTAAAATACTATATAAACTACGATGTATAATATTTGTTCTTCAATATAATGTTTCACCTTGTTACTTCCCCACTACCAACTACTCCACGACATCACCTACAAACACCAAGTGGCGTGACTCCACAAAATAGACTCAAATGTGTATAAAGTCGGAATCACAGTGTCAGATCACTCCTCAGATTCTGGATCACTATTCAGACCCACATATAGAATCAACTACTCATGAAATCTATACGCTGGCTAACACCTCCACTTATGGCCATACGCGTTGCCGTATATCCGGTGGGCATCATTCCCCGCACGGATAAAACGTGGGCATGTGATCCCTAAAATAAATGTAAAAGACCGACACCAACTCATCAGTAACAAGTTTATGACAACAGCAACTTACTGACCCCAGACACATCTACCCCCAACCCCAATTAAACTTCTCATTTTAGTTCATTAACACCATATAAAATAGTAAAGGTTTTATACACTTTAAAACCACAATTATTACTCAACAATAAACTGCAACAGTTCAATAATCATTGGAGAATCCCGCTCAGATAACATAGTAAAATAATATCAGCAACCTGCTAATATCGGCAAACTCAGTAAGCCGATAACGATTTTATTATACTACTACTGGATATTGAATTTCAGATATCAAATAATAATTAACATTAAATAGCATAATTTATTCTGGATGTCGAAACTTCAGTTATCAAATAAACAAATAGTATAACTTAACATAAACATGCTTTAAGATTCAACTGACTGATTTCAAAAATTAGCCATCAAACTATAATTAGCATAATATAAACTTAAAGAAAAATAATCGGCAAGCGTAAGCACGTATATAACGGACTTAGTAACACCCCTTTTTAGTACCGAAACGGTACTTCAATTGAAGCTAACAAAGGTTGGACAGATGGCTTGCGATGAACATGCAACGAAAGGAATAAAACTACTCGCGCCTTGCCTCCAAACCCAGCTTAAACCTGCCTGCCATCAAGCTACAATTACCCGCTAAAATTGGTCACTGTAAAAAGAATCAAAGCCTTTAAAAGGCTCAAAAACAGAAATCAAAAGGGGAGGAAACTCATTGAATATATACCTCAGTTTGTTCCTCTATTCGTTAGCTACGCATCGGTATAAACCGTTCGCGAAACAGATAACGGAGTTGTGAGATATTGAGGGATAAAGATCGAAGGAAGATGAAAGTTCTATTTTTTTTTTTTCCCTTACTTTTCTCTCTTTCTCTTTTTATGTGTTAAGCGGTCTGTACAGACATATATATCATTCTATTATAATAAGTCAAATCAAGTCAAATGAAACTGCACAATTTAATCAATTTTTTCCAAAAATATCCATATACCTTTATATTAATTACAATAATACCATACTTGCATAAAAATATAAAAATTAAAAACTAATAAAACTATTTATCACTGTTTAACAGCCAAACATTCTTTTAAATATTAAACTATATATGTTTTTTTTTGTATTATTTACATATTTATATCATAACTATGCATATTTTCTATATTTTTATTGTATTACGTGCAGCACACGCAACGCGTGGGGGCACGATTACTAGTATATGTATATACATACTTATCAGAATTATGTATGAAGAGGTGAGATGAGAACAAAAGAGTGGGTCCCATTTATTATTTTTTTTTTTTTACAATAACATTTATATTTATACATTTATTTATATATACCACATTATAAAATATATATTAAATTACAGGGGTATTACAGGTACCCAAAAAAACAAATAAAAATTAAGCGTTTATGTTGCGATTTTTTCAAATTCTTAATCCTAAGAAGAGGAAACCTGATCTCTACAAAAATAATAATAACCTGATTAACGTTTCATGGAGGCAATGATCTCGAATTTGGCATTTATTTTTCGAAAGATACTATCAAAGAAAGGAATGAAAGGGGGAAAATGTGTTGGAGGAATGAACTACTATGCTTGCTTATCTATGATGTCTCTTTTAATCTTAACCCCATTTGCAATCGCTGTTGAGGGCCCTCAAGTATGGGCCATAGGATGGAACAAAGCTGTCTTCCAAATCGGACCCAATTTTCTATGGTAAGAACAAAATTCTATTGTTTGCTTCTTACGAATTTTCCTTTTCGGCTTGTGCAATGCAAATGTCAGCTTAATCAGTTCATGTTTTACTTGTATGCGTAATGGTGGGTGGTACCTCAGACTGTTTTCTATTATCTTTACAACCAAGTCTCATACATGTCGTTGAACGAAATATCGCCATTGATATTTAGCATTGTGAATACAATGAAGAGGATATCGGTCATAGTTGCTTCTATCATTATTTTCAGTACTCCAGGCACAACTGTCAATGCACTCAGAGCTTCCATCGCCATCTTTGGAACTTTTATCTATTCTCAAGCAAATATGAAATGAGAAATAGTTAAAGAGAATACGTAGTTGAGAGCATACTCGTATAGCGACTTGAGTATTTAAAATCACCAGCTTTAGAACCGCTGTTCCCCCCTCTGTTTATTTCTCTTGTAAAACGTTAGGCATGGCATTGCCCAACTTCACTGTGTTTTAAAATTTGAATACGTCATAACAAGTTTGACTGCAAAAAAAACTGATGATGTAATTCACAATTCACTAACTGGTTTAAAAAAATGTGTACTCAATCTACTGATCATTCAAATTACAGTTTAAACAAGAGAGAATTTCTGCTATAGATTCGGACCTTTTTTGGGTGGTGAAAACAAAGAGGAAGGTAGGGTCTAAGTTCAAAATGTCTACATTAATTTCCTACAAAATTGAGTCTTATAGATCCTTAAAACCAAAAACTAAATACTGATTTTGTTACAGCACTACAAGAAAAAAACCGATGGCAACAAAAAAAAATTGTTGCTATTGAAACTAATTATGTTATAGACGAATATTAGCAACAATTTAATAAAAAAAACGTTAGGTTATTGTTTGCCTTGTTGTAGATTCCAGCAACTGAATTAGCAGCACACGATTGTCGTTAGCAACATAACAATAACATGCTTTTTATGTTGCTATATTTGTAATATAATTGTAACATAATTCTATCATAATTTTTATGTTGCTAATTGATGGATTTTTTTGGATGTAAAAGGCAACAAATCTGTAATTTATTGTCTGAAATTTGTTACAGATTGTTCATCAATCCCATTTTATATTCAAATAATTGTAGCTATCATGGTTTGTATTTGTTAAAATTTATATTTTTTATTTATTAAAAAGTTCAAAATATGATGCTATTTTGTTACTAAAATTTGTTGCTATTCTTTATCCATCAAGTAAAAAATATAAATTTATGTTAAAAATTTAGTTACTAGTAATTTGCAAATATATATATATTAAAACAAATATATATATATATATATATATATATATATATATCAGTTTAACAGAATAAAGAGAGCATTAACTAGTGATTAAGTTAACCAAAATATCACAACTTTCCATCATTCTACCTAATAAGGAAACAAATCAAATCTCTCAAATTGATATGACAGCTCAAGCTCAAAGTCCACTATCTACTAGTTTGGAAAGTATCCGTTGATAATTGGAGTGATTTACGCATCTACAATTATTAGAAATCAATTGTAATTATTTGTTTTTATTATACCTTCCTTTATGTATAAATTTACCATTACTATTTTGGTATGTAAAGATCTATATAAAGAATAGACCAATAATCCTCACGTTATTGTGAATTTCACAAATACTTGAGTTTCTCATTTGTTTATATGGTACCAGAGCCTTGTGAGGGTTAGAGAGTCTACCATCACTTAATTTATTTTATGGCTTCCTCAACTACTATTTCTTTGAATGTTGGTAACTTTGTTACCTTACGTCTTAATCCCGAAAATTACCCGCTATGGAGGGAGCAAGTTTTGGCCTTGGCTGAGAGTCAAGAGCTTGTAGAACTTTTGACGGGCGAGTCCTCTGTACCCGAAAAATTTATCAAACCAAATGAAGGATCGATGGGTACTTCGGAAAATACTATAAATCCGAAGTTTGTTGCATGGAGAAAATCGGACAGGTTACTCCATGGGTGGATCATCGGAACCTTAAGTGAAGAATCGCTTGGTTTGGTTATAGGTCTTGAGACCTCTAATGACGTTTGGGAGGCCTTAAAAGCAGCTTATGCGCAAGCTTCTAAGGAACGTCAACTTCACCTACAACAACAATTAACTTATTTGCGCAAAGAAGATTTTACAACTCTTGGTGAGTATCTTCGCAAGTTTAAAACCATATGTGATAGTCTTGCAACAATTGGTTATGTAGTTCCTGACTCTAATAAAGTTATCATGCTACTTATTGGTTTGGGTGGAAAATATGAAAATTTTACCACCACCATGATGAAACCATCCATGCCTTCTTATGCTGAGATTGTTCCGTTGCTACAAGACTACGAAACCCGCACTCAGTTAAATAAGAGCAGCCAAGAATTTGCTTTCTCAACCCAAAAAAATCATGGTCAGCATTTTAACCATTCCAAAAACAACCAAAACTATAGGAATTTCAATTCCAACGGAAAAAGGTTTCCATCAAACAAATCAAATCAACCGACCATATCAACACCACGATTCATCAACGAATAAAAAACCAAACTACGGAAATCATGTCTCGAATCAAACAAAGGAAAAATGTCAAATTTGTCTTAAGGACAATCATACCGCTCTTCAATGCTGGAATCGCTTCAACAAGTCGTTTCAACCTCAAGATCTTCCTCAAGCTCTAGCTGCCATGCGAATTTCGCAGGCTCAGGATTTCACTGAGTGGATAACTGATACCGGGGCTTCTTCACACATGACCGGCGATCCAGGTATCCTCGAAAATCTCCGCCGTTACTTAGGTAACGATGCGGTGATTATTGGTAATGGAGATGCTCTCTCTATTACTCATCTTGGAGACACCACTATTGGTTCTCATCCTAATCAATTAAAATTAAAAGATGTTCTTCTTGTACCTGATTTAGCTCGCAATTTACTTTCAGTTAGTCAACTTACTGATGATTATCCTATTAATGTTGAATTTTTTGGTGTTGGTTTCGCTATTAAGGACAGGGAAACAAATAAAATCTTGATGAAGGGGCATAGAAAAGGTGATTTATATGTTTTAACGGCTCCTCATGAAGCTCACTTTTCATGCCGGTTTCGAACAGTACCTATTGACCTTTGGCACCAACGTCTTGGACACCCACAAGATTCATCAATAAAACTTCTCCAGTCTAAAGGCTCGATCCGTGTGACGGGGTCCACTAAAGTTTTTAATCTTTGTAGTAGTTGCCAAGTAGGAAAACTTAGTAAATTTCCTTTCGAATTATCTTCAAAGAAATCTAATGTTATGTTTGAAAAGATACATTGTGATTTATGGGGTCCAGCTCCTGTTATTTCATCTAATAAATTTCGTTTTTATGCTTGTTTTGTTGATGATTTTACCCGTTATATGTGGTTTGTTCCTTTACGACACAAATCTGACTTCTTTTTAGCTTTTAAACAATTTGAAAAATATGTTGATCGACAATTTGAAAAGAAGATCAAAAAATTTCAATCCGATGGCGGTGGTGAATTTTCCAGCATACCTTTTGAAGATCATCTTCGACAACAAGGAATTTTGCATCAAGTCTCGTGTCCTCACACTCCCGAACAAAATGGGGTTGTTGAGAGACGGCATAGATTCATAAGAGAACTTGGTATGACCATGTTATTTCATAGTCATGTTCCTAAAAGGTTTTGGGTAGAAGCCTTTGCTACAGCTTCTTATTTAATTAATCGCCTTCCTTCTATATCTATTGATGGTGACACCCCTTATTTTAAATTATTTGGTCATGTTCCTAATTATAGTTCATTGCGCGTATTTGGTTCTAAATGTTTTCCATACTTATGGGATTACAGAAAAAATAAATTTGATCAAAAATCTCTTCCTTGTGTGTTTTTAGGCTACAGTGAGAAGCATAAGGGATACAAGTGTTTTCATCCAACATCAAGGCGTATGTTTGTTTCCCGACATGTGGCTTTCGATGAACGAGTGTTTCCTTTTAAGAGACCGGGTGACTTGCATTTACCATCAGAGGATGAGCTTGATATGGCTACATTTACTGAATGGTGCGACATAACACCTTGTCCTACATCTCAAAACGATTCTCGTACCCAAAATGCTACACCTTTGTTCCCAGACTTCGGAACTGTATTAGTCCATTCTGAAAATAGAACTCCACTAAATACGCAAATTTCGCCTGAGTGCAGTGAGCTTCCATCCTATCCTTCACCTTCACCTCCACCGCAACCACCATCACCAATCTCTCACGAAAACACGCATGAAATTGATTCCATATATGAACCAGCTACGTAAAACATTCCTGTGGCAGAATCATCTTCGCAACATACACATTCAAGTAACATGGAAAATTCCTCATGACTAACAGAAGTTACAGAACCCCAATGTCATCGCATGACAACACGCGCAAAAGGTGGCATCCGAAAACCCAACCCAAAGTATGCCATGGTTCATCAAACTTCGCATATTCCTAGAGAGCCAAAATCCGTAAAAAGTGCGTTGGCACACCCTGGATGGTATCAAGCAATGAAAGAAGAGTTAAACTCTATTCATTCCACATCTACATGGAGCTTGGTTCCACGAGAAGCTTCCATGAATGTAATAGGATGTAAGTGGGTCTTCAAAGCCAAACTCTTTGCTAATAGCGAGTTGGACCGTCTCAAAGCTCGTTTGGTAGCTAAAGGTTTTCTTCAACTTGACGGCATAGACTATAAAGAAACCTTTTCCCCCGTAATCAAATCTGGAACTATACGTACTATTTTATCCTTTGCTTTAATGCGTTCTTGGCCTATACGTCAACTTGATATTAAAAACGCATTCTTACACGGTCATCTTAAAGAAACTGTATACATGGACCAACCCCCTGGTTTTATTGACCCTATTCATCCATCGTACGTATGCAAATTACATAAGGCTCTCTATGGGCTAAAACAAGCTCCTCGGGCGTGGTTTGATCGTTTTAGTACGTTTTTAATTTCTTATGGATTTTTTTGTAGTATTGCTGATCCTTCCTTGTTTATTTGTCATAATTCTGAAAATACTCTAGTTTTACTACTTTACGTGGATGATATAATCTTAACAGGTTCCTCCACCAAGTGGTTAGAACAATTTCTAAAGGTACTGAGCAATGAATTTGCTATAAAAGATCTAGGAGACTTGCATTATTTTCTTGGCATACAGGTACAACGCACTTCTGATGGACTATTTCTTACACAATCTCACTATGCCGATGATATTCTGGAACGTGCTGGACTCATTGATTCCAAACCCATGTCTACACCTATGATGCCTAAGACAAAAGGACTAACAAGCACTGAACCATACCCGGAGCAAGGATTTTATCGTCAAATGGTAGGTGCTCTCTAATATTTAACATTAACGCTTCCTGATTTAACTTATTGTGTTAATTTTATTTCACAGTTCATGCATTCTCCGACTCAAGCGCACTTTAAAATGCTAAAAAGAATCCTTCGGTATGTCAAGGGAACTACTACTCTTGGTCTCACACTCTATGCTGCCTCAAGTTGTCAACTTTACGCCTATTCGGATGATGATTGGGCAGGTTGTCCTCAAACTCGACGTTCAACCACAGGCTACTGCACCTTCTTTGGGAAAAACTTATTATCATGGAGCTCAAAGAGACAACCCACGGTGGCCCGTTCTAGTTCCGAGGCTGAATATCGAGCAATGGCCTCTGCAACCGCGGAACTTACATGGTTGTCATACATTTTTCGTGACCTGGGCATTAGTCTCCCTGAAACTCCAGTTTTGTATTCTGACAACATGAGTGCTCTCTTCATGACAGTTAATCCGGTTTTTCATGCACGTAGCAAACATATTGCTATCGACTATCACTATGTTCGTGAGAGAGTTGCTCTTGGTCTTCTTCAAACTCGCCATGTCCCTACTATCGAACAACTCGCTGATATTTTTACGAAGCCCTTACCACGTACAACCTTGCATACTCTTCGAAACAAACTAGGCCTCCTATCACGGCCAAGTTTGAGGGAGGATAATAAGGAAACAAATCAAATCTCTCAAATTGATATGACAGCTCAAGCTCAAAGTCCACTATCTACTAGTTTGGAAAGTATCCGTTGATAATTGGAGTGATTTACGCATCTACAATTATTAGAAATCAATTGTAATTATTTGTTTTTATTATACCTTCCTTTATGTATAAATTTACCATTACTATTTTGGTATGTAAAGATCTATATAAAGAATAGACCAATAATCCTCACGTTATTGTGACTTTCACAAATACTTGAGTTTCTCATTTGTTTATACTACCTACAATCCCAAAAAGATTCAAGTTAAGCCACTATTTTAGTGGACAAATTTAGCATCAACTAGATGTCAGTTCACCCGTTGTTTTTTTCCTACCCGCTACAACCTTACAATCACAAAATTACATAAGTATTAAAATACTGACAAATCGCATAAGTACTACATAGACGGGTCGCAAAAAGTCCTATTCGCCATAGCCACCATTATTAATCTAATCTTCATTAACATCATCTTCTCTCAAATCTACACATTCGTCTTCTGCCTCATATTCTACTTCTTCATCCAAACGCACCAAATTTCCAGAAATAGAAGCCCGAGTAATATCCTGTCTTTGCAAGGCACTTGTCATGGATGCTAGTAGATTTTAAATTTGGAGAAGTGAGCTTTCAAATGGACTCATTTGAGACTCTGACAGTTTTTACGATTCGTGTTCCAATGTTTTCCTCATTTTGAAGTCCAAAATCATTTAGACCTTGGGTGAAAAAGTCTTGCATCATGGCGATAGACACTTGTTAAGGCAATGTAGAACTTGACGAACTTAGAGTCGAATTTCCATAGTTGACTGAGGAGCTTTGCAAACCCAACCCATAAACAACACCACCCTTGTTTGGGCTGCCGACTACCTCCAAAAAGACATCATCATCCTTGAGAATCCTTCTTTGCTACAAATGCGGCCTACAAAAATTACATGTTCAGACACAAGAACCAACAGCCAAAGTACTAATATATATAGTTCAAAATGAGCAAGTAACCAAAGAACTGCTAGTTCAAGATAACAAACTTGACAATTGATTTGCAAAACAGAAGCTAACTTATAATTAATATAAGTTACGCATGCTCATGCATGATCTTATTCCAATGTGCAAACACTCCATGATATACACATAGCTCCCTCAAAAGATTAAATCAAAAGTGTAGGAACTACAAAAAATATAACCAGCTCATATAGATAATCACAAACACGTCAAAGGCTGCCAATCATACTATAATAAGCATATAAAAATCAGCAGCTGATATAGATTCTTTTGTGAGCATGCGTAAATAATTAAAATCAATCACATGGATTTCTGTTCAACTACAATTTACTAACAATCATTAAGTTATTCATCATAAAATTTCCTAGATATCATGTAACTAATTTACAATATTATTACGTAAACTAAGAAAAAGGCAGAGACGAGTGATTTTCTTACACTTATGGCAGGCGACTTCTCATCAACAAAGGACTTGTCCTTTCTCTTGTGTGATCTCGAACAACTCGTTGCAAGTTGGATGTCTTCTATTCTTCATTTCAAAATGTATGGCATGCTCGGAAGCTGTGATGGAACCTCCAGTGCACCTAGAACACTGCCCGTTCACTACAAGAATAGGCAGGATTTGTTTCAAAAAAATCGGAAGCTAAACCTCAAAATCCGTCGTTAAACACGTAATAGCAACGGATATTGCTGTCACTAGAGTCCGAAGCTAAAGTGCTTGTCGCAAATCTTTTGCGGCGGATATTTCCTGTCCGTAACAAAATTGCGACGGTTAATGTGTAGCTATGTCATTTCAAAACATGTCACCGGAAACGGGGCAAGACTTCCGTTAGTTGAGTTTGCTTCACCTTTGTCACAAAAATTCCGTCGTAAATTCGAAACTAATTAATATTTAAAAGTTACTTATTCGGAGATTAACTTAAACTAATTACTTTCTTTTTTTAAATAACGACGAATAATTCGTCGCAAAACTATTGCTGCGTTAATACAAAAATTTTATCATGATTTTTTTAATTAATCATGATGCTAGTCTGTGACATTTTTGCGACAAAAACGAAGAATCAAATTGGTAGCAATTATAACCGGAATACTAATATTTTATATGCTTTTTGTGATTAAAATTTTGTTGCAAATTAGCCGTAAATTATATTTGCATTACAATTCTCTTTATTTATCAGAAACAAAAATATCATTACAATTCTGTCACAAATATTAATTTGACAGAAAAAAGAAAATTTATATTAAAATAATGCATTCTGCAAAATGCATTATTTTAATATAAATTTTATTTTATTTTAAAATGAAAACAGAAACGTAAATAAAGCAGAAACTAAATATCGACCATAAAACACGATACGCAAACCGGTATCGGAAAGCTTTCTAGACATAAGTTCCAAATTCACGAAACGGGATAAACCCGCACAAAAGCTACGATATTACATATTAAACAAAAGCCAAGCTATCCCTACTCATATCAACGAGGTAAAATGTCAACAAGTACGATTACACAACCATCCAAAAGACAACTACACTTAGATAAACTCTAAAGAACAATATCAGCTAGAATTTCATCCTCTACATCATCGGCATACACTCGGTAGACGTCATCTGTCTCCTCTCCATCAACACCTTCACGAGCTTCACCATTTCCAGAATTCCAGTCACCCCTGTTGCCATTCTGCCCAGAATCATCACCTGCATTCCTTCCTTGATCACTCGGCTGTTTGGTCCTAGCCTGCATCAGGTTCGTCAACGACTCGATGAGCACTTGCTGAACATTACCGCTTATACCATTACTCGGCTGTGTGGTCCTAGAATTGACGAGGCTTGCCAACAACTCAATCAACACTTGAAGAAGATTCTCTTTGAAACCATCACCCACAATAGTCTCCTTGATCATGTTACGCACTAGCTCAATTGTATCTTCTTGAGTCATTAAAAGCGGCGCCGCAGACTTTGCAGTGCTAGAGAAGGAACCATCTGAGGACATGGTGGAAACTCGATTACCGAAGCCGTAGACACGCCCTTTCTTGATGCATCCAAGCTCAGCTAGCACGTCCAGAAACACCTTGTTCTCATCAACAGAATCAACCGACAAACCTTATTTCTTAGCTTCCCCTTAGAAAGACCAACCTCTCCTCAAGCTTATCCTACATCCCAAACAGAACATAAAATATAAACACCAATACAATATTATCGAACGAAAAAGGATTGAATGCATATTATAGAAGTAGAAAAAAGAACTAAACTTGCAGCCCTCTTATCAATCATGCTACCATCTATATCTTACTTCATTTTCACTAATTAGCATAATTAAGGGAACACCAGTCAAGCGGGTTCGTAAAAAAAATACCCAGTCTAATTACTTAACACATATATTGCAATATACAAACTATAATTGTTCTCAAACTGGGTGATATTTGCAATGTACAAACTATAAGTGTTCTCAAACAATTATATCCACTCTGAAGCCAAGCAATTAGTTGTACTTTAAGCAAGCATATATATACCATTACCATTAAAAACCAACCCAGATAACATCAATACTACAATTTTTAGATTGTCAGCAACCAAATAATATATAAAACCAAAATCCATGCATACTATTAATCATTGGGTCTAAAGTATTCATGTTAAAAGACAAAACTTACACTAATTTCATGTGATTTACTATCACAAAACGGCCCGTTGACGCCTTTCTGATGCATCGCTCGAAACTGCTTGACAAGACTAGGCATCACTCCATCTTTCTGATACATGTCCAAAGAATGCTCTAAATGTGACCTTGACCCACCAGTGTGAATGGAATACACATTGTTTTTGCCTTGCCGATTAGCAGCCTTGATGGGACACTTAGCCACCACTTCATCCTTGCTCCAATAGACTTTCCATGCCTCCCACACCTCAGTGCTCAACCAGTCATGACACGTGTTGCCCCTCTTCAATTTGCACAACCAATCTGAATACAGTTTTGGTGCGATACGGTCACAAGCTTTCTTAACAACACCCTCAGAATCCGCATGCCAAGTACAAAGCTTCTGCAAGTAAAAATACAAAAAAAAATCAAACAATTATCATTCAAACCTATACTAACAAAAAAAATGAAGTTTTATATAAGGTTTAACTTAAAAATATATACTTAAATTGCACAATACAATTAATGAAATTTCAGAGCTTGAAAATCTTCTAGTAAATATCTTTGATTTCCTTAGGGAGAGTCTTCCATGACGTCCCGTCGTTGTGCTGCCTCTGCCTAAATGCTTTTGTTATCTTCTTAGCGGGAGAGGGAAGAAAACTACAGTTGAAAACAAATAAATATTACAGAACGACACACTTTATTTTATATTAAAAATAATAATAAAATGTATATGAGTTATTTGGTATACATACATATGTATATATTTATGTGTATGTGTATGTGTATCTATGTATCATTTATGTATATATATGTATATATGAGTGTGTGTATATATATATATATATATATATGAGTGTGTATATGTGAAGATACAAAGGGGCAAAATAAGTCAACACTTACGCAGGGAACCTCCCCTCGACATGCACAACCCTAATCCGAGTTTTTCTTCCGGAAAATCAACTATAATTTGGTTGTATTAAACAAATGATTTCATTCCAGGGTAAATAATTTCAGCAAAATTAGACTATAGCACACCACAAGTGTGTGGTTCTACTTCTCATTTTTTAAAACCAAACTAAGTGTGTTGTAAAGTTCAATTGCAGGATTTCAAAACTTTTTTAAGATGTAATGTACGTATTGTTTGGTTTGGATGATTATTTTTAACACCTAGACATGTTGGTTTGGATGATTATTTTTAACACCTAGACATGTTGGTTTCAAATAAATATATAAAATAGCTAGACATGCACGAGAGTACTTGCTTGGTTTAGATGATTATTTTTAACATAAAACATGAAAATTTCAAAACAAACAAGCTAAATTTTAGCTATCTTTGGAAACAAATTATAAATACAAGCAACCAAAAAGGCGTATCTTGTAAGATTTTAGGTTGACATCGCGTAATGTTGATAATATTAAAAAAAGCTACCAATTAGGCCTAATAAAACTCCAAACTCAATTAGCCCTAATAAATACATGCAACCAAACAGGCATATAAAAAATTGCACATGCAGAACAACCAAACGAATAAATTGGCTTAATAAATTTGGGTTTGAATAAATCAATTTGGCCTAATAGAAACCCAAACTCAATTAACTTTAATAAAATCCAATATGCAAGAATTATTACTGTGTGTGTGAGTTTGTGTATATATATGAACTGCGTGTTTGTGTGTGTCTGTGTGTGTCTATATATATATTTATATATATATACATATATATATCTTCATATATATTTATATGAAAATAAAAATAAAATATATATATATATATATATATATATATATATATACACTATGTGTATAAATGCATATAACAGAGGGAGAGAGAGAGACATACTATGGTGGTGACGTAGCCTTGGTAGATCTCCGGTGGTTGCACGATGGGCGGTGGTGAATAGAGAGAGGGGGTTCAGAGAGAGAGAGTTGCTGTAAAAAGAGTGGTCTGTGTTATACGGTGGATGGGGGTAAAAACAAGGTAATAATTATCATCTGCGTTGAATTTTTGTAGAAAAACCATCACTTTCATTTTATTTGAAATTTTGGCAAAATTTTGGCGAATTTTTGAGTTTTTGACGAAATATTTGGGCGCGTTTTGAAATTTCAGCAACTGATATGCTTTAAAAAAAAATATTCAAACATGTTTTATAAATGCGTGGGAACTTGTTTTTTTCACCAAATTGTATTTACTTCTCAATTAATTATCCACTACGAAACTACGTGTAAGTTTGATCGGCCAATAACTTGTATCAAAATTGTCGGAATGAAAAATTTCAAAAGTTTATCATATAGTTTAAAAATTAAATTGCACGTAATTTCGTGTGGGATAATTAATTGGGAATGGAGGGAGTACGAAACTATTTTGCCCAAACTAATTTAATTAAATTTATTAAAATTCTTTATAATAATCCATTTTTTATAATTATCAAAATTTTAATTATTCACTACCTATTGGATTTGTATGATTTACTTTAAAAATAACTCATTCGGTACAAACTATAACATATTTTAAAAACCAAAATTTAAAATATAGTTAGGTTATTAAACATAAATTAGAATAAATATCACACAACTCCAAATTAATAAATAGTTAAAATATCACACATACATTAAAATTCAAATTTAGTACAATCGATGAAAATACAATTAATAAATAACACATAACAAAATTATAAAAGTGCATCGTCTAATACTCCGTATCTTCGGGGATCACCTCGTCATCAAACAAATCATATTCTGGCTCCGATTCTGATTCGCACCCCATAATCTGGTCCTCTATTTCTTGGGGTGCCAAGTCTGCATAGTCATTAGGAACAGAAAGATCGTTTGGTAAATTATAATCGTCGTCTGTAATGGGTAGAAAATATTGGTCTTCGTCTTGATATGTGATTTTTTCTATTTGACCTTCACTACCCAATAAATGAATGACAGATCTGGCCTTCACTTTACAAACAGCCCACCATTCATTTGATTTTTCACCGTTAAAAGTCAGGTAAGGCAAGTAACACACTTGAATCGCTTGCGATGCCAATATAAAAGGATTGTACTTTGGATATTTGCTTATGGAGTTTCTGCTAACGAGACCATGTTTGTCGGTTTGCATATGAGACAGACTCATGTTAAACTAGTCACAATTGAACAATACAGTTTTCGTAGAAGATATGTTATACTCCAGCTCAATAACTCCGCTAGCATTCCGTAATAATCGTTTGCGAGTGATTGATTAGTGTAATCACACGTACCCTTAATGCAAACCCCGCTGTTTGCAGTTTTCCTATTTGACCCATGTTTTTTGGTGTGGAATACAAACCCATTTACGAAATACATAGGATATGTTTTCACTTCCTTTAAGGGTCCTTGTGCAAGCGATATTAAAAACTCATTGTTGTTGACATTCGAGTGATCCTTGGCTACTTGTGTAATTATAATAAAAATTAATTTAAATATCAGAAATATATAAAATTATATATATGTTTGCATTTAGTGCATGTTATTGATACTTATGTAGTTTTAAAACCAGGGTACAAAATGATTCTCAATACATTTTTCGAGCTCAACAGTGTTAGTTGCCCACCCATCTCCATCCATTCCATCCTCAAACATGCTGCAAAAAAACATAGTATAGTTTAATAATTACTCTAACAAAAAATAAATTTGCAAAAATTATTGTTAACACTAAAGTTTACCTTATGTATTTTGCCATCTCCTTGCAATTAGTCAAAATATATCTCCTCACAGCCTTATACTCCTTACCATTTAACCATCACTTGTTTTCCCTTCATGAAATTTTTCTTGTTTTTACAATATTTATCATTTTTTGATAGAAATTTACGATGGTTATCAAACCAAAGCATTTTCGGCCATGAGGCAAATAAAATGCATTTGCTTCATGCATACAATATGTGCATGAAACAAACCAGCATATTTATTTAAATTTAATTACATTGTTATCGGTTTTGAGACGGAATAACAACAAATGTCATTTTCAGCGAATTGTTTTTAATATTTTATCACAAAGACTAAAACAGTGTCTTTGACTGCATTATTGCTCCATGGTCTTGATGTAAATCCGTCGCAATACCGACGCAAAATCTCAACTAAATTGTGGCGTGATTACACGACTTAAATGACATGTCAACCGCCTTAATTGGTGTTCAACAACTTGGTACTTGCGTTGATTTTAGTGTTGTTACTCGCAAAAAATAATTGGGGTTACAATTTTAAAACAAATTAAATATATGCTTAAAGGGGGTGCTATAATGTTAAAATTGTGTTGTAGTAAGTATAGTGACATTTTCAGTTTACCCGAGTTATTGATGTGTTAAGATTACATCACAAATGAAAAACTGTAATGATAAATCCTTAACCTCTAAAACCTAAAGCAATTCGTATAGCAAATGAAATCTTGAAATAATTAATTTAATTAATATAAATCAAAAGTTTAATGAAAATGAAATATTGGAATAATTTCATTCTTATTTCTACAAGTTTGTATAATTCTTTCAAAATGTTCATATGAATTACGTACAAATCAATACAGCTAATTGTGTAAACTACTAGCTATTATGTTTTATCAATTTAATGACAATTTATAATAATGTTCGCTGGCAATAATTGCATATGCATCAATATTAGTGTCGTCAAAGTGTTGTGATTAACATTGTTTAATTTTCGTAGCAGTTTAATTTTCGTTTCAGCTGTGAACTACTCGTAAACTTAATTAATCCAGTTGGAAAATATCGTTTAAATTTTCCGTCGCAATATCGATTCAAATATGCTTCAAATAATAATTTAACTTCAGTAATTAAAGATAAAGAAATGTACAGTAAAATATTCATAAAATAGACAATTATCATTCAAAATTTGTAAAATATTAGCGACGAAATAGAGTCTTTCTGGAATTCAACCAAATTGCTAAGTTTCCGTTTAAATGCTGCTACGGAATTGACAACGGAATGACATCGGAATGTAAGAACCGTTAGAGGGAGATAGTCTCATTATTTATATATAAAAAACTAAAACTTTAGCTTCTGATTGGCGACAAAATGGCGACTATAACTATCGTTGAATTGTCAAAGATTTTGCTGGGTCCCATTTTTATTATTGTCCGTCGCAAGTGAGTAACAGACTGATATCAATTTAAATAAAAATTCAACGGTCAAGAGTATGACTTTTGTGATATTAAAGTTTGTATCCAAATAGTCGCAAAATTTGTTACTATTCTTAACGGATGGATCGTCGTCGCAGTTCAGTTTTGGTTTAGTTGCAAAATTTGAAACGCAATTTTTAGTCGCAAGCGTCTGTTACTATCTGTGCCTTTTCTAGTAGTGGTTAGCGCCCATTTGAGCCAACCTTTATAAAATCTCGATAGCGTCTCCCGGCTGTTTTTTTCTAGCAATTCTTAATAGCTTCTTCCGCCCCTCTAGCCCAAATGAAGTACTTCTACATAATAGAATTCAAACAAAATAGCATAAACTTTAAATGACAAACAATTAAATGGTGAAAGGAAAGAGGAATAAAAAAGATGGATTAAATAAGATAGTTCTGTTAGTGTATGCCCATCTGAAGAGAAAGATACCAATGCTAATGAGTGTGTGAATGAGAAAATTGAGGTCAACATTCTGGACAGTGGGTCAAGGAAGACTAATGAAAGCGGCTTGCAATGCCTTAGAAGCAAAGAAAAAGAGAATGAAAGCCGCCTTAAAAAGACTATACTGAAACTTCTAAATTTGGAGTTCATATTTAGCTGAACTTAAGCTTTATGAAGGTTGTACGTTAGTTGAAATTAGACTAACTCGTCTCTATTTTGATTTTGATTAGACAACATGACTGTACGCGTATTATTGAAACCAGTTACATGAGCACTAATATTTAACTATAAAACGAATGCATAAATTTTAACGTATTGAAGTCCAAAACGTAACGAGATATCTTAAATTCTTCCCAATAGTTATCTTTCATTTCGGGTGTGACTTTTGCCTAGTTTGGCCCCTCTTCTTGCACTTTGTTTTTGAAGATCTGGTTCATTTTCGTTGCTGTTGATGGTTGGAAAAAGTAACAAAAAATAGTTGAAAAAGAAAACAATGGAGACGATGCAAAATAAAGAAGGAAAAAAAAAACAAGTGCCAGATTTGGATATCTTACCGAGGAATTCTCTCGAGAGCCATGATGATTAAGATCTTGTTAGCGTTAGGGTACTCATCATGGATTGCATCGTCCTCGAGGGCCAGATCAGCTGCCGCAGCAGCCTAAACCACTACAGCAGAAACCTGAGCCTCAGCAGCAGCAGCAGCTGCAGCAGGGGCTGCAATCTCAGCTGCGGCAGTGGCATTAGCACAAGCATTAGCCGCACAGACCTTGGCAGCCGCAGCCTATATAGCTAGTGTTTCACTTAGAGATGCAGTAAATGATCCGCTTCTTACTAAGGGTCATCGTTCAGGACTGAAGTGCCCACACTATCGATGCTCTAAGGAGTGTCTGGTATATCTTGTAGTTGATACGGCACTGATGTACCATGTGCATAAGGGTTGTGCCCACCAGAACCGCACCCACAAGAACTGCACCCACAAGAACCGCCATCAACTGAAGGTACTTTCCCCATAACCTTACAAACAAAAGCAAAAGAATTATTATTTAATTGTTTACAAAAAAGCAATCAGCAAAAAGATGAATTTTTTAGTTTCACAAGTACCTTTGACAAAATCAAGGGAATATTGAGTTTGTTTGTTTTGAAAATTTACACTACAGCAGAGGAAAAATTAACCACATATGGACTCATTCAGCTTAAAGCAGGGGGAAGCTAAGTGGGGACGATCGGGTGCCACGGCACCCCCCATAATTTTAGAAATCCCAAGTGACGCAATTTTTTTTTAGTATAATTTCTTTTTAGGTGTAGATTTGGCACCCCCATAAAAATATGTTACTTGCACATATATTTTGCCACCTCCCATTTACACATCCTGGCTTCGCCCCTGGCTTAAAGTTGAGTTCTTTTGCTTTTTAGTCGAAAATAGTTACAAGACTTTAAGATGGATCAACCCATTTTTTCCTGAATATAAAAATCCAAGGCAATGTTGCAAGAGAAACATAAACATGATATACATAGCTATAAGAAAATTGATGTAGATACACAGCTGGAATATGTGAAATAATTTCAAAACTACATAGATAAATCACAGTCAAACAGTATAAAATCACTTGATAGCCGAATAGGGTAAACAAGGTATAAACAGGGTATTTAATTTGGGCATTTATTTTCCTTAACAGCCAGGTTTATCAAATTTAAACAGGGTATTTGATTTGTTCTGTTTCACAAAGTCCCTTAAATTTTGAAAATTAGTAAACAACTAGGTATATCAAACTTAAAGTGGCATAATCACTTTTTTTTTACAGTAGAAAGACGATACATGGAATTTTCAATCTAGTAATAAACTTCTAGATCTACTAACTCAATATTTTAAAATTTGGGGGTAAATATACTTCACACACTTAACTTGGTAAAAACATGTACATTTGATACACATATACATTATTCAAAATAGGTAAAAACTAAGAATACGTTTAATAATTACACCAATTAGATCAAATTTAGCGTTAATATACCATCAATATGGAATATTCAGATTCAAATCACACTGAATTGTCTTAACTATACAGAAACACACACAAAGGAGAAAAAGGCACCTATTTTCACATGTACATACCACTAAATACTCAATATCATAATAAAACTATTAAAGGAGCAAAAAAAATAGATGAAGAACAACAACAAATTATGCAGCAGCTAAAGATATTTAGAAAGAACATATATATAGAGAAAAAGAGACATAAAAAGGAGAGAGAGAGAGAGACATGTGAGTGAGTTGAGCGGCTTGTCTGTGATAATATCATAAAGTGTTAATGAAAACAAAAGAAGGGGAAAATGTAGGCCCAAAACCAAAATAAGTGTGGGAAATGTCAAAAATTTGAGGGGGAAACAAATTCGTTTTTCAAAATTTCAAAATGTACCGAAACATTTTTATAAGCCATAAAATGTCTAATACTAAAGCATTGTTGTAATACAACTATTAGCTACGTATTTAGAAAAACAGAAGTAGAGAGAGGGGAGAACAGTATAGTGTTTATTATGAATGAATATCTGTATAAATGTAAAATACAAGACCCCTAACCCTCTTTATATAGATAGAGCGGTAGGGTTACAAGCCCACTTGGGCCCATAAAGTATAAGTCCAAGAGTCCAATAATATCTTACAGCACTCCCCCTTTGGACGTCTTGAATTCTTTGTCTTCATGCAGTCGATCTGAGTCGAGTTCATTCGCAGTGCTAAACACATAAAGACCTTAGGGCCGGAAAACCCGGTGTGGGACAAAACCGGTACCTAAGAGAAATTGTGTAGCCGAATGATATATGCCAAAATACTATGTAAGTAACTAACCATAAAACAGTGTGCCTCATCAAAACCTTGCCAAAGCAAACCGAATGGGAAAATCTATGATTGAAGGAAAAAGAGTGCAACAGTGGAAGTAATAGGGGATCAACTACAAAGCAGATGCCTTATCAAAACCTTGTCAGAGTAAACCCAGTGGGAAAAAATTCTGGTCGAAGGATAAAAGAGTACATAGTGGTAAGAAGTATACGACAGGATACTCCCCCTGATTTCGGAAATCCTTAGTGAGGTATAACAGGGAACGTGTCTCGCTAAAAAAACCTTGTCAAGGAAAACCTATTGGGAAAAAAACCTTGTACTAAGGACAAAAAGAGTACACATGCAAACAACAGGATGCTCCCCCTCACTTGCACACGACAGGATGCGAGGATTTCGACTCCGACATAAAATGTCGCTCTAAGGTAGCTCAGATAGCCTACGTAGGCCAATCGCCCGTACGTGCTTCTGAAAAGAATGTTTTGGCAGTGACTTGGTGAACTAATCTGCGTGGTTATTCTATGAACCAATATGCTTCACTTCGATCTTTTGAAGCGTTTGTTGTTCATGTGTGAAGAACAACTTTGGCGAGATATGCGTAGTGGCATCAGCTTTGATATAACCATGCTTCGCTTGATCAATCACAACAGTGTTGTCCTCATAAATAACAACTGGTTCATCATGATCGTAAGCTAGATCACAGGTGCTTCGAATATGGCCAATAACTGCTCGAAGCCAGACACACTCTCTAGTCGCCTCATAGAGCACGAGTAGCTCAGAGTGGTTAGTCGAAATGGCCACTAGAGTCTGTTTACGAGACCTCCAGGATATCGTCGTGTTTCCAATGGTAAAGACATAACCAGATTGGGAACGTCCCTTGTGCGGGTCTGATAAGAAACCAGCATCGGCATAGCCGACAAGGGTTGCGTTGTTTCGAGAATCAATGGAGCCAGATCCACTTGACGCAAAGGGATAGAATAAGCCCATGTCCATATTACCTGTAAGGTAACGGAAAATGTCTTTTATGCCAGTCCAGTGGCGGTGTGTTAGCACGGTGCTGTGTCGAGCTAGACAATTCACAGCAAACGAGATGTCCGGTCTAGTACATTGGGCCAAGTACAATAGTACACCTATTGCACCCAGATATGAACACTCAGGGCACAATATCTCTTCATCGTCCTCCTTTAGACTGAAGGGGTCCTTATTAATGTCTAGAGAGCGGACGACCATGGGAGAAGAGGACGGCTTAGCATCAGTATGACTAAAGCGCCTCAACACCTTTTGGATGTAACTTTCTTGATGGACTAAAATTCCATATTTATGGTGCTCGATCTGCAGGCCGAGGCAATACCATGTCTTCCCAAGATCTTTCATCTTGAATTCCTTCTTCAGGATTTCAGCAGTTTTGAACAACTCTTTCGAGGTTCCTATGAGATTCATATCATCTACATAGACTGCGATAATCGCATATTTTGAAGTGGATTTCTTTATGAACACGCATGGGCATAGTTCATTATTAACATATCTCAACCCGATCAAGTATTCACTTAGAAGGTTATACCACATCCGTCCGGATTGTTTCAATCCATATAGTGATCGTCTCAGTCTAATCGAGAACGTGTTCCGTGGACGGGAACTACTTGATTCAGGTAACTTAAGTCCATCAGGGACTCTCATGTAAATCTCTGTGTCCAGATTCCTATAGAGATACGCTGTGACCACATCCATGAGCTGCATATTCAGTTTTTTAGAAACTATGAAACTGATTAAGTAGCGGAACGTTATAACGTCCATTACGGGAAAATACGTCTCATCGTAATCAATTCCAGGGCGTTGAGAGAAACCTTGCGCCACAAGGCGAGCTTTGTATCTAACAATCTCATTATTCTCATCACGCTTCCTTATGAAAACCCATTTATGACCAACTGGTCTAACATTGGGTGGTGTTGGAGCGACAGGTCCAAACACCCTTCGTTTCGTTAAGGAATCCAATTCAGCCTGGATTGCTTGTTTCCATTGAGGCCAGTCCGTTCTTCGCTGACACTCAGCAACGGTACGAACATCATCATCGATGACAGTTTCGTTTCGCTTCAAAATATAGTCTAAACTAGTATAATCGACAGATATTTCGAGGTTATCGGGATGATTAGGAACTTTTGTTTCATCTAGAACATGCTCCTCTAATACATCACCGTGATCCTTAATGATCTCGTGTGGCAAAACAGATGCGACATGATTTCACCTCTTTCGAGGCAGAACATCCTTGGAACTGGACGGCCTTCCTCTTTTTTTCGGAAGGGCGGCAAACTGAACGGCCGACGGCAGCGCCCTTTGCTCGATGGGTACAACCGGAGCAACGTGTTCAACCGGAACACGGTGTCTCACTGGGACGTCTATCCTTGCAGGCATATTTACAGCAGGTATATGTGATCTCATGACATTCGCTAGGTCATTAAATGCGTCTGGCATTTGATTTGCAACATTTTGCAGACCTATGATTCTCTGCACTTCCTTATCACTATGTGTAGTTGGGGGATCTAGATGAGACATAGTGGGTACATGCCACGTTAATTCATGTCGTTCCTTATCAACGTTAACGTGCATTTCTCCCCCTAACGATGGGAAGAGTGTCTCATCAAAGTCACAATCCGCATGTCTAGCGGTAAAGAGATCGCCTGTCAAGAGCTCTAAATAGCGTATTATGGACGGGAATTCATAACCAACATATATGCCCCGTCGTTTATGAGGTTCAAATTTGGAACACTTAGGCGGCTCAATTGGAACATTGACTAAACACCCAAACACGCGTAAATGTGAGACATCGGGCTCATATCCAGTTATCAACTGGTACGCAGATAGTGGTTGGGTGGCCATGGACCTCAGACGGACCAACACAGCAGCATGCAAAATGGCATAGCCCCACACAGAAATAGGAAGTTTGGTGCGCATAACCAAAGTTCTAGCAATCATTTGCAACCGCTTAATGAAAGCTTCTGCAAGGCCGTTTTGGGTATGAACATACGCAACTGGGTGTTCAAGATTAATTCCCAAAGTCATGCAATAGTCATCGAAAGTTTTCAATGTAAACTCCGCGGCATTATCAAGTCTAATAGACTTTATCGGATAATCCGGATGATGAGCCCTCAATTTAATGACATGGGCTAGGTGTTTTGGAAACGGTGCGTTTCTTGTGGACAACAAAGCTACGTGTGACCATCTTGTCGATGCATCAACCAAAACCATGAAATATTTAAATGGTCCGCATGTTGGTTGGATAGGTGCACAAATATCTCCTTGAATTCTTTCAAGGAATTGGAAACCAATTTCGTAGGTTTCACACGAATTGGTTTGAGATTAGTCTTTCTAATCGAGCATGCTTGGCATAGGCTTTTCGGATTAATCATGAAATTCTTTCCTCCAAGAGGATGCCCATGAGATGCATTCATCGTTCGAAGCATCGTATTTTGACCCGGGTGCCGAGCCGGTCATGCCATAGCATAAAAGTGCTCTCATCAATCGGTGCCCGCCAAATGATTAGATTGCTTTCAAATTTTTGGATTGTAGTAACATACAAACCACTTGAAAGACATCTCAACTTCTCCAGAATACGCTTTTGGTCGTACTGAGTGGAGGTAATGTGAAGGTATTCAATACCATTTTCACGAGTAGTTTCAAGATGAAACTTATTTTCTCGGATATCCTTAAAGCTCAACAAGGCACGACTGGACCTCGGAGAATATAAGGCCTCAGATACTTCAACAGGAGTACCATTTGACAACGCGAATTTAGCTTTACCAAAGCCTTCAACAAGGGTCAACGGGCCCGAAATTGTTGTCACTAAGGTTACTTTAGGCGTAAAGTTGATAAAAAATCATTTATCTTTTAAGATAGTGTGTGTAGTGCCACTATCAACTAGACAATCAACTGCCCCACCATACATGCCTAAAAGTAAAATAATTTAAAGTCGGTCACACGAATAAAAGGAATTGCTCAATGAAATAACTTTAAATTATACGAGAAATGTTCAAAACATTATCCATAAAACAAACCATAATCCAAAAGAAATGAACAATATCCAAAGGAAAAAACATAATTCGAAATGGAATTGAAATAACATAATCCAGGAGCAAAACAACTCAATTATTAAAAGAAACGAAGAAAAAAAACTTTATTCTTCCATGTGAGCCTCAAAGTCAGGGGTCTCAAGAGTTTCTTTTGCACTTGCTTCAATCATGTTGGCTTCGACCCTTCTACCCTTGTGGTAGTTTTCGACTTCTTGGGGAGTTGCCCTACAAGTCCTTTGCATATGACCATTTCCACCACATTTATAGCACAGAGTTGGCATATTGGCCGGTTCTCTTTCTTTGGGACGACTGGCCCGGTTGTTCCTACCACCACGAGACTGCCTAGGAGGAGCCATAGGTCCTCGGTTCGGACGATTGTCCAAACCTCGCTTGGCTGGACGAGCATTACGCTCACCCATGTTTCTTGGCTGACGGGACGACTGGCCCTTTTTTCATTTCCCATATCATGGACGAGGTCCACGAACAGCATTAGCATCAGGCATTGGAATTGCCTTTGAACCAGTAGGACGAGAATTACTGTTCATCATTAAAATGAGACTATTCTTCTCGTCCAATAACAACTGGGTGATAAGCTCGGGAAATTTGGTGAATTTAGACTGACGATATTGCTTGTGGAGCAAGATGTCAGAACTAGGAAATGTGGTGTACGTTTTCTCCAATAAGTCACTGTCGGTGAGTGTTTCACCACAATATTGGAGAGTAGCACGAATTCTGCATACTTCAGCGTTATATTTTTCAACACTTTCGAAGTCCTGAAATTGCAGATTCAGCCAATCACGGCGGGCTTCAGGATGCCAAATGGTCTTTTGGTGGTCGAAACGCTCTTTCAGAGAGTCCCACAATGTCTTTGGTGAGTTGGTCGCTATGGACTCAGATTTCATGGCGTTTGATAAGTGGCGGCGAAACAGAATCATCGCCCGAGCACTCATTTCGCGCGTTACTTCCATTTCACACTCCTCCTCATCATATATGACATCCAATAGGCCTTGGGCATCTAAATGGTTTTGGATATACTGACTCCAATCCAAGTAGTTCTTGCCGGCAGCATCCAAAATTAGAAAGTCAAGCTTGATTGACATTTTTCTACAACAGGAGAAAAGAAAAGAAAGACTGGATTAGTCATCATATAAAACAACGGGTTTATATGTTTATGGTTTGTATAAGCACAAACTTTATTTCAAAACGACAGGTTTGAAAAACAAGTTTTGCGTTTAAGTGAAGTGGTTCTCTTTGATCGAACGACATGTCGATACTGAGACACCAATTCGGCGAATACATATCTATATAGACACATTCGGGGAAATTATTATTTACTCAACCCCTTTCGGTAGCTCTATTTGAACACGACCAGGAAAGACGGTGACGGGGGTGGGCACGAATGCCTTTTAAAAACCGACCTCATTAGGAGAACAACTTCCGCCTTTATTTTTCCTAGACATCGTATCCAAATAGATGAGCCTATTTGGGGAAGATTCATAATTTTTCCAACTTAAATGTGAATATATACGATTTTCGCATTTTATATATATGGAAATAATATTAACAGCGTAGAGAATATCTATCTAGATTAACCACATATATATAAACAGACAGTAAATATATTTTAGGATCTATCTAATCATGCAGTAGATTTGGTGTTATAAACAAATCAATTCAAGATTATCAATCAATTCATAAAGATTCTAAAATAACAAATCAAATCAATTAGATCTAATCCAATAACTAACTGATATATATGATATTTATATATATGATAATATCAAAAGATATGATTATGCTAACAAGATATCAATCAATTATCTATGTTTATTGCCATATCAATAATTTTATACATGGTAGTTTTAACATGCAAGCAAGCAATATATTTTTTATTACCAATCAATTCTATATATGGTAAAAAAATTAACATGCAAAGAGATTAATTTTACATGGAAACATATCAATTTATTCAATTAACATGCAATTTTTATTCACTTGCCTTTTAATAAAAAAATATATGCATGTGTGTGTATATTGACCGAATGTTGTATCTTATCAACCATATGTACTGTTTTCGTATAAGTATTATACTACAGGACCATGCATGTAATTTCAGCAAACTATATATCTATTTACAGCGTTATTACATGTTTAGTCCATACTTTCAGAAAAGTTACAGTTTGGTCTTTTATAAATTAACAGCACAATCCACAATTTACAGAAACTTACAAACTGGTCCTACTGTTTTTACTATCTTACAGATTCAGGGCAACAGAGTAATATATATGTATTTATGTCAATTTACAAGCATGCTTTATTGAGGATTACACCAAATATTAATTAAACATGCAATATTTATTATCCATTAACACATGCGATGTAGATATAGTTCACAATTAAACACGTGATACTACTTTTAGAATCATATAAGTTATGCCAATTTATGCAACTTATGCACATGATATGTGATGTCAATTTTTCATAGTAGTACATACCCATACATATATTAAGCAGAGAGCATGTAAACAATTCAATAACATGTACCAGTAAACAATTCAAAAACATGTACCAGTAACAATTCAATATTACGTATCACAGTAGCACATATATATAACGTAGTACCAGTAACAAGTAGTTATGTGATTAAATAACATGTAATTTACAGCCGTGACTACATTAATATATAACGTATGGTTACACTACTGTTACGGTATAAATTGAGTTTTAAAAAAAATCGGTACCTTTCGCACGGTATATTGGTGAAGGTCGATATAGCAAAATTCTAAAAAACCCGGATAAACCTCAAGGTTTATTAAATCTATAATCCGTACTTCGATCTCCGAGAGTCGTGCTGATAACGTGTTGTAATACAACTATTAACTACGTATTTAGGGAGACAGAAGTAGAGAGAGGAGAGAACAGTATAGTCTTTATTATGAATGAATATCTGAATAAATGTAAAATAGAAGACCCCTAACCCTCTTTATATAGATAGAGCGGTAGGATTACAAGCCCACTTGGGCCCATAAAGTATAAGCCCAAGATTCCAATAATATCTTACAACAAACATAATTTTATTTATTATAAAACATAGAATTTTTTAGTATATTTATAAATAAATTTTCTTCATTAATTGTCGTGTTCATCATAATCACTGGAATCTTATGAGCTTGCTATTAAAATTGTTTCTTCATCACTTTTGGCTCTATATGGATTTGATATCCTGCTTAACGATTAACAACGTTCAATGGTACACAACTAATAAACTCCGGGTTTGTAATTCGGTGCCCAAGACTTTCATCATTTTGAAATGCCTTTGTGTCTTTCAATTCAATATTAGGATGTTAAACAATAATTGGTCTAGTTTTAATCTTACATATAGTCCACCAGTCCTTATCGCCCTTACTTGTTTTCTTTTTCCTCATTCACATATCATTATTTTCTCTTATCGACCATTTGGTTAAAGAATGTAACACACTTGTGTTGCTTGCATAGCCATTATAAATAGATCATTTTTCAGATATTTTGATTTTATGTTAACATCGACAAGATTGTATCGTTTATGAACTTTCTTCCATTTTCGACTAGGATCAAACCACTCACACATAAAGAAAACTGTATTTTTTATGGCTTGTCTTGAGTACTCTAATTCAAGCAGGCCAACATCTAATTTTATTAGTAACATATTGATTAGATTCAAGAAACTTATGTTGCTAAATTATGATACAATTCCATTACTATTTGCAATTAAAGATAAATATTTGACAATAACAACATACAATTATGTTGCTAATTTTATGGGAAGGTCGTGTTGCTAAACTGATGGTAATTTTGTTGCTGTTTTCGTTAGTAAATTTAGCAACTTTTTTAGCAACAAAATACGGTGTTGCTAAATTTAAGTAGCTAAACATTTGATAATTTTTTTGCTAAATGTTGATAATTTTTTAGCAACTTTTTATACCATTTATGTTGTTGTTTTGTTTATTTATGTTGCTAATCGGCAACATAATTTGTCTCCTTCTTTTGTGTGTGTTGCAATAGCTACTATTTCTTGTAGTGCAGAGCCTTAAAACCAATCACAGTATCTAAAAAATGAGTCATACAGAGCCTTAAAACCAATCACAGTATCTAAATGAAGTAAAGAACATTAGTTTATTTTTAATTGTATTCCTGAGTGTTAGCGGTAGCAAGTGATGACTGTCATTTTGGTGGTAACAGAAATTTTCCACAACTTTTGTGGCTAAAATCTCTGCAACACACAGGACAAGCTAGCATTTTTATTTATTTTTTATCAGGACATGCTAGCATAATGTGTCATAAATCTTTAAATTATTTTCCAATTACGCGAAAATCGTCCTTGATAACCCTTAAATCAGAGAAAGCATCATATTGAAATTCATAGCCATTGGTAACTCATCTTAGTCTCTTAGCCGTGGATTAAACGTGTATTTTTTAAGAGATCTTTTGTATGAAATGTTTTTTACCCTGATAATGTCCGATATCTTTCTAACTAACTTTTTCTATAAGATCTAAACTTACCACTATTAGATGGCATCTTAAAAAAAACATAACCCTATCGAGAGTCCCAGACATTAGCTTGTTAACAGTGGTAGCATTAGCAAGCTAGAGCTTGGAATCATGGGCTGAACCGCGCAGAATCTGTAACGAAAGCGTGAGTAACGACCCACTAGAACCTTCTGGAAGATAGCAAATCCCAAGGTAGCAAAAGAACTCCATTTGTTTCACCACGGTCTATCACCAAGGTCATCGCACTAAGATCAATGGGTATACATGGTCGGACTAAAAACGTGTTAAAAAAAATCATTTTTACCTCGCAGGAGTACGAGGGCCAACACTTCATAGTCATATCAAAACATGATACGACCTCTAAAGATAGGTTTGTTGTTAAAAATGCTTCTCGGCCCAAAATAGGTTTGTTTAATATTGCATATGTTGTTGGTCTATTTACCATCAAGTGTATATTCGCTATTCACTATTCCGTAGTTCGATAGTTATTTTTGAGAAAGACATTTAAAAATCACCACTTTATTAAAATTGACTATTACTTGCCTTTTATAAAAATAAAATAAGTGTACATATGCATAACTCTATGTTAGCTCAAAGCTCAACCCACAATGGCACTGATGGAGGTTAAAATTTAGGATTAGAACTCCGCAACGATTGCAATACACGTCGTCTGACCTGTCAATTAACCTAGTAAATTGATGAGCAATTAATGACCCTTGCGAGGGGGACGGTTAGAGTTCCCCCCCCCCCCCCCCCCCCCCCCGAGAGGAGCTAACATGCGAGATAAGCGCCAGAAGATACTTATAGATACCATCAGGAAGAGAATATTATAATAAGAAAAGATGACATCAAATCTATACGGAAGACATCACATAAAAATATTGTCTAACAATAAAGATATATTCCTTGTTGCACAAGTAAACAAAATCTCCTACGTGATTCTGTCTCTCTACGAGAAGTGTAGTTTTAGCCTCCGAGTACATTCTTGAGTCTGAGAGGGAGGCAATGCGAAGTAAAAAAGGGGTCTTCACCCCAGTTCATATATAACGAGGATCGTGGCCCTCAGACAATTCCCTCCTTGAGGAACTCGGCAGCAACTCTCTTCCCCAAGAGTAAGTCAAAATCGATGGGTATACATGGAAAGATATAGAGGAAATCATTATAATATATGATTGATAAGTCAAGAGATATATTATAGCATAATAAAATATGACTACCAAAATTGTGCAATATTTAGTCCATTCGCTTATATAAGGAGCTCATTAACCACGAAGAAGGGGATCCAATCTCTCAATATTTCTCTATAAATATACACTAAATACGAGTATCTCTAAACCCTACTTTCATTAAACACTTTATATTATTAAATAATATACAGCATAAAAGGTTCACACCTCCTTACAACTCCTCTGGACGAAGGAGGGTGAACGGTGGTCAAACCACCAAGTCACACTTGATCTTAGCTTCAGTGCGCAAATATTAATTAGGTACAAGCGGAGAAAGCGGGCAATCTCTACCATGGAATTTTCCTATTGGCTCAAAGAATCAGAAAGCCCGTAAGTGTGATGACAATGAAGAACACGGGCAAAACCTTATAATGGAGTTTTCCTATTGGTTCCAAATTTGGGAACTGAGACTCACGCACTGTACCTAATTTTTAAGATCCATAAAATGGCGTCGTCCCTGAAAAGAATCGAACTTACAAGCTTTACTCAGAGTTAAAGAATCGGCAAATCAAACAACGAGTTTACAAAAAACAAAGAAAATTCTGGAATTATGTGAGACGTTTTCTTTTCCTACCATATTTATTATTACTACTGTGTTAGCCAGGTTGCATTATAAATATTAGTATCAGGTTGATAGTATGCCATGTTACGTGTTTACACAGCCAAGTTTTGATGGTTATACTTATTTGATTTGGTTCATAATGATAATTTGTTTAAAATTCTGTTTGAATAGTAAACCCATGGTTTTTGGTTAAAAATGGAGTCATATAAATCCTAGTTGTAACCTTTAAAAAAAAAAAAAAAACTAATTGTAAAATTTCACATGTTTGCACTACAAAATAATATTTGATTTAGTGAGAGACAAAAGCTGTCACAAGCCTGTCGCTAATTTAAAAAGTTGTCACAAATCTGTCGCAAATTGACTAAACTGTCACAAAACCGTCACAAAAACCGTCGTTAATAAGCTCGTAACAAAAAATACCGTCACTAATACCGTCGCTATTTATGCATTTTTTTGTAGTGTTGAATAAATATTGCACAGTGGTACTAGTTGGGTCTTTGCCAAAAAAAATCCTTTCAGTTAATTAATATTATATGTGATAGTCAAATTTAACTTTTGGAACCATGATTTATGTAAAACATGTACGTGATATTATGTGCCAATTATGGAAGATACAGTTATGCATGGCATATTGTATAAAGTAATTACAAGTATGGAAATAGTAGATTGTATATTATATTGCACAAGATTTAGTTGCATAAAAGACAAAATTCATATTGTCATAATAAGCCACGCCGCTTGTAATATATGTGAAGTTTCTTTGACTTATTCAAGTTGTCCTTAAATATTATATTTATTGTGATCTATTATTCCTCGTCATTATTGCCATAATACCGCCATGATTACATTTGCATATAAATTTCATGTTGCCATATACATGGGGTTAATATCTCATAAATTATTAGAAAATATAGAATCACAATCTATCACATGTATTTTTACGGGTCATACTTAATTATAAATAAAAGATATGATGATCTCTTTATTTTTTGTACTCACTCATGCTACTAATGGTACGTGTTGAGTTATGAAGAAATAGATTATCACACATTGCGGTACAACAAAAAGACCCAAAGAGTGAACCACTATCCACGAGTGAGAAACTCTCCTCGGGTACATGTGTGAGTAAAAATTAACCCAAGGATAGCAAATCTCCTGGAATGAAACATAGATTCAAGGGGAGGGGACAATAAATGTTGAATGTAAAATAGCAAAGAACATACACCTTGAGGAAGCCAACCTCCCTAGATGGAGCCCGCACTCCGGGGGGAAGGCGCTGATAAACCCTCAGGGTATTGCCCGGATACATGGGAACTATACCGAGGTTAACCTTTTGCGTCGATCCAAGTAAGGAAGGGGCCCTCTTTCGTCATCAGGGGCGCTCCATCCACAGAGATAGGCGTTAACCCGTAGGTTGTCAAGATAAAGAGGATTAGATGCAAAGAAAAAGGTTAGTCCTGCTTGCACAGGTTCCTCGACGACAAGACTAAAACAGTGAATAAGAAAAAATTGTGTAAACACGGGATCAAAGGAGAACACCGTGGGAGCTAACTTCGGATCCCAAGATAAGTGTTTACCAATCAACTACCTTGGTGAGCTACCCTTATCAGGGAAAAGTCGCCTATACATCCATTCACGTAGATGAGGGAAAGATGAGGCGAGTAACAAATAAGATGCGCAAAATAGTGAAACATAAAAGAAGATCACACCAGCAGAGCCATCAAAAAGCTCAATAATCCTCCTCAGAAGCATATCACTCCTCTTTTTAAGTGCATAAACCTATCGGGAAATGCCTTATCATCATTTCTTCACGACCCTCACCGCCCAAGACTATGACCAGCGGGGAGCGTGAGAAGAAGGATAAAAAATTAGACGGTCACAAAGATTCTCCAAGAATGGGGACTCATTATCTAGAGGTCTCAACATGAAGTAGAAGAGTCGCGTGAGTTACACTTGAACCTCACAACGGCAACCAGCCTATTCCGAAACGACTAGCCCGGTTTGAAACCTTTGTCCCCCAACTTAAAGCACGACCACCTTGATAGATTGGTTAGGTTGGCGAGGATATAGCCAGTGAAGAAATTATGAAATCACGAAATGAATAACAAAGTTCACTATTAGTTCAAAGGGTCATTCAAAATCTGACCAAGAGACAACACTAAGGAGGTAAGCAGCACACTCCTCCCAGTGAGCATGCTTCTTTCAACGAGCATGCTCCTCCCAGGGTGCATGTTCCTCCCAACAAGCACGCTCTTCCCGGCAAGCATGCTCCTCCCTGCGAGCATGTGCCTCCCTGCGACAACGCTCCTCCCAGTGAGCACGATCCTCCCTACGAGCACACTTCTCCCTACGAGCACGCTCCTCCCGTGAGTCGCTCCTCCCTATGACAAAGTTCCTCCCAGCGAATCACTCCTCCCAGCGATTCGCTCCTCCCATCAAGTCATTCCTTCCCCCGATGATTATCCTCCCAGGGAGTCTCTCTTCCCTACGATGACTCTCCTCCTAGCGAGTCGCTCCTCAAAGCGAGTACGCTCCTCCCAGGAAGCAGATTCTTTCAGCAATCTTGCTTCTCTCAGGAAGCATGCTCCCCGGAAGAAGTAGGTGTCTCCCATACCGGAGCCTAAACATTGGGCTTAGGCGAGTTGAATATTTCAAAGAAAAAATAACACTTTCAAATAAAGAAGCCACATAAAAGCCAGTATAACCTCTTCGGCGAGTGGTTTAGCTATCCCTCATAACCATCTAGGCTCGCATCAAAGACGTTTATCTCTCTTTAGAGATCTTTAGCCCATCCCTCGATGTAGTTACCTCTCTTTAGAAGAGTTCAGTCACTTTTCAGCAAAGTTTTTATGCCCTCCCTTGAGGCAAGTTACCTCTCTTCAGATGATTATAGTCTATTTTCATAGAAGTTCGTCTCTTTTTAGAGAAGTTTCTAACCCCTCACTCAAGGCAAGTACCTCTCTTCAGAGGATTTTAGACCATTTCCAAAGAAATCTATTTCTTTTCAGAGATCTCTAAGCCCTCCCACGAGGTGATTACCTCTTTTCATAGGAGTTTTGTCTCTCTAGAGACATTCATCTCTCTTCGGACCAAGAAAATGGTTCACCGAAGAGGGGGAGACAAGTGGAAAATGGTTCCCAACCAGACCTGATTCATTCTTCGCTCCATGACAGGTTTAAAAACAACGGGCGGGGTCCAGCCCCACTTTCTGTCAAGGAACATCATGACTATAAAACTCGACAGAAGGTACTAGCGGGACATTGATGACTTAAACTCTCCCAAAGAGATGGATAACATTCGAGTCTGAAGAAGGGGAAGGAAATTCAAACTACGAGAGTCCAATTCTCACACTCCCATAGTTGGGGAGCTGTTGATGGAGGTTAAAATTTAGGGTTAGAACTCCATAACTATTGCAATACGCGTCGTATAACCTGTCCATTAACCTAGCAATTGATGAGGAATTAATGACCCTTGCGAGGGGGACAGTTAGGGTTTTTCACCCGTCCCCCCAAAGAGCTGACATGCGAGATAAACATGAGAAGATACTGATAAGACACCATTAGGAAGAGAATATCCTAATAAGTAAAGATAACTTCAAATCTATATGGGAGACGTCACATAAATATATTGTCTAACAATAAAGATATATTCATTATCGCACAAGTAAACAGAATCTCCTATGAGATACCGTCTCTCTACGAGAAGTATAGTTTTAGCCCCTCGGACGAGTATATTCTTGAGTCTGAGAGGGAGGCAATGCTAAGCAAAAAGGGGGTTTTCACCCCAGTTAATATATAGCGAGGATCGTGGCCCTCGGGCAATTCCCTCCTTGAGGAGCTCGGCAGCAACTCTCTTCCCTAAGAGCAAGTCAAAGTCAGCGGATATACATAGGAAATTATTATAATATATCCTTGATAAGGCAAGAGATATATTATAGAATGATAAAATATGACTACCAAGATTGTGCAAGATTTAGTCCATCCGCCTATTTAAGTAGCTCATTAACCACGAAGAAGGGGATCCAATCTCTTAATATTTCTCTACAAATATATACAAAATGCTATTATATCTAAACCCTACTTCCATTAAACACTTTATATTATTATATTAGATACACCATAAGAGCTTTACACCTCCTTACAACTCCTCAGGCGAAGGAGGGTGAACGGTAGTCAAACTACCAAGTCCCCCTTGATCTTAGGTTGAGTGTGCAGATATTAATTAGTTACAAGCGGAGAAAGCGGGCAAGCTTTACAATGGAATTTTCCTATTGGCTCAAAGCACCAGAAAGTCCATAAGCATGACGACAACAACGAAGAACACGGACAAAACCCTTGAGCGGAGTTTTTCTATTTATTCCAAGATTGGGAACTGAAACTCACGCACTGGACCTAATTTTTAATGTCCATCAGACACCTCTTATTTTCTTTCTTTTATTAGTAGCTCACTTGTTCAATTATTCATTTTTTTTAATCTTTTCTTGAGCCTTCAGCTCTTTTTATCCTCCAAACATTTCACTACACCATTTCTCCTTATACCATCAGGATTTTCCTATTTATCCTTCCGGAAATTTCCCTGCTTGACTTATGAGGACTAGAGGGTTATTATAAGTCTTTTGTTTACCTACTTCCAGAAATTTTCCCATAAATCAAGTAAGTACTAAATTTAGAAATGATGTTCCCTTAATCTCTGTTCACACTTGCGTTTAAATGAAAACTTATTGGACATTTCTATGGATTCTTATTCTAGCTAAGGGTTTCTAAATATATATACCAGACAGGCTACGTGATCATAAAACAAAGCAGTGTAACCACTCCTTAAACTGAGTCGTCGGGCAAGTCTAACCAAGACAGATCAATTACCGGTCCCCTGACATCAAATTGCTAGGGACATGATGGATCATGGGATTGACCCGGTTCGGCCGACCCCTATGAGTATGAGGAGACTTGGTTCTCTTTATTATTTGTCTTTTCATTTATTTAATTTTAGACTATTTTAATATAAGTTATTTTCTTATCGGAACTAGGGCCCTCAGATGTGTGCCTAATTTTGAAGTGGCTCGTTAGTGTTTTGTATAAGACTTAGCCTATGACTCATTAATTAATTAGACAATAATAAAGCATAAAGCAAGAGAGAGACAAGAGCCCTTTTTATTCATCTTTTGGTAATTCATTGCGTGAGTGGGTGCTAAAGCCACAATTGGTCTTGGTGTTGCACTGTTGAGCAACCCCATCGGTGGACGTTTCCATCAATTGGTATCCAGAGCATTTGATCCTCTAAGGCCAAATTTTTCTTTTTCTTAGAGATGAGAACCGAAAAGAGATTTGTGCGTTTGGAGAATTCAGTTTGTGAATTGATCGAGTCGCAATCTAGGGCTGAAGATTTGTTACAAAAGTTGTTGGGACGGGATTCGAAAAAGACGATTTTCTTTTTCTTAGAGATGAGAAACGAAATGAGATTTGTGCGTCTGGAGAATTCAGTTTGTGAATTGATCGAGTCGCAATCTAGGGCTGAAGATTTGTTACAAAAGTTGTTGGGACGGGATTCGAAAAAGACGATGAGGTCATCAAAAACCCTAGATCCATGAGCCTCCGCCAGCCTCAAATCCCTAGGGCCCGCCGCTTGCATCGAAACAGGGTCCACCCATGCAGGTTGTGACTAAAACCTTAGCTGTAGCTCACAAACCCACATGCCAGGGTGTATTCGAAAAGAAAAAGGTATTTTCTTATATAGTGTCGAATTTTGTTCATAATATAATATATAGTCTTGCGGATGATGAAGATTTTAAAGGTATTTCATCAACAAAATTATATGATTCATTAGATTGGAATAAACCGCCAGTATTTGATTAATATTGTGATGAAGATTTGGATGATAATGAGACTTGTGATTATAACTTATTATTTTCCAATAAAGAGAAGGAAAAATTATATGATGGAAAAAATAATGATGGTTATTTGATCGGAAAAGGGTCAATCAGGTTAATTTGGGTGACGATGGACTTATTCTTGATCATCTTATTTCGTTGACGAATGAAAAAGAAAAATATGTTGAAAAAGAAATTAGAGATCGATTATGGGTTGATGATTTGGGTAAAGAACGATTGTTAGAGTCGAAATTTGATGATACCTTTTGGTTTCTGGATGATCACGCCGTGTTTGTTAAAATACTTAAGGGCGAAAATTCTTTTAGTAAGTTGAAATCATGTATTTTTGACGATAATACTTTTTCCGTTCATCTACACTCTCTTGCAAAGTTATTATGTGTGTTGCAAAATTATTATGTTTGGCTTTTGTGTTATTCGGGGTACATTGAAAAACGAGGATTTGGAGATAGTTTTATTAATGGGTACATGGAATACGGTGGTAGAGGATTTTATGGCTACTTGATAAAACAAATGGCATTAAGTGTGAGGAAGTGATCGCAAAAAAACTAGGTAATAGTTTGGTGCTCGATATATTTTCTCGAATGAGGGGATTTCAAATGCAACTTAGAATCGGAAAACTTGTAAAAATTTTGGTTGATGTACTAACGAGTGAGAATTGCTTAATTTTCATCGTTTGGCATATACCAACTTTTTTGTAAATTCAGCTTTGACAGAAAGACGAGTTGTTTGGTGTATTAAACGAAGTTTCGTATGGATAAAATTTCATGGAGATATTATAGAGACCTACATGCGTTTTATTTGAGTGGAATGGCTCAGTTTGGGTAAAAGACTAATGCGTAATGAATCTTCAAAGTGGTTTGTGCGGTGCAGATTTTTCAAAGTGGTTAAAGGATTGGGAGAATTACTGTATTTAAGGTAATAACTAACAACTTTTAAGCTAGTCTTAAAGTAAATCTTCAAAGAGCTAATAATAAATGATGGTGAGATCTATGCTTTAATCATCAATTTCTTTTAGATCTGAATGATTTATAGATGAAGAAACTGAAGGTAATTAGTTATAGACAGCAAGAACATATTTAAGCTTAGCAATTACCTTGTGGGAGATCCGGAGATATTCGTGGAGAATCATGAAGATGAGCCCCTTTATATAGTATATTGAAGAACATCAGAGCTCCCTCTCTCCTCGATTTACAGCAGCAGATCGTTCTAGATTGTCAGTAATAATATCAATTATAGGAAAATTTGGGAAGATCGGATCTCTCTCTCACTAAAATGTTTCATCTGGTTATATGTATTGGCGGTGAAGAGATGAAGAAGAAAAAATACAGAAAAATAGAGTTCGCGTTTGAAGATAAAAAAAAGTCAACTACATAGAAGGGGTCTGTATTTTCACGTATTATCTTTTGAATCCTTGAAGTCTTTATTTTTGTTGTTTAATCCTGTAGTTTTTGGTTTCATTGTAATAAGGTCGGAATACCAATTTAAACTCAATATAAATAAAATAGTGGGCAATCCCCGCTTTTAATTTAAAAAAAAAACTGAAACTTTTGGATATCATACGGTGTCCAAATCGAAAACTGTTTTGCAGTGGGTGTCACTAAGTCCTTTACGCAGGTTCTCCAACTTGAATCACCGAATTCAGATGACCGAGAAATTACTTATAATTTTTTGAAGTTGACCTTGCAGTGCTGTTTTTTCAGATTTTCTGCAGATTCGTCGAGCTGTACAAAATTAACGTTTTCTTATATCAAACTGTACCCAAATTGAAATATGCTATACTGGGGTGTAGACAAGACGTTTATGATGATTCTCCAACTTGAATTACTGAATTCTAATGAACGCATTATTTATGAATTTAAAGTTGAACGTCCAATGCAGTTTTTTTCTGTTTGACAGATTCGACAAGCTGCATGGAATTGATGATTTCATATAGCAAAATTTATTCAAATGAAAAACTTTTATATTGTGATGTTCCCGTGATATTTACGCACATTTTTCATGTTGAATTGCATCATTTGGATACATGACGAATGTGTTATGAATTTTCGAAGTTGGTCGTGTTGGGCGGTACTTTTGGTGGGACGGATTCAACAAAAGTTGGGAGGATTTTGTTTTCTTATAGTATTATCTCCATGGCGATGCTAGTAATTTGCAGGTATATGAGTGTGCAAAAGATGAAAGTGCTCCGGTTTGGCTTGGCTCGTTTTCGAACTACTAATAGTTGGCTATTAATTTCTAAGTACGATTGGGTTTTTATGTTCCTATATTGGTTTCGTTCAAAGAGTCGGACGGTATTTTTTGAGTTTCCTACTTGCATGTTATGATTTTGATAATGATTGGAGTTGGGTTTATGTGGAACCACTATTCTTATATGGTTGGCGAGATTTTTTTAGCCACCCGTTTGATCGCAGCAAGGTACAACGCATAGAACAACTTTACGTTCGATGGTGGCGGAGGGAGAAGTACATCTCGATTATCGACATAGTTGGAGTATTTGTGCTACGAGGTAGAGAAAATAATTACTGGACTAAATATGTTACAAAGTGGGCCGAGAAAATTTACGGTGTCTTCGAGTATGTGGGTAAGTTGTCGAGTTATGTTGATCCATTGTCGGAACTACATTGTTACACTCTTAGATGCTCTAGTTTTTCGAATAAGGGTAATGATGTGCCTTTTTATTTCGATTTATATTGGGGTCACATTTATTGAATTGGATGGAGTTGATCGAACTATTTGGCCGCACGATACAATTGTCTATAAGTGGGAGATATGGTTTGGGCGAGCTTCTAAAATGCAACAAAAACAACAATAAAAGGATAAGTAAGCAAGCTCGACTAACACGTTTTTTTAGATTCGACCTTGAGGGCAAGGTCATTGTCGAAGGGGGGAGGAGTGGGTGCTCAAGCCACAATTGGTCCTGGTGTTGCACCGTTGAGTTAGCCCCGTCGGTGGACGTTTCCATCAGGATACGGGTACATCGCCACAAGTATCAGACCTGAGACCACTTCATAATTAAGCAAGTAATAGTTTGGGTTTTGTAAAACTATTGTCATTTGCAATTTTTAGGGATTGTCGCATTAAAATTATTAATCGACAATACACTATTAGAATATAGTTAGCATTTATCTTATACTATATTATTCCTCCCTAAATTGGTGTGAGAAAAATAATTAATAACAAATGAGACGTATCTAAAGATTCAAAATCATAAATTAATATGAGTATTTTCTGATTTTTAAATTCTGGCCATATGTTCATTTATAAGAGCAAGTTTTCTACGACATAGTCAACTCACAGTTTTTTTAATTTTTCTTTTCTAATTTATCATTCAAAATGTGACACACGAAATCCTAACATAATTATATACAATAACAAACTTAAAAGCTAAACACGAAAAATATTCACAAAAATATTAAAAACATAAGTTTATTGAATGAATACACCTTATTGTGCAATGTCATATTGAAGAGCAACTATATATATCGGAAGATGCAAGTGATCAAGTTACATCAGTTACATCATTCGCTCGTACATCAAAATTGCTATGCTTCTTGCTATCTTGAATGAATTCCCTATAATGATCTGTTTAAAGTAAGAACTCACAAATAACATGAAACGCATGTGCGGAAGAAATCCATATTTAATAATATCACCTCCTTAAAAGCTCTCTCAAGTGAGAGATACATAGAAAGTAAAACAAAAATGTATGGGTTTTTTACACCAAAAAACATGTAAAATTTGAAAATATCTCCCCATTCAACATGCAATCATCGGTGATGTACCTCTCCCTAAACATGCTCGGACAGTGTTCTCACTGTCTAGAAAGATCATAAAACATCGATGTTGATAGCATGCAAAAAACTAAAAACTATATGCAGACTCAAACACAGGACTACACATAATATATAAATATATAAAAGATAAATAAAACAAAACTAAAAACAAATAGCTGGCTCATTTAAAATTAAACGATTAGGAATGTCAACTTTTATTCTTGCCTCGGTCATGCAGATGACCAAACAAACCTTGCCACCCTTTCTTATTCAACAACTTGGCAACTTTCTTACTCTACACACGGTTGCTTATGATCTTGATTTTAGCTTCATTACTCTCACGAGGTCTTTTGGGCTTCTTCAGACGGTCAAGCGACACTCTCTTTCTAGCACACCCAATTCTCAAAAAGCAGTCAAGGTTTCTATTCAATTGACCTTTATACTTTCCTCGACGGTTATATGTCCTTCGACTAGATTTTCCTATTTCCCTACAAAAAGGTATTCATAGGGTCCTTTCCATAGTTTTTCTTGTCCAACAATGTATCTCGATGATACCTTACTCAGACTCCTTCATATTCACGAGCTACTCCACAACTCTAACTATAGGTTTCTCCTTAAACTCTACTTTAACGTCCTTATTTGCGTTGGATCCTAGCAAAGGATCTTCATTCGCCTTAAAATGCCTATGAGCTTTTTAACAACTCTAACTAAGGGTTCTTTCTTGGACTCCTATTTAAGTACTATCTTTTTATCAACTTCACTTTTGAAATTCCCTAACGTTGGTTCGTCTCTTGGTAGTTGGCTTCATCGAGTTGTATCTCTAGCTCGCATCTTAAAATTACATATGCATACCAAAGGTTTTAATGAAATGTATTATCTCTGTCAATCTAAGACTAACTCAATCAATAAAAAACAAAATATAAAAAATTTGATTTTATTAAACATATAAATTTATTTCTATTAAGCTAGTGACATAGTTTTGAATTTGATAACTAGTTATAAATAGTCATTTAGGCATATGCATTTTTCAAGCCAACACTACAAATGACTAAAACTGGTGACTTAAAGACAATTTTAAAATTTTCTATGAATGATAGATTAGGGACAAAATTTAATAGAAATCTAATATTGTTTTTTGCATCTAAGCAATACAAAGTAATGTTTTGTCACTATCTAATTTATAGAAATTGAAAATTCAATAAATTTTCAAAGTCAATTAATTACCAACATATAATACTATCTTTGATAGTTAAGTAATTAGTGTTACGTATAATTATGACGTAAACACCAAAAAAAATAATAACTAATTTTATAATAAATGATACATAAGAAAAAATTCGAGTATTAGCTACTTGGGTTCAATCTTACTAAAAACTATGTTATCTTGTGAGGAAAAACTAATATTTTTAAAGTTCAATATAATATTGAATACAAATATAAAAAGATAGTGATTTTCAAAATGATCAACCAAATAACATAGGACCTTAAGTTATGGGGACATGATCAACTTTAAAACATCGATACGGAAAATCTTGTAAGAGATCTCAACGATTTTTTTACCTTAACTGGGTTACATACAAAATAAGTTAAATTTATTTCTTATATTGTGACAAATGAACAAATGTCAATAATTCATTTTTGTCTTGCGTACAAGTAGACAAAAATGGCAATCTAAAAGCGGTAACAAGTTAGAATTTATTTCACACATTAGACGGATCTAGGAAAATAAAATGAAAAATACATGTAAATGCTAGATATAAGAATAACATAATCAATTCAGAAACCAGATAGATATTGTCTCTGTATCTTTCTGATCCATGCATTTGAATTGTCGAAGTAGCACTTCCACGAACACCAAATATTAGAAGGATGAAGATAGCTACACTGTATTCAGGTTTATATCGAAGCTACAACGCCACTATAGAATATTTCATTCTAGCAAGAATTAGATATTATAACCACGGACTCTTGTTATATTTGATAAAGAGAATAAATGAGAATACGAAAAGAGGAGTGACGACGAATATGAACGGAAATAGGGTTCGTTAGATGAGCTTTTATAGAAAATCTTTCAAAATATAGGTGAAAAAGCGGCATCTCGTCCCGAAATTATTTTAGGGTAATGCAAGTTGTGCTTGGGCTTATTAAGATAAGTCACACTTACACCTCCACGAGGCTCGCCTAAAATGCAAACATTAAGTTGTGAACCATACTTGAAACCATTGAGTACATTAGTGCATGGGCTAAATATTATTCTTTTGTTCAATTTGACTTCCCATCAAAATATTAAACTTGAACTACAATGTTATTTGTATTAAATTCAATCAAATTAAAAAGTTTTGAAAAAATAAAACTAACTAAAAAGGCAAAATTGATGTGTGTTATAAATTATAAGATTGTCATTTTATATTTTATTTTATGAATATTTATATAACAAAAGGAAAAATACAAGAAGGCAATCGCAATGTGATATCAGATCCACACCCTACAAACTCTCACAAGCACAGTGTTAATCTGCTTTTGTTCGGTGTTTCTCAATTCTATTAGAGACTTTTCTGTCCATTTTGCGATATTTTTTTACAACCGATGCCAATCTATCCTCATTTTCAGAGGTCAACGACTCTTTAGAATCATTGGTTATCACTCTTTTTATTAAACGTGCATGCCTCGTTGTTACTTTAATTTCATGAATAGTGCTTGCATATTTTATTTGAGTAGGGTGTTTTCGTTTGTCTATTTTTTTGTTCTCTTACATCTTTTATCTATGCTTATTGCAATTTTTTTTATATCTCACAAGTTTTTCCAATTTTCCACTATCTAGTATTTCTTTCTATCGACTACTCTACTGTAATGTCAATAACGTGTGCTTACTTGTTCCTCAATCCATGAAGATTCAGCCAAAAAATACAAAACAAATAAAAGTATTATTTGATATTGGGTAGTTGAGTAGTCCCTAATATTGTAATACTTTGGTGATATTTATAGGCATTTTACGCATCTTAGAATACATATTTAGTTAATTATATATATATTTCATGTATTTCTATATTTTTTGTACCGTTAACCTACTTTTATGTTAATTTGATCTTTTTAGTTCAAATTATATGAATTGAAGGGGTTAATTATAAAGATTGAGAGACTAAAAGACCAGAAAAAGAGAAAATGAAGAAGTCAATATTAGGTCATAATGGTCAAGACATAAAGAGAAAAAAAAACATCAAGCAACAAAATTAGACTCTTACTACTTACCGGGATAAGACCTAGTCATCCAGGTAAGCCACTTAGTGAGTGATCGGGTTAAAACTGTGCTATTTTAAATAAAACTCTTTTTACCTCGTGAGAATAGGAGAGTCGATCGTAGTAATAAATTTATAAAATTGTCAACACAGATAGGATAATATTATTTGAACTTGTTTTAAACTATATTTGTCTTTTAATTTGATAAAGCTCGCACTTTCACTTTATTTGGTTTGTGTAATTACTTAGCATGAAAGACCTAATATTGCAGAGGTGAGGGTTGTTAATACTCTCCCATACTCTCCCATGTCTAGATGATGGCAATAAAAACAAAGCTTCAGAAGTGGAAAAAGTAGCTTAAAAAACCTTCTACAAAGAGCTCTTACTAGGAAGATATGTTAAAAAATATGATAGACCTTAAATCTTAGGTCTAGTGCGTGAACTCCACTCTCAGGCTGTGAGCCAATAAGAAAGCTCATTTCTAGCGTTTGGTCCGGACTTTTAGGTAGCTTTTTATGACCTGTGCATAAATAGCTAATATCAAGTGGGATTTGGTGGTTTGAACACCTTTTAACCTCCTCCGCCTAACGCAGCAGTGAGAAGGTTAAACCTGTTAGGACTTTGATAGTGAATGTAAATATGAATTGAATGTAAGTAGGGTTAGTAATACCCGATAATTAAGTGTATGTCTAAGTTCGTATGAGTTTATATGGTCTATTTCTTGGATTATGAGTATCTTATATAGGTGGTGGAGATAATATAGAGTGTATCTTTTGTGATTGATATGATTATATCAATCACATCTTCTTCGTATCTTCGTTTCCCTAATATCATGTTGAGATATATTCTGCTATATCTCCTGTATCTTTCCACCGACTTGGCTAGCCCGAAGAGGCGGCGCGAGGGGAGCTCTTCCGAGAGACCATGTCTCTTTTATTAGCCTTCGGAAGCACTGATCTTATAGGTTTATCCCTTCAGATAGTTGAATATCACTCGGCGAGGAGGCCCTGACATAAACTCCTCGCCCGGCGAGGAGGCCCTGACATAAACTCCTCGCCTATCTTTTAGTCTTACTCTCGGATATGCTTTACTTTGTTCTTAGTGAACGTATTTTTAAGTGTTTGACCGCATTTTTATGAGATATGTCCTTATAGATTTGTGTCCTCTTTCCTTTATGGAATATCTGATTGATTATCTTAGATACATTAATATCTTTTAGATGATATCTTGCTTATAAGCTCCTCGACGAGAGAAGCGGGTTCAGAAACCTATCTGCTCCCCTTGATGGGGTCACTAAATGCTCATTAACTCCGTCTTTATTGCTAGGTTTCCGACCACGTGTGCTACCATCGCTGCAAAATTCTAACCCTAATTTTTAACCTCCATCAAAATAGGTAGGGGAAAATAAAAAGAAGAGAGAAAGAAGAGAAAAAATGAAAAGAAATACTTATGTGTATTAAAAGACTGCTCCATAATTCGTACAAAATCGTTGTTTATATAATGTTCAGCTCAGAAATTCCAGAACCAAATTTCCTAAATTTGATTCATTATGGCATGACATTTGTGATCTAATGGTTTTGATTAGTTGTGATTTATAACATGTTTATAGGGAACAAAATCATGTTGCAAATTCAAAGTTAGGAGCTAATGGTACTAATGACACTTATCTTTCTTCTAGATGAGAGAGAAACCCTTATAAACTTCTCTCTCTCTCTACGCGGGCTGTCTCCAACACTGATTCGTAAGATACTATCGTCGTGACTATTTAAGCTATAACTACCCTAAAGAAAGAAAGAAAGAAAATTGAAAATGAAATATAATATATCCAACCAATTGGCCATTCAAGCACACTTTTTGTGCTGTACTAGACTACCTTTTTCACATCATAAAAAGTTTAATCACTATAAAAATAATCTTACTGAAGAAGGGGCCGTTCTGCAATAAGTTTATGAGCTTTTTCAAAGCTCCAAAATTAAAGAAACAACGATATCAACAAACCGAATAATCAGGACTTTGGAGTTCCAAACCTCTTCCAAGTAATTCAAATTTGGAGCATATATAAAAAAAGGTATAATAGTTCTTAAAACTTTGGAAATGTATGTTGTATGTAAATTGAATACTCAGACCCTTTGAAATTTATTTATAAACAGGCCACGCGATAATGATCTCGCCTCATCAACATCTTCTATAGCAGAGTTGCCAAGGCCCTCTCACTGGTTCCTTACTTTACGAAAAACAACATAACATAATAAATTACCATTTCTAACACCATTGGGATAAACGTAAATCCTGAAAGAGAAATAGAATCACAGTACCTAAATGAAGTAAAGAACATTAGTTCATTTTTAATTGTCTCCTGAGTGTTAGCGGTAGTAAGTGATGACTGCCATTTTGCCGGTAATAGAAATTTTACACAAAATTTGTGGCAAAAATCTTTGCAACACACAGGACAAGCTGGCATAATGTATCATAAATCTTTAAATTATTTTCCAATTACAAGAAAACCGGTCCTTGATAACCCTTAAATAAAGGGAAAGCATCAGATTGAAATTCATACTCATCGCTAGCTCATCTTAGTCTCTTAGCCGTGGATTAAACGTGTATTTTTTAAGAGATCTGCTGTGTACGTCAAATGTTTTTTATCCTGATCATGTCCAATGTCTTTCTAACTAACCTTTTCAATAAAATCTAAACTTACCACTATTAGATGGCATCCCAAAAAAATCCCTGACCCTATCGAGAGTCCCAGACATGAGGTTGTTAATAATGGTAACATCAGTAAACGAGAGCTTGGAATCAAGGGCTAAGCCAACCAGAATCTGTAACGAAAGCGTGAGCAACGACCTACAAAAACGGTCTGGAAGGATAGCAAATCCCGAAGGTAGCAAAGCAACTCCATTTGTGTCTCCACCGTCTATCACCGAAGTCATCGCAGAGAGATCAGTGGGTGAATACACGATGAAGAACCCTGTTGGGTAAGTAAAACTCTCTTGTAGGATCAACATACTGTTCGAGTTCTCTAAAATCCCCTCGTTAAGTTGATATGACAAAAAAAGTGGTTAATTTATGGGAGAAATACACATTTTATACCAAATTTGTGACTTTTTATTTAAGAAAATCCAAGGTTAATTACTATCACTTTTAATATTTGATGCGGATGCGCAACAATGCTCAATCATACCGACTCTTTTTTCTCAATGATTATCAATGATGATATAATATGTACATATTCTTAAATAAAAGACAAAATTACAAGTGTTTCTTAAAAAAGTTTGAAATTATGCTAGGGATATACATGATAGTGATAGTATGTAAGTTAAGATTATCCAACTTACGTTCATGCGGCTCAACCTAATGGCGTTTCTAGCTAACTCTCCAGTAATGAGGTTTGCCATTTGATACATATTTGCACAATTGAAAAGGATGTCCCACTGTATTTGCCAAACCACCATACATTCGAAAAGGTTAATAACATTATGTATGCTTATCTAGATAATAATAAATAAATAAGGTGTTCTGAATTAAACAAATAACGAATTATTCAAGAAAAAGCCTTTAGATAGGGAAAAATAGGCATAATACCCAAAGATATCAATAAAATTTATAGAATAGTCTCTCAATACTTGCCTTAGCTAATACTTAGGCGTTGTTTGGTTGGCTTACTTGGTCATGGGATTGACACCACAAATGTAGGGGGTCCACAATACCATGCTTGTTTGGTTAATGAAAGACTAGACCATAAATGAAGGCGGACAGCAAATGTAGGGGGTCCCAACACTATTAAATTCGACCATATTTTCAAAACCTACTCATCAGCTGTGTAGATTGTTAGTTTGGGACTAATGCTCACGCAACCAAATCAGACCTTGGCATGTACATACTTGTAGATAGTGAGAAAAGCTTAGTCTAACTCAAAGTAGTACCGACGTGATCGGAAAAGATTGGACCCTAACTTGTCATATAATTGGTCTAAAAGAAGATGAAGAAATGAGAAAAATCACCTTATTTCGGTTGTTCTCATCAAAGAAAAAATTGAATATTCTCCTTGGAGCAATAGGAAGGTATATAGAGGTTGCGACAGTGACGACAATGCCGTTATGGTGACCCTGCTCATTGATGCTGTTGTGGGTCATCACCTTTAGTTCACCACATCCAATCTGAGAAAGTGTTGTCCAATAGTTACCCTATTATAAAAGCATGTCACCATCCTTTTCGCCAACTTCAATAAACTTTTTCTTCCTTCTATAAACAAAAATATTCATATATCAACCTGAGAAAGTGTTGTCCAATAGTTACCCTATTATAAAAGCATGTCACCATCCTTTTCGCCAACTTCAATAAACTTTTTTCTTCCTTCTATAAACAAAAATATTCATATATCAACCATATTATCATTTTTATGCGTGTGCTTGGGGAAGTTTTCATTATGGGAAAAACTTGACACTTAAATCATGCTCAATATGCAGCTTCGTGATTTAATTGTTGATGTTTATAACCATTAAATGAGAAACAAGTTTAGTAAAAAGTATGTCAACTTAAAATATGAAATCAATTCATTGAACACTAGGTCAATGTCAAATCGAGGTATCAAATGAATAAACATCAAAAGTAACATAAAATGGTAAACGAGATTCTCCTTTTGACTTCCTGAAAATCAAGTTTTTATTTTGTCACTAAATGGTAGTTTTCTATAATTCCAATCGTATCACGTCATTACTTTATCTTTCGAGGATTTGAAAGATTTTTTACTAGCTAGCTTAGATTGGCATTACCAGTTATCGTGACACGAGGTTTAAACAACTAAACTCATATGGAAATTACCGATATTGTTCACTTCATTAACAAGAAGATCCGTTGCACCTCAATAAGAAAAGCGCTCAAATTGCCCATTAAGAATGGGAAGCCAATATTTTGCCCCAAATGCGACTCCTGAGGAAATCAATGATCTGTATATACCATTTTTCCTCTTATCCTCCACTTCAATATGCTCCATCCAAGTAATCTAAGAAATAATATGATAAACCAGACTCTATTTCTAAAATTGTACCCAAAAAAAATATAACATTTTGTTACCATGTCCACGTTATTAAAGAACATTGTTTTTAATTCCGGTATAAATTAGAAGAGTGACAATTACTCAAGCTTTTTTTATTTTACCTTGGAGTATCCATTAGGCAATTGCTCAATTACACATCCAGAAGCCCGCTTTTGGAAACTCGTTAAAGAATCAGCTTCTATCCCTAATGGACCTTAAAAATTAGGTCTAGTGCGTGAGTCTCGGTTCCCAAGCTTGGAACCAATAGGAAAACTCCATTCGAGGGTTTTGCCCGTGTTCTTTGTTGTTGTCACGCCTACGGACTTTCTAGTACTTTGAGCCAATAGGAAAATTCAATTGCACACTCAATCTAAGATCAAGGAGACTTGGTGGTTTGACCACCGTTCAGTTTCATTCACCCGGAGGAGTTGTAAGGAGATGTGAGCATCTTATCATGTATATAATATAATAATATAAAGTGTTTAATGAAAGTAGAATTTAGAGATACCCGTATTTAGTGTATATTTTTAGAGAGATATTGAGAGTTTGGATCCCTTTTTTCGTGGTTAATGTGCTCCTTATATAGGCGGATGTACTAAATCTTGCACAATCTTGGCAGTTATATCTTATCATGTTATAATATATCTCTTGCCTTATCAATGATGTATTATAATGATTTCCTCTATATCTTTCCATGTATATCTGTCGACTTTGACTTGCTCTTGAAGAAGAGAGTTGCTGTCGACCTGCTCAAGTGGAGGCATCCCCGAGGGCCACGATCCTCCCTATATATGAATTGGGGTGAAGACCCCCTTTTTTTTGGCATTGCTTCCCTCTCGAACACTAGAATATATTGGTCTGAAGGTTTAGAGTAATACTCCTCGTAGAGAGGCATGATCTCCATAGGAGATTTTGTTTCCTTTTGTGATAAGTTATATATCTTTATTGTTAGACACTATCTTTATGGGACGTCTCCCATATAGATTTGATGTCATCTTTCTTTATGAGGATATTCTGTTCCTCATAGTGCCTTATCAATATCTTCCCATGCTTATCTCCCACATCAGCTCATCTGTGGTACGGGTGAAAAGCCTAACTGTCCCCCTCATAAGGTTCATTAATTGCTAGGTTATACCGCATGTATTACAATCATTGCAGAGTTATAACCCTAAATTTTAACCTCCATCAATCCCGTCCACGGAGACATCGACCACAACCCAAATTCCTTTGCCCTTCTGCTTACAATACATTACCAAAGTCATCTCCCAAATTGGGATGAGAGGTGTCATCATCTGATACTCTGCTTTTTTCTTGAGAAAACAAAAAAGTAAGTCTTCTAAAAAATTGTCAGGAAAATTATATGTAGTTTCGATAAGAACATCATGGACTTCTATCTTAATTACTAGCTGTACGGCTCCATCGTAGCTCCCATCATGCCCTGTCACCAACTTAAGGGGTATAGCGTTTGCCACGATTGCACAAAAGAGACTCGCCCATTGATTCTAATATTGAAAAAGAAAAACAATATATGATTCATGACCTTAAAAAAAGGTGTTTTAGTTATTCAAGGTACTTTCTCAGATAATTTCGTGGCTTAGTACATTATCAAATACTGTAAATCAATCTAATCTTTTCATGTTTTGTAAAATGAGAGACCATTATTATCTTTGCTCTATTTCACAAAAGCCCTTAAATAAGTTTCAAGTTTATCCTTTGTTTTCAAAAAGCTCTCTTTAAATCTAAAAAAGGTTGATTTAAACTCAAAAACGCTTCACTCAAAAACATTTTGAATACGAAAAAGGTTAATGTTTTAAAATGTTAGTTATTCTCTGGAAAAAATGATTTAGATAAGCTTGTTACCATTATTTATTTTACATAACCGAAAGTAGATACTTACAACATTCATGAGGCCACATATAATGTTGGTATGGTTTGTCTTAACGGTAGCAGAATCACTAGTGGCTTCCGATCTGATCCCAAGTCTCCTTGGCCAAGATCTAAACAAAGTCCGACAATAATCTTCTTCATTGAGTAAGTAAGTAGTGTACCCGTCAATAACAATAGGGATCCACAAGGGTTTGAGGGTTTGGGTCATAAGGACTAACTCATCCATTGCTGCATACGCAATGTTAGCAATCACTTGTTTCTCGGTGTCCAATGAGGGCCTAGTGTGCCCGATACGCGTAGATCTCTTCCTGCAACCTCATTCTCAGACATTCCGGGTTGTGGGACCCACAACACAGGCTTTTCGATGCGAGTAGCGGCTACATTGGTCATCCGATCAATGTGAAATGTTTATTAGTTCAAATATTATGACAGTAGTAACTCAATAATCATGGTTACCTTACACAAGCATGCAACATAAAGGAATTCGTGTAGAATAAAGATATCAAGAGATGGTGTGCAAAATAATTATTTTCGGAAGGAATGTGATCTAGATTAAAAATTAGGGTTAGGACCCCGCGGCGATTATAACACACGCGTTCTAAAATCTAGCAATAAATACGGAGTTAACTGGCCCCATTGAGGGGAGCAGATAGGGTTATGAACCCGCTTCCCTCGTCGAGAAGCTTATCAGCGAGATAACCTCTGCAAGATACTCATCTAAGATAATCAATACGATATTCTAGGAAGTAAAGTAGACACCATATATATATATAGGCATATCCCATAAATATAGGGTCAAACACTTAAAGATACGTTCCTTTAGCCTAAAGGAAAACATATCCGATAGCAAGACTAAAAGATAGGTGAGGAACCCATGTCAGGATCTTCTCGCCAAGGGATATTCAACTATCCGAAGGGATAAAACTATAAGATCAATGCCTCCGAAGGTTAATGAAAGAGACATGCTCTCTCGGAAGAACTCCCCTTGCCTGCGAGAAGAAGCGGAGTTACCCTTTCGGACTAGGCAAGTCGGTGGAAAAATAGAACAGATATAGCAGAATATATCTCAGCATGACATTAGGGAAATGAAAGATATGAAGAAAATGTGATTGATAATATCATATCAATCGCAAAATATACACCCTATATCGCCTCCACCACCTATATAAGTGGCTCATAATCCAAAAAGGAGATCATTTGAACCCATACGAACTCAGACATACACTTCATTATCGGGTATTACAAACCCTATTTACATTCAATATATATTTACATTCACTATAAAAAACCTAAGAAGTTTAACTTTCTCATTGCTCCGTTAGGCGGAGGAAGTTAAACGGTGGTTAAACCACCAAGTTTTCCTTGATCTTACCTATTTATGCGCAGGTCATAAATAGCTACCTAGAAAGGAGTTTTCTCATTGGCTTATAGTCTGTAAGTAGAGTTCACGTACTAGATCTAATATTTAAGTTCTATCAAATCTTAGATTTAAGGTCTATGAGAATGTTTAGATGATACTTTTTAAAATTTATAGTGAGTGAGGGTTGGCATTTTTTAGGAAAGAATGTTTGGAAGATATTTTTTAAAATCATTCAAAACGGGACCTTTTTTGGGCATTTTTCTTAGGTATTATTACATCTCAAAGTGTCCATAAAAGTAATCCATTAAAAAAAAACTATTTCAGATTTTTCCTTCGAAAAAGTTCAATTAATTCATTTCCTTTCCATTTTTATTCCAATTTGTGATTGGCATTTATGAAGCCTATTAAAGTTTTAAATGTGGAGAGCCATTATGATGTATATGTGAAAATATTATCCACTCTTGAATTTATTTATTTTATCTTTTTAGTACAAAAAAACTTTTTCTATTATCATGTAAGTTTCATTTAGAGGGAAATTAAGAAATTGTTGGATTCTTAATGACAAGAAAAGAGAATAATCATATTGAAAATTTCTATTGTCATGTAAGGCTTGAAATGTTGTGGAAACATGTACGGTCTATATTCTTAATTGACATTGCAAATTTGTCACGCAATTATAGTCTATATAAGCACAAAGCGGCTCCACTCGACCGGAGTTTTTATACCATCTTGAAATAAATATAATCCAACAAAAGGATACTATTTTATCTTTAAAAATCAAAGCTAAAAATAAATGCCCAACTAAATAAAGGCTATTACTTTTTGTCTAATATATATTTATTTTGTCTTAAAACTTGAATACACTTCCACATTTACCAAGCATAAACAAGCATCAATTAAGAAACTTTGTAAATCAATCTTCAAACTTACTATGAAAACTAAGTGCACTAAATTTAATATTACGGATGACGATGGAAATTTAAAAATGAATGTATTAGCAAATTTAGCCTAATCACTATACATTACGCGGGAATTTTAAACATTTACCTGTTGTCCTCTGGTTGTGTGTGTCGATTGGGATTGGAATTCACCTTCATTCTCATCAACCTGACCATCTGGAAGCCTCAGCCCATAAGTCATTTTTCGTACCTAAAATTTTATTATTAGAATTTGTAGGGAACTAAAATACTAAAAAAGTCTCTACCAAATTTAGATAATGGTTAATAAATTCTTAACAACTCATTATTTTTTCTGCTGAATATTAACAAAATTGGTAAAAAAAAGATCTAGCTAGCAATATGTTTTTCTCTCGGAAATTTTTTTTAATAGTTATTCCAATATATAAAAAAGGTATATCTTTTTATATTCCAATAATTCCACACAAGATACAAATTAATATTTATAAAATAGTTTAATTTTATCAATATATTATTTGGTTAAGTTTTGACAAATTTCAATGTTCAAGTTCCACTAAGATGTGAACATTGTAGCAATTTCTTTAGTAGAATATTGTGGCTTACATATATCTTGACTTGTCCGAGAAAGTCAAAGCATGCTGAAAGAAGCATGTAATTTTCTTGGTATATACGGGTGACTTATGTAAACTAATAACTTAATTTTAGGTAACAAGATGGAAGCATTTGATTAGGAATATGTTCGTCTCATTTCTTGCATGTATGTTTAAGCAAAGTTATATGCAAAAATATCGCTACATATGAAAAACTGTGAAAATTCTCGAAATGGTGTAATACATTAGTAGATCATAAACTTGAAAGGGCTCATCAATATCAATAACCAAGTTTGATGACTAATTAAAATGGTAAATGTAAGTGCATATATAGTTACACAAACAAGCATATTTAAATGTAAGATCAAGTTTAATTAATAAACAACATAGATAGTTTTATAGGCCCTATCATTCTTGAGATGAAGCACTTTCGTCCGTTAACTTTGTTATAGCCTTTGAGCATTGATCGAGCCATTGACTTTTATACTACTCTTGATTAATTTCCAAAAAAAAACATCGATGATTTTATGTCAACAAAAAAACTAAGAAACCGCAATTTCTTAGAGACTACTCATAAGAAACTTACTAGTGTAGTCCAACTATCATCATTCTTTATAATGGAGGATAAAAGAAAACGAAATATCCGTAAGGGCAAAGAAGTAGATGCTAGCTCCAAAGTGAATTTTTTTTTCAAAGATGGTACATGGGCAAGTGACTCTTCTGATGAAGAAGGCTCGATTGGAAACCATCACTTAGAGGACAATTCAGATTCCCTACCAAACACTCCTCGATTAGTTGTTGCTACTTCAACAAACTCAACAACTATGCAAGTGTTGATAAACGCTTCGATGGTGGAAGAATAAGTTATCGCCATCGCAAGGACCCTAGAAACTTTAATGAAGGCTTTTAACGAGCGAGACTCTCAGATGACGATATTGACAGACAGGGTTCAACTATTAATGGAGCCACACAAAGGGCAAGGTCGACATAGAACTCAAGGAGGTGAAGGTTTTTCAAATGAGGAAATGCCTTTAGAAATAACGAATGGCGCAATCCCTTTAGAACAACTAAAAGAGTTCATACTGGGAACGGTGAAAGGGAAATATGAAGAGGTTGCACATTCTTCCTTCGGCTATGTCAAACCTTACACACGTAGAATCGAAGGATTAACGAAGCCTTATGCATAACAACCACCCAAGTTAGAACAATTTGATGCAAGGGAAATCCTAATCAACACATTGCACATTTCATCAAGACTTGCAACAATGCAGGGACTTATGGGGACCTCATGGTGAAGCAATTTGTCCGCACATCAAAAGGAAATGCCTTCGAATGGTAGTACGACTTGCAACCAGGATCAATTGACACTTGGGAATTATTGGAGAAAGAATTCATTAATTGTTTCTATAGCACTAGGAGCACCGTGAGATTGATGCAATTGATAAATACCTGCCAATGAAAAGACGAGCATGTTGAGTACTACATTGAAAAGATAGACGGTTATAAACATCAACAATTGAGATATGCATTCAAGGCATGCATTGGGGATTGTTCTATATTCTCCAAGGAATAAAACCAAAAAAATTTTAGGATTTGGAAAGTAGAGCTCATGACATGGAAGTTAGTATCTCAACTAGCATTGACCAAGCTCTCCTAGTTCCAGGGATGCAAAAGACTCCAAATAAACAAGATGGAAAGAAATGGGCCAAATCTCATGCAATTACCGATAAAAGATAATCATTTGTCATGTTAACTCCATCTCAAAGCCTCCCTCCCATCAAGATAAAGGCTAGCATGAAGAATGTTGAAGAAGACAAACCTAATGTAAATCAAAGGAATGAAAAAAGAAGACTCACTTTAAGGGAGATGGAAGAGAAGAAATATCCATTTTCTGACAACCAAGTTCCTCGCATCCTAGAAGAACTCCTCGTACTTAAGCTAATCGATCTTACACAAATGAAGCATCCCAAAGAGGCTAAAAAATTTGATGACATGAATTATTGTAAATTTCACCGTCTTGTCAGTCAGCCAACTCACAAGTGCTTCGTCTTGAAGGAGAAGATCATACAATTGGCCGCTTAAGGAAAAATCTCTTTGGAGGATGAAGAAATAGCAACAACTAATTACTCATGCATCGTTACAGATCCAGAGCCTAAAAGCATGGAGGAGACAAGGACAGTCATGATTCAATTTGGATATTTGCCTCCAATTGCAATCATCATGCAAACCCCGAGACCCGAAGACAATACATCATGGACTTATGTTAGCCACACAAGAGGTTCAAGAGTATCCACCAATGAAGAATTGAGTGAGTTTGAAGAGGGAGAATACTACCCTTCAAATAACTCACCGCCACTACAAAATATCCCAGTTCACTCCATTCGTGAAGGACAACCTATTTATGAATTCAAGAAAGACAACCATTGTTTCTTTAATGTTTACGAATGCAAAGATTGTTTGGATGACCAATGGGATGACTTCTTTGAAGATGATGAAGAAGCTAAGGACAAGAGTAAGAAAAAGAAAAATAAGAGAAAATCAACCCAACAATCATGACGGAAAATATACAAAGCTAGAGACCCAAGTGTCGGGCTGTTGGGTGAGCCATTAGAAAAGTTTGACTATTTTGTCCAATATACGAAAAAGGAAGAAGTGGGAGGATCAGTGCCACCTACATGGGAGGATTCTCATAGAGAAGACAAGACAAAAGAATTCAATCAATCTCTCAACTTTACCAATCCACTTGAAGATTCTTTAGAATCACTCAAATTCGAAAGCACTGGCTAACCTTCAAACGCGTTAAGAGTCGTGTAAAACCTTCTGCCTGGACTGTCAACAATTTCTAAAAGAAATGTACGAGGCCGGAAATGAACAAGTTGGGGTGCTAAAAGAATCTGAGGGAGATTACTATGTGCAGCGACTCCAAGGGAGAGTAGTTGAAGAAACGTCATATACAGAAATTAGTATGGGAGTGCCCATTGCCTACTACTATTGAGGCAAGCTGATCTACACGTTCAAAGATGACGATGGTCATTATTTTTGGGACGTTTGCGAGTGTGAAGGTTGCATGGAAGATAGTTAGCTTGAAGGTGAATATGATGAAGACTTCTATCTTTCTAATTCATGCAATGTTGCAAGCATAGAAGAGTACATGGAAGAAAGTGAATGCGGTTCGAATGAAATTTTGGGGAGACGTGACAACTATTAACTTCTCTAATGAAGATTTGTTGCTTGACACAAAACCTCATAATCGCCCGCTCTTTGTTTCCAGATACATCCAAGAGAAAAAGGTAAATAGGATTTTACTAGATGGAGGGTCCGCCGTCAATATTCTACCACTGCGTACGTTAAACGATATTGGAATTACAACTGACGAATTATCACAAATTCGTCTCATGATCCAAGGGTTTAATCAAGTAGGACAAAGGGCCATCAAAAAAATCCAGTTAAAGCTTTTGAGAGATGAAATGGTGTTGAGCGTATTGTTTAACGTCCTTAATGTGAAAACTTCTTACAATATGTTCTTAGGATGACCATGGATCCACGAAAATGATAATACATTATTTAACATTGTTTACACTTCATTAATGTTTCAAATATTGCAAAGTCAGTGTGGTGAAGAAGGTCATAGTTGATGATAATACATTCAACGGAGTGGAATCATATTTCGCAGGCGCTAAGTTCTACATGGATAAAGGAAAAGAAGTAGAACCATCTATATCTTCTCCTACTCTAGGTCATATGAAAGAAAATGAAAATATCAACAAAGACAAGAAGATTAGAGTAGATGTTACGAAAGGCAAAATGAGTACTACGCTCTCGTCTCGAACTATTAAGTCGGTAAGTGCTGATAGTCACAAGGTGGGGACTTAACTTTTCCTATAACATCTTTCAATCTAGTTGGAGTATTTAAATGATTTGTTAGACCAGCACATGGCCCATTAACTGAGCATGGAGATTCCTCAAAAGAAGTTTTCAGCAAATGCAGGCTATACATCTAAGAAATCGAGCCCACTTGGAAAACTTACTCCGACAATAATAGGATAACAATGTTACGGCCTAAACCAAACTCAGTGCATGCTAAAATAAAAAGGCTACATGGTAAAAGGATATCATTAGGGCATTGGGTACGGATAACCTCAACCAGCAAAAATAATCGTAAGTCAAACAAATATTATATCACATTCAAAGAAGAAGTCCATGTTTCACACAAATTTTCACCAAGCGCTGAAGACAGGAAAAATGAATGCGAAGCAAAGTAAATTTTATTTATCAATTAATTTGCAGGTACAATCTCTGATAATTTCTAAAAGAAAATATAGAAATGAAAGTCCTTTGATTCTCCTCTTCGAACAATTTGCAATAGCTCGAAATGCTGTTGTAGACTCTTTGATGAATTTTGTTGAATTTGCTGAACTTGAGTAGAATTCTTTAGATTTGATGAAGAACCTTGTAGTTTTGTTGATTTCGTTGATGATCTTGACGCTCTTCAGATTTGGTGAAGAACTTGGAGATTTTGATCTAGAGAAACGTGTTTTTGCCTTGTGTAGTCGTTCCTGAAGATCGAATGCCGGTTTGTTGTAGATTTCTTGGGTGGAGTTCTTCGGATTTATTGAAGAACTTTGAAGACTTTGATTTGCAGAAACGTCTTGCTTATTGCTTGTAGTCGTTCCTGAAGATCGAATGTCGATTTGTTGCAGAACTTCTTTAGATTTGGTGAAGAACTTTGAAGACTTTGATTTGCAGAAACGTCTTGCTTATTGCTTGTAGTCGTTCCTGAAGATCGAAGGCAGATTTGTTATAGGAGTTCTTCAGATTTGGGGAAGAACTTGAAGATTTTGATCCGTAGAAACGCCTTGCTTGCTGCTTTTAGACGTTCTTGAAGATCGAATGCCAAGTTTATTGCAGATTTGTTGCAGACTTTGAAGGCGTTCGTTGAGGCCGGAGTGTGCAGAGCTTCCCCTAGGAGTTGATCCCCTGACATTTGTGGAGGAGCGGAGTTGATTCCCTGGCGGCCGTGGAGGAGCGGAGTTGATTCCCTGGTGTATGTGGAGGAGCTTCTCTCTCTTTAGTCTTCAAGACTTTTTTTGATTGTGTTTAATTATGGCACCCCCACCCCTCTATTTATAGCTTTTGGGGTGGGCTTTTTATTACAAGAACACCTCCCTAAGTTTAGGCCCATTATCATAAAGGACCAACACTTGTCATTTGATTTAAATTTAGTATTTGTGGTTTGAAAACATTTTAATGAGTTCTATAATAAAAACTCTTCGTTTGCTCCATACTAAATGAGTTTTAACAAAATAAATACTTTTATTTTATTTTAATTTACTATCTTAATTTTATGTGATAATAAATTATAATTTCTTTTCTTTTAAATTACTAATAACTTCTTTTCTATTTAAATTTAAAGATTAGTAATCAATTTAATTTTGTTTAAAAGACACGTAGCGTATTTTTAGTGGCCATAAATTTTACGTGTTAACAAATGCCCACTTCGAGACTTGTTTGATTGAATTTTTTCGATGCGAACGAGTGTCGAATTTGATGAATTTCTTGAACCTTAATTTGTCATTTTGTACCTTCATTCCAATTTTTGTAGCTCACTTGTATCTTCGTTTCAATTTTTCTTGAACGAGTGTCGAATAATGAAGAAGAATTGGATTATATTTCTAACTTTTGTAACTTCGTATCCCATTTCTGTAGATAAATATTGTGTTTCGTTCAATATATTTGACAAGATAAGAGGGAATCAGTTTGCACCCATCTGGCAAATGAAGAAATTGTAGTTTATTTACACTTCTTTTCTTTTATGCCCATGCATGACATATACATGTACAACCATGTATTTCCCACTTAAGTAGCAATTTAGGAGTCTCTTTTGCTGTGTATATTGCATTTGATTCCTTTCAAAACTATACCAGCTTTGAGGAACTTTAAGCTCGTACAATAACCATCCTTAGTCATTTAGAGATAGGAGAGAATCTTTTCTTTTTTTTTGGAGAATTATGTAGTCCATGTACATATAGCACGTACACAGCAAATTTCGAACTAGAACATGCCTATAAACATGGTAAGAGTCCAATTATGAGTTGTGTAGCTGAGATAAGGTCAGAAGCATTTGAGTCATTGTCAAACTATACCTCTTCACGAAGGTCTCTTGAGTTTGGACTCTTTATGTGTATAAATAGAGGTGCCCACCAAATATTCAATTTATGGTAAGGTATCCCAATTCATATTCTTGAATTTCTCCTCATTCTTTTCGTAACACTAGACATCATGTTTATTTTGATCAAGTTTTGACTACATATTTTTGCACGAGTAGATATCTCAGGAACTATTTGCCAATAAATTTCTTTTCTTTTTCTAATTTTCTTTGTTGTTGTTATAGCCTTATTGTCTTGATTCCTGTAGTAAAATTATACTACTTTGCTTGTTGGAATTTAGTGTATAAAACCTTGTTGGCAAATTTAACTGAATCCGATATTTTCTGATGTCCCTTTATGTTGATAACTCCTTCCCATTGTTGTTCAAGAGTCCCAGGCATAAAACTGCAGCAAATGTTCTTGATCTTGGCGACATACGTGTGGATGATTTTGATCTTACGAACAATGTGAAGTTTCCTAGCATGACAGGGTGGTGGGGCTCGGTGGCTGGTTCGCCTTCTCAAAGTTATTGTGGCTTAGCTGCAAATCTTGAGGACCGTCACTCAGGCCAACATATCTGCTGGTGTTGAACTTGAATGCTTAGCTTCTGTCTATCCTCTGTGACGTCTCCGACAATCTTCATCGGCGACTACAATCTTCTTCGGTGACTTCAACAATCTTCTTCGGCAACTTCGACAAGCTTCTTAAGTGATTTCGACAAACTTCTTCGGCGATTTCGACGAGCTTCTTCGGCGATTTCGACGAGCTTCTTTGGCGATTTCGACGAGCTTCTTCGGTGACTTCAACAATCTTCTTCGGCGATTTTGACGAGCTTCTTCGGCGATTTCGACGAGCTTCTTTGGCGATTTTGACGAGCTTCTTCGGGGATTTCGACGAGCTTCTTTGGCGATTTCGACGAGCTTCTTCGGCGATTTCGACGAGCTTCTTCGGTGACTACAATCTTCTTCGGTGACTTCAACAATCTTCTTCGGCGATTTCGACGAGCTTCTTTGGCGATTTTGACGAGCTTCTTCGGCGATTTCGACGAGCTTCTTCGGCGATTTCGACGAGCTTCTTTGGCGATTTCGACGAGCTTCTTCGGCGATTTCGATAAGCTTCTTTGGCGATTTCAACAAAATTTTTCAGCAATTTTGACGAGCTTCTTCGGCGATTTCGACAAGCTTATTCAGCGACTAATATTCTGACCAACTGACCAACGTGGCGGAAGTGACGGAAACACTTGTTGAAGTAGAGTTTGTGTTTCTAAGTTAGTCGTCGAACGAAATCTCAATCCGCCTAAAGAGGGAGAAAGCGTCTACTTTGATTTTTCAACAAGCGACGACATTTTTGGCTTCAAAAAGTTTTCGAGAGTTGTGACAGAGATTTCCTTATCTCCAAGGCTGAAGAAACCCATATCTTTGTTTCATGAAGAGTAACAGTCACACGACGGAGTTAGGCGAAGGCAGAATGATCAAACACCATAAGTATCATGCTATAGCAGAGGTTCGTCTTCTTAGCGTCTCAATCTTCTTGAAAGCTCAATGTTCTCTCACATGGTCATCTCTACGCAAGGCTTTGGTAATGATGGGAAAAGAGACAAAGCGAGGAGCCTACTGATAACGCGTCTCTTGGCATCTCAATCTCTACGAAAACTTGAAGTTCTCTAACACGGTCATCTCAGCTAAAGGGACGATTATAAGAGCTCCAACGATATTAGTTGACAACATGTGTTATTAGTTTCTTGCTCTAATTGTTTAGTCTTCATTTTGTATTATCGTATTTCCTTTTTATAGTGGATTTTTCGTAATGACTTTATATGAGTACTACTTTATTTCTTCACGCATTTGTTTTCTTTTGCATAGCTTGGCCTTCACCTTGTCATTTATTTATCTACTCCTTTGCCTTCTTGAGCTTTACTTAAACTTGTGGGGTGTTTTTTTTTTGTTATGGTATGACTGATCTTGAAATAAATTCCAAGAAGCCTACGTACCCGAAAGGGATCAAGCCAAACGTAGTTCAATTTTTTTGATTTTTTATATTTTATATTTTTTTGGAATTTTATTTTTTGGTTGTTGGTATGACTGAACTTGATACAAGCCTCAAGATGCCTACGTACCCGTGAAGGATCAAGTCAAACGTAGTTTATTTTTGTTGCCTCAATATTTATACTCATTTGGGCGACGAGTAACATGCACTTTATACTCTTGCGTCAAGGAGTGTCTTCACTTCTTCTTTATGGGTAGTAACGCTTCAAAAATCTGCCAGTGATGGGGCCAATCTTTAAACCGTCTTCGTTTTGCAACTTGTAGGCGCCATTTGTGTAAACTTATATCACTGTATATGGTCCATTCCATTTGGAGAGAAATTTGTTCCTAGTGCTTCGTGTTGTGATGATAGGCCTTCTAACTGCTAACACCAAGTCTCCCTTTTGGAACGATCTTTGTTTAACATTCTTGTTGAATGATTTCGACATCCGTGCTTGGTAAAATTCCAACCTTTGTTGCGCTTCAAGTCTCTTTTCGTCGAGTGCTTCAAGTTCTTCGAGGCAAAGGCGAGCTTTATCCTCAAGTGTCAATCCTTCTTGGAGGGCGATTCTAAGCGACGGGATTTGCGTTTCGAGTGACAAGACAGCTTCTACTCCGTACACCAACGAATATGGGGTGGCTTGAGTTGATGTTCGATATGTCGTTCGATATGCCTAAAGAGCTTCTTTGATCCTTTCGTGCCAGTCCCTTCTTTATTTTGCCACAACTTTCTTTAGCAATTTTCCAAGTGTTTTGTTGAAAGCTTCTGCGAGTCCGTTAGCTGGGGCATTATACATTGAAGAGTTATGCTGTTTGAAGCCGAATTTCTCACATAGATTTGTCACCAACTTATTGTAGAAAGGCGTTCCATTGTCGTTGATGATGTAGCATGGAACCCCATACCGAAATATGATAATTGATTTGATGAAGTTTATCACAGTTTCATTCTTCACATCTTTCAAAGGCACCGCTTCTGCCCATTTTGAGAAATAATCGGTTGCTGCAAGTATGTAAAGATGCCCCCCAGAGGACTTAGGGAGTGGTCCTATTGCATCCAATCCCCTTGCTTCAAATGGCCAAGACGCAATCGTAGGGTGTAACAGCTGAGGCGGTTGATGAATAAAATTTGCGTGGAATTGACAAGGCTGACATTTTTTGGCAAAGTCCATGCAATCTTTGACCATAGTTGGCCAGTAGTATCCCATTCTTTTGACTCGGAAGTGAAGCTTTGGACCTGACTGATGAGCGCCGCAAATTCCAGAATGAGCTTCCTCCATTGCCTTTATTCCTTCTTTTTCATTTAGACATCGTAGAAATAAACCTTGAAAGATCGACGGTAGAGAGTATCTTTAAAGAAAATGAACCTAGCAGCTCTTCGCCTAGTATCTATCTTTTTGTGTTTATCATCCGGCAATTTTCCATGCTGCAAGTAGTGTATGATAGGCTGCCTCCAATCTTCTTTCTCAATTTCAAAGACGGAAATCGCGGTAACTTCTTCGACAATCTCATTTTCCTTTTCAAATTCTAGAGGAATTATCCAGCATTGACATACGGGAATCTTTACATCTCCATTGGGCATTGCGATGGTGGATACCAATTTTGCCAACGCGTCAGCTTGTTTATTCTTTTTCCTTGGAACATGATCTAGCGTCACATCTCCAATTTTGGCAACAAGTCTCGTGGCATAGTCACGATATGGTGTCAACTCCATTTTCTTAACTTCATATTCATTTGTAACTTGATTTATGACCAGCTCAGAATCTCCAAAAACTTTGAGATGTTGATAGTTTGCACCAAGAGCCATCTCGAGTCCCAATATTAGAGCTTGATATTCAACAACATTGTTGGAGCATTGTTGCGCAAGGGTGAAAGCATAAGGTAGAACATCTCCCTCAGGACTTAGAAACACTATTTCAGCTCCGGCACCTTCACTATTTGCTGCTCCATCAAAGTACATTGTCCATGGTGGAGATACTTCCACCCACATGACGTCTTCATTTGGAAGATCCTCGGAGAGCTCCCATTCAGCGGGCATCGGATGGTCAACTAGGAAATCAGCAAGCACTTGTCCTTTGATGGCCTTTTGAGGAACATATATGATTTTGAATTCTTGGAAGAGAAGTGCCCATCTTGCTAGACGATCAGACCATACGGGTTTTGACATGACGTATTTAACAGGATTTGCTTTTGATATTAACCGAATTGTATGAGCTTGAAAATAGTGCCTCAATTTTGTAATTGCAAACACCAAGGCGAGACACATCTTCTCAATGGGCGTATAGTTCACTTCACATGGTGTCATAGTTCTACTCAAGTAGTAGAGTGCATTTTCTTTTCCATGGTCATTTTCTTGAGCAAGTAGACCTCCGATTGAACGTTCTTGTGCTGCAAGGTATAAGATCAATGGCCTTCCCAAAACAGGAGCGGCTAGGACATGAGGCTTTGTCAGATAAGATTTAATGATTTCAAAGGCATTTTCGCAGGCGTCATCCCATTTGAACGGCGTGCCCTTTTTCAGAAGTCGACTAAATGGTTGACAATGACCAGATAGGTTGGATATGAATCTTCGGATGTATGCTAATTTCCCCTGTAGACTTCGAAGCTCGTGGATATTCTTTGGTGTTTGAATCTTAATGATTGCCTCAATTTTTGATTGATCAATTTCGATCCCTTGATGGCGGATGATGAACCCAAGGAACTTTCCAGAAGTGACTCCAAATGCGCATTTTAGTGGATTCATCTTTAGTTGATATCGGCGGAGACGTTTAAACACAACTTCAAGGTCCTTTAGATGTTCGTGACGCTTCTTTGTCTTCACAACTATATCGTCGACGTAGCATTCAATATTCTTGTGAAGCATGTCATCGAAAATCCTTTGCATTGCCCTTTGATATGTTGCTCCAGCATTCTTCAATCCAAATGGCATGACTTTGTAGCAATAAATCCCTTTTGGCATTCTGAAAGCAGTCATCTCTTCATCATTTGGATCCATACGAATTTGGTTGTAGCCTGAGGATCCATCCATGAATGACAAGGCTTCATGTCCGGTAGTAGAATCAATCATGAGCTCAGTTATTGGGAGTGGCAATTCATCTCTGGGGCATGCGCTGTTTAGGTCTCGAAAGTCTACGCAAACTCGTATCTGTCCATTTTTCTTCTTGACTGGAACTATGCTCGAGATCCACGTTGGATATTTGACTTCCCTTATGAAACCTGCATCGATAAGTTTGTTGACTTCCACTTCAATCTGTTGAACCAACTCTGCTCGGAATCGTTGTTGAGCTTGTTTTACTGGTCTAGATCCTCGTTTTACTGCGAGATGATGAACTGCTATTTTGGGATCAAGTCCTGGCATCTCCTCGTAACTCCATGCGAACACGTATTTCTAGTCCCTAAGAAGCTTGATGTAATCTTTTTGGTCTTCTTCGCTTAAAAGTGCACTTAGGTATGTAGGTTGCGGAGCATCCGTCGTGCCAATGTTGACTTCTTTCAATTCATCCATAGTAGATTTAACTCCTTCTTCGAGTTCTTTAGGAGCATCTTCTACCTCTTATTCGATATGATCTTCCTCGTCGATCCCCGTGATGTGGTAAGACGTTGTGACTTGCAAGGTTTTCGTCTGTGTGGTACCTTGGACAATAACGACTACTTGGACCTTTCTTGCGAGACGCCTTTGAGAAGCTAATGTATTCGTCGTCGTGCCAAGCCGGTCAAAAATAGATCTTCTTCTACCAAGTCGTCTAAATACTGATGGTCGCCTACTTGATAATCTTTTTAATACAGATCATGAAATTACATTTGCCTCCATTCCTTCAAGAACCAATTACCTTTCCAATGACCGTTGAGGGGCCATTGGTGGCAAGTTTTGTAGTCCCTGGTGATCGATGACAGGAACAACATTTTCTCCTATCGATTTAGCATCCTCGAATGTAGTATAACAATTATTTGACTTCTTTATGATAATACGAGCTGGAACATGCATCTTGTAGCCAATTCCAACACGAGATTCTTTCACCGTGAAACCCTTTTGCTTGAGCATATTTTGTGTTGGATTTAAACCGTGAACCTTTTCTCCAGTTACTTCGGGAACAAGCTTTCCAAGCAGATTCGAACTTTCCTTGGAGTATCCACAATTTGTAAGTATCTTGCAGGTTTTTTCACAAAAAAGATTGAGTGCTTGAAGTCTCTACATGTTCACTAACAGGGCCATGTGTTGGTCGCATAAAACCTTTCAGTATTGTTGTTTGTTCTATCGTAGTGACAGGAATTGTTAAGTCTTTGAAATTCAGATCGTCGATGTTACTTGACTTGGGAGCGTAGCAAACCACTGGAGTTTCTTTCTTGTTTGTTAGCAAACTCTTACTTTTCATACTCTTGCCTCCTTGGCCTTCTTTAGTTTTCATTTCCACAACAGCTGGTGAAAGAGATTCAAGGGCATTTTCCTTCTTTGGTTTATCCACATAGAACTTGGCGTCGGCGAAATAAGCTTCCACTCCGTTGAAGGGATTGTTATCACCTTCAACTTTCTTCACGACATCATTTTGGCAATACTTAAAACATTGGTGAAGATTTGATAGGACGACTCTATTCTCGTGAATCCAAGGCCGACCAAGAAGCATGTTATATGAAGTCTTCGCATTGAGGACGTGAAACAAAGCTGTTGATGTAAGGTCGCCGATGACAAGCTCCAAACGTATTATGCCAATCGCTCTTTGTCCATCTTGGTTAAATCCTTGAATCATTAGGCGGCTGGGAGATAGCTCATCAATCGTGATCCCAAGATCATTAACAATCCATAGTGGTAAAATATTGACGGCAGATCCTCCATCTAGTAAGATCCTCCTTACTTTCTTCTCTCGTGCATAGCTAGAAACGAACAATGGACGATTATGGGGTTTTGCATCGAGTAACAAGTCTTTGTCAGAGAAGTTGATAGTCGTCATGTTTGTTATTTCATTTACTTCTTGACTGGGTGTTGCTGAGAGTGTAGTGGACTCATCCTCATTTTCTTTGGGGAGCTCTTCGATAGTTGCGACGTTACATGAGGCAGCATACCAGTCATCTTCATCTTGTTCTTCAGAGTATCTATCATTTATGCAACCATCACATTTACAAACATCCCAGAAGCAATGACCGTCATCATCTTTGAACTTGTAAATAGGATTTCCTCGATAGTAGTAGGCGATTGGAACCTCCATGCTTGGTCTTTCCGGGGTGGATTCTTCAATCACTCGCTCTTTGTAACATAGAGCATAGTAGTCCCCATCAGTTTCCTTAAGCTTCCCAACTTGTTTATCATTGGCTTCATATCTTTCTTTAAGAGCTTGTTGGCATTCTTGACAAAGATCTTTGCAAGGCTCAGACGTATGCGGAATCTGGCTGATTTCTTCTATTTTGTACACTTCATCAGGAACTTCAGAGGCACTGTCAAAACTTGAGGATTTTCCAACTTCGTTTGCATTCGATTCTTCACCAAATTCATTGTTAGGGTGATTTTTAGGTGAAAATGGATTCACTTCTTGTGCTTTGCCATACTGGACGTAGTAATCGAACTTTCCAGATGATTCTCCAAGGAGGCCAATTTGCGGGTCTCCAGCTTCGTACCTTTCCTTGAACAATTGCTGAGTATTTTTCTTCTTATTTTTCTTCTTCCTAATATTTGGCTCTTCGTCTTCGTCGCACCATTCCTTCCATTGGTACTCTATGCAGTCCTCACAATTGCAGACATCGAAGAAACAATGGCTGTTCTCACTGAATTTGTATCTTGCCCCCTCTTGTTGATGCTGGTGGATTTGATTATTTTCCAAGGACATGAGTTCAGATTGTTGATGTTGATCTTCGGGAAGGTTTTCTACAATCACGTTCCCATTAGTTTTGTAGCCTTCATTTTGTGTTGAGTTTATAGAGGCATGTTCTTCAACTATGAATTCCGTTGGTGGGAAGGAGCCAAATTGGATGAGCATTGTTATTGGGTTGCGTACGCTTTCAACTGGAGAATCACTAATGAAGGTTGCATAATGAGCTTTCGCTTCATCTTCTTCTTCCAACAAAATCTTTCCTTGGCTGGCTAGCTGGACGATCTTTTCTTTCAGCACGAAACATCGATGAGTTGGATGGCTGAGTAGACGATGGAACTTGCAGTAATTTGTGTCGTTCACTTTATTAGCCTCTTCCGGACGATTCATTTCTGGGAGTTCAATCAAGTTGAGGGCCAAAAGTTCGTCTAGCATTCTTGGTATTCGGTATCTGGAAACGGGTATTCCTTCTCTTGCATTTCCTTCAGGGTGAGCCTTCTCTTTCCATTCCATTGATTGTCAAACTTTTTAACTTCGAATTTCTTCGTGCTTGTGTTAATCTTGGAAGATGAAGAGGCCTTTGGCAGACTAGCAGAAACAACGAATGACTCCTTTTTGTCAGTGTTTGAATGAGCCCTGCCCCATCTCGTGCTTTCGTATTTACTTTTTGTTTTATGTGACATTTGAATTGGCAAAGCTTGATCTTCGCATGTTGAAATGCTGAACTCTATGTCATGGGCTTGGCTTGCTAGTTCTCCAAAGGACTTCGGTTTTATTCCTTGAAGAATGTATCTCAATCCCCAATGCATGCCTTGGATACACATTTCGATGCCGGATGACTTACACAATCTATCTTTGCAGTTGAGGCTCAATCCCCTCCATATGTTGATGTAATCGGTGACAGGCTCATCATTCCATTGGCGAGTGTTGGTTAGTTCGATCATGCTCACTGTCCGGCGAGTGCTGTAGAAGCGATTGAGAAATTCATCCTTGAGTTGTTCCCCGCTGTCAATTGATCCAGGTGCTAAGTCGCAGTACCAATCAAATGCGTTGTCCTTCAATGTCTGGACGAATTGCTTTATGATGAGGTCTCCTTCTGTTCCAGCATTGCTGCACGTTTCTACGAAATGAGCTACATGTTGCTTTGGATTTCCTTTACCATCGAATTGCTGAAATCTTGGGGGTTGATATCCCGCAGGCATTTTCAAGTGCTCTATCCTCCTGCTGTAAGGCTTAACATAACTAAATGAGGAATGTGTTACTTCTTCGTAGCGTCCTTTTAACGATGCCAAGTATGAAATCCTTCAGTTGATCAACAAGAATTGAACCATCAGGAAGAACCTCTATACTTTTTCTCTTCCCTTTTTCTTTGCTTGAAGATCCTTTGACTTCGAATGGTTTCTCTTCATTTACAACGGTTTTGCTAGTCTGTGCCAGGAATTCCACCTTATTCATTAACATTGCAAATTGGGTATCTCGCTCTGTTGTTGCCTTCATGAGACCTTCTAGAGTTTTTGTTAGGATAGAAACTTGTTCTTCCAATGCCAATGTATTTGTAGTCATGGCCGGCATAATAGTTGAGTCAGAAGATCGCGGGCTGTTAAGTGGAGACTCCGAGTCTGAAGCAGTGACCCCATCTTTTTCATTGCCCGCTTGTTCACTTTTTCCTAGTTGTTCATATATGAATTTCGCTGCAGATTTTCCATCACGAGTGAGAGCCTCTTGAGGTCATATGCGTAGGTACTCTGCTGAGTTTAAGTTGCCCCCAAGTTCGATGTCTTTCGCGTGAGTTGGAGTTTCCATTGGTTGATCTAATGCTTGAGTGTCGGAAGACTTGTTGCTTCGAGTTCTGGTGTAAACGTTTGAAATCGTCCTCTTCTCGCCGATTAAGGAAGAATCTTCAATTACTTTGGAGGAGTCTTTCTTTGGAGCCATCAAATTGTTGGTTAAATTGATTTGATGAAGAGAAGAGATGAAAGGCAGAGAAGTCCCACCGGGTGTGCCAAAATTTGTTTCACACAAATTTTCACCAAGCGCTGAAGACAGGAAAAATGAATGCGAAGCAAAGTAAATTTTATTTATCAATTAATTTGCAGGTACAATCTCTGATAATTTCTAAAAGAAAATATAGAAATAAAAGTCATTTGATTCTCCTCTTCGAACAATTTGCAATGGCTCGAAATGCTATTGTAGACTCTTTGATGAATTTTGTTGAATTTGCTGAACTTGAGTAGAATTCTTCAGATTTGATGAAGAACTTTGTAGTTTTGTTGATTTCGTTGATGATCTTGACGCTCTTCAGATTTGGTGAAGAACTTGGAGATTTTGATCTAGAGAAACGTGTTTTTGCCTTTGTGTAGTCGTTCCTGAAGATCCAATGCCGGTTTGTTGTAGATTTCTTGGGTGGAGTTCTTCGGATTTGTTGAAGAACTTTGAAGACTTTGATTTGCAGAAATGTCTTGCTTATTGCTTGTAGTCGTTCCTGAAGATCGAATGCCGATTTGTTGCAGAATTTCTTTAGATTTGGTGAAGAACTTTAAAGACTTTGATTTACAGAAACGTCTTGCTTATTGCTTGTAGTCGTTCCTGAAGATCGAAGGCAGATTTGTTGTAGGAGGTCTTCAGATTTGGAGAAGAACTTGAAGATTTTGATCCGTAGAAATGCCTTACTTGCTGCTTTTAGACGTTATTGAAGATCGAATGCCAAGTTTATTGCAGATTTGTTGCAGACTTTGAAGGCGTTCATTGAGGCCGGAGTGTGCAGAGCTTCCCCTAGGAGTTGATCCCCTGACGTTTGTGGAGGAGCGGAGGTGATTCCCCGGCGGCCGTGGAGGAGCGGAGCTGATTCCCTGGCGTCTGTGGAGGAGCTTCTCTCTCTCTAGTCTTCAAGACTTTTTTTGATTGTGTTTAATTATGGCACCCCCACCCCTCTATTTATAGCTTTTGGGGTGGGCTTTTAATTGCAAGGACACCTCACTAAGTTTCGGCCCATTATCATAAAGGACCAACACTTGTCATTTGATTTAAATTTAGTATTTGTGGTTTGAAAACATTTTAATAAGTTCTATAATTTTAAGAAACTCTTCGTTTGCTCCATACTAAATGGGTTTTAACAAAATAAATACTTTTATTTTATTTTAATTTACTATCTTAATTTTATGTGATAATAAATTATAATTTATTTTCTTTTAAATTACTAATAACTTCTTTTCTAAACTTGTAGATTAGTAATCAATTTAATTTTGTTTAAAAGATACGTAGCGTATTTTTAGTGACAATAAATTTTACGTGTCAACAGTCCCGACATCACAGTGTGAATCTTGTGGCTCAAATGATTTGGAACCTCATCGGCAATTATGAGTGGGAGAGCCCATTGTTTAATGGTCCCAATCACCTCAAATTTTACCCTCAATTTTTGAAAGGTTAACCATAAGGGGAAGCTCAATGCTTTTAAAGTCGACAAGCAAAAGAGAACTTTCATTCGAAATATTGCTGAGAATAAGAAGGTCGATTTTTGAATGCTTAGGCATGACTAAAAGGGCTTCAGTATTTTGAAGGTTGACAAGGAGAAAATCGGGTTTTGAGCGCCTGAGGGCATCTAAAATGAAAACATGGTTCCCTGGAAGGCGCCATAAAAGAATAGTGGAGTCCATAAAGGGTAAGGATATCTTACAACTAGAAAACTTGGAAATTGTCACATCATACCACATCACTCTTATGGATGAAGAGGAACAAGTTGAAAGAGATATAGAAGAGACACCAGAAGAAAAAAAGGCACCAATAGGCGTCCAATCCACTATGGATGAGTTAAAAAAAGTAAATCTTGGCACACTGGATGATCCGCGACCAACATACTTAAGTGCACTCTTAACCGATAAACTTCAAAAGGACTATATAAAGTTGCTTAAGGAATTCAAGAATGTCTTTGATTGGAGTTATGAAGAAATGCCAGGGCTTGACCCAATAATAGCAGTCCACCACCTTGTGGTAAAATATGGAGCACGGCCAGTTAAGCAGGCTCAACGCAGATTTCGAGCAGAATTGGTTCAACAAATTAAGGTGGAAGTTAACAAGTTCATTGAGGCAGGGTTCATAAGAGAAGTCAAATATCCGACATGGATCTCAAGTATAGTTCCTGTCAAGAAAAAGAATGGCCAGATTTGAGTATTCGTTGACTTTTGAGACCTCAAAAATGCATGAACTAAAGATGAGTTTCCGCTACCCATAACCAAACTCCTGGTTGATGCTATAATTTGGCACGAAACTTTGTCATTCATGGATGGATTGTCCGGGTATAATCAATTATGCATGGATCCGTGAGATGAAGAGATGACCGCCTTTCGCATGCCTAAAGCTATCTACTATTAGAAGGTGATGCAATTTCGATTAAAGAATGTCGGTATGACTTACCAAAGAGCAATGCAACGGATCTTCGATGACATGCTCCATAAAAACATCGAGTGTTATGTAGACGACACTGTTGTAAAGACGAAATGGCACCATCAACACCTCGAAGACCTAGAGGCGGTTTTTAAACAATTACGAACCTTTCAGCTTAAGATGAATCCACTTAAATGCGATTTTGGGGTCACATCGGGAAAATTCCTCGGATTTATCATTCGCCAACAATGAATAGAAATTGATGAAACCAAGATCGAGGTCATTATGAAGGTACAATCCCCAAGAAATATTAACGAGCTAAGAAGCCAACAAGGAAAACTAGCGTATATTCGATGATTCATCTCAAATTTAGCAGGTCGTTGCCAAACTTTCAGTCGACTCATGAAAAAGTGGACCCCATTTGAATGGGATGAATCATGTGATAATTCTCTCGACACAATCAAGTCTTACCTAGTAAAACCCCTTGTGTTAGGAGCTCCAATCCTTTGAAAGCCTTTACTTTTATATCTTGCAGTGCAAGAACCGTCCATTGGAGGTTTATTAGCCCAAGAAAACGATACCAGAAAAGAGAATGCCTTGTATTATCTTAGTAGAACAATGACTTTATGCGAATTGAATTACACACCAATCGAGAAAATGTTTTGGTCTTGGTTTTTACGATAAAGAAGTTAAGGCGTTATTTTCAGGCCCATACAATTCGACTTATATCTAAAGCAAATCCGGTCAAGTAGGTTATGTCTAAACCAGTGTGGTTAGACCGCCTATCCAGATGGACACTTCTCTTTCAAGAATTTTAAATAGTATATGTTCCTCAAAAGGCTTTCAAGAGTCAGGTTCTTGCGGACTTACTTGCTGACCACCCAATGCCTACTGAATGGGAGATATCTAAAGACCTACCTAATGAAGATGTAATGTGTATAGAGGTTCGCCCGCCAAGGTAAATATATTTCGATGGAGCCACTAACAGTGAACGCGCTATCGCATGGATGGTGTTCCTAAGCCCAGAAGGAGGCATTTTGCCCTATGCTTTCAGTCTCACACAGAAATTCTCTAACAATATGGAGAAGTATCAAGCTCTCATATTAGTATTGGAGATGGTGTTGGATGCAAACAAACCAGCATATTAGGGTGTATGGAGATACCAAGTTAATCATAAATCAAGTTCTAATTGAATATGAGGTTAAGAAGCTAAAATTGGAACCATATCAAGCCTACGATGTGAACCTCATTTCATGGCTTGGTGATGTTACATTAGACCATGTTCCAAGGCAAGAGAATAAACAAGCTGGTGCCTTGGCAAAATTGGCATCCAAAATCGCCCTCCTGGACAAAGGCATGAGCATTCCAATATGTAAAAGATTGGTAATCCCTCCATAATTAGAAGATGAATAAAGAATTCCATAAAATAATTATGAGACCGTAGAGGAAGTTACAGCTCTTTCAGACTTTGAGATTAAAGAGAAGGACTGGAGGCAGTAACTTATCGATTACTTACCACATGGAAAGTTACCCGACGATCGACATAGGAAGATAGATGTGAGACAACGCACTACAAGTTTTGTCCATCGACGATCTTTTGAAGGAGTATTTTTACGTTGTCTTAGTGGAGAAGAGGCAAAGCAAGTGATGGAAGAAGCACATTCAGGAGTATGTGGCACTCACCAATCTGGTACAAAACTTCATTTTCGAATTAAAAGAATGGAGTACTACTGGCCTAGCATGATTAAAGATTGTCTCAATTTTGCCAGAAGGTGTCAAACTTGCCAATTTCATGCTAATTTTATCCACCGATCACATGAACCTTTACACCCTATAGTTGTGTCTTGGCCTTTTGAAGCTTCGGGATTAGATTCGATAGGGCCTTTACCAAAGTCATCTGGAGGTCATCTTTACATATTAGCAGCTACTGATTATTTCTCCCAATGGGCTGAAGCTTTGCCTTTGAAGGCTGTGAAGAAACAGACAGTGATAGATTTCATCAAATCAAATATCATTTTTATGTATGGAGTGCCACGCTACATCATCAATGACAATGGAACTCCCTTTTACAACAAATTGGTGACAAGTCTGTGCGAGAAATTCAGCTTCAAACAACATAACTCTTCCATGTATAAAGCGCCATCTAATGGGCTTGATGAATCTTTTAATAAGACACTTGCGAATCTGTTAAAGAAGTTAATGGCCAAGTCCAAATAAGATTGGCACGAGAGAATCAAGGAAGCTCTATGAGCATATCAGACAACATATCGAACATCAACTCAAGCCACGCCATATTCTTTGGTGTATGGTGTGCAAGTTGTCTTGCCTCTACAAATGTAAATTCCGTCACTAAGGATTGCCTTCCAAGAAGGATTAATACTTGAAGACAATGCTAGCCTTCGTCTCGAAGCACTCGAACAAAATAGGCTTGTAGCGCAACAAATGTTGGAATGTTATCAAGCTCATATGTTGAAATCATTCAACAAAAAGGTCAAGCGAAGGTCCTTCCAAAAAGGGGATTTGGTGCTCGCAGTAAAGAGACCCATCATCATGACATGCCGAATGGGAAATAAATTCTTGTTCAAATGGGATGGTCCGCACATAGTAACCGAATTTAATTCAAATGGTTCATACAAGTTACGCTTTAAAGATGTTTTAGAAATTGGGCCTATCAACAGAAAGTTCCTAAAGCGCTGCTACTCTTGAATAAATCGAAAACACTCCTTGACGCAAGAGTATAAAGTGCATATTACTCATCGCCCACATGAGTATAAATTTTGATGCACCAAAAAATGAAATATGTTTGACTTGATCATTCACGGGTACGTAGGCATCTTGAGGCTTGCTTCAAGTTCAGTCATACCAGCAATAAAAAAAGCCAAAAATATATATAAAAAAAAAAAAATGAACTTCCTTTGGATTGATCCTTAACGAGTATGTAGGCTTGCTTCAAGTTCAGTCATAACAATAACAAAATAAAAAAAATGAACTACGTTTGACTTGATCCTTCATAGGTACGTAGGCATTTTCAAATTTATTACAAGATCAGTCATAACATTTTAAAAAAAACATCCCATTCATCATATCTCAAAAGATAAAATTATTTAAAGAGGTAAGAAATGCTAGCAAGATAAATATTGAAAGGACAAAATGACCAAGTTTATTCATAATAGAGATCGTGCTAGTTACATCAAAGGTCGCTCAAAGAACCCTCAAACAAAAAAAGGGCAAACGAACAACGAAGCAAATCTCAAATCTAAGAAAACGAAAAGAAAGTGCAAGCTAAGAAAACAACTTCAAGTCTACAACTTCGTCGCGGTAGCTCTCTAAAAACATCGATACAAATCCCAAACCATTCTCGACATCTTCACTCTCGGTACACTTGCCTTCAAGCGTCGATAGTTCCTCGGCCACAACATCAATGTCGCATTGTACTTGAGATACCATAGCCCCCTCTTTCGCAAATGACAATTGCACGATGGCTTTTTCGGCTTCTGACTTCTCAATTTGCACAGTTATATTTGCGAGTATTTCTTCTTGATCAATGACATTGACCTTGTGTTTATCTTGCTCATCAATCATAGCTGCGGTCAGTATACTCTTCTCTTCAATGGACATTTTATCGATATCTCTGGAATTTGCCTCTAAACATGATAGCTTCTCACTAAATTCTCGAGCCCTTGCAAGCAAATCAAACACATTCCCCCTCACTAAGGATTAATCCATGACCTTTGTTTGCTTCATTGCATCAAGTATTGTTTTAGCAACATCCTCTAGAAAACTCAAGTTTTCAACCAAACACATGGAGAGTTTTTGGGTAAATTCCACCCACAAGGAGATGAGATACTTCTTCGCATCTTCCGGCCCAATAGCTTCAGCACCAACAAATAAAGAAGCGGAAGGGAAAATCATGGATGCAAGGGTCTCATTGATTTGAAGTACCTTCTCTAGCCCTTTATTAATCTTATTGAAAACATCGAGGGAAGCTGGACCTTTGACGGATTCATTCCTACCATTTGGAACTTTATCTTCTTCATTGTCAAGTAAGTCCGACATACGAAGTTATCATCCTGAAGACAAAACTCCACATGAAAAATGACATGCAAAAGCAATAGTCAAAAAGAACGATAAGAATACACTTAAGTACAAAATTTGTGTGAGTAAAATTCCCAAACGTACCCCATCTAAGAATGCGTCATTTGGTGCACCACCTATTGCAAGACCAACAACTTCTTTTTGAGGAACGATTGCCTTCACCTTATTACTCTGATGATGTTGTTCACTCTCGCTCAAGTTATCTTCTGGTTCCTCTTGAGGAGTAGAACGCTTTTCCGGTCAAAAATGTGTGACAGGAACTAGAGGTTTGACTTTTTTCTTTCAGAAACCTCGACTCCTTTAGACACATGCAGATCAGAAATGATTTTCTTTATAGAAGATATTATAGTATCTCGCCCGAAAAGTAGGTGGTTTCCATGCACTTTCTTCCACCAATCAACAAATGCACCAGTCTTATATGTCCTCAAGTCCGACATTAGAGACAGTATAACCGCCTTCGAATCACTGCAATCATTCATACTCGAGCACCAATGCTTAAAGCCCTCTTCAAGTGATGATTCTCGAATAGCTTTTACACCCGACTCGAATTGCACCAGTTGCCTAGACCTGAATTGTGGACCGAATCGATGAGCATTGTAGGGCTTTAATACAAAACCATCCCCACATCGCAGAGTTAATAAACATGGCTGAATAGCGAAAAATATTGCCCACTGATCGACACTTAAGGGTTTTTCTTTCAGAAAAGGCGCAAGAGATTGTGGTCTACTCTTAACAAACAAAGTCGCGTTCCAATGAATAGTATCACCATAATAAATTAACTCACAAGCATGATTGTCACCAAAAGATTTAGCCCCTCCTTAACTAGAATACTTAGTCATCATCGGGTAGTCTGGAGCCTGGGATATCAGGTAATAAGTATCGAAGTAATGGGCCATCCATGCAAGAACATAATGAACATGAAGGATGGCTTTTTACAAGCCTGGTGTTGGGGAGCTCGAAATAGTATTCATTCCTCTATATATGCAAGCCAACACCGGATAGGCGAGACTAATTTTCGTGTCAATGGCCATTGAGGCAGGGGTTTAAATGTGGTAGGATGAATATGAAGGTTGTTTCCCTCGGGAATAACAAAGGCACATAGCCAACAAGACAAGAATGCCACAAGATATACCTCCATAAACAGATGATCCGGGACACTAAGTGATGCAAAGGTCTCTTTAGCACCCAACGACCAACCTTTTCCCTTTTTTATGACACCACTTGGATTTCCATGATACTTGGGACGCTTTTCCTTGAATAGTGATTGTTGTGTGGGTTTGACATACCATAGATCACCCTTTAACCAAAATTCCACCCATTCAACCATAAATACATTATCTTTTTTGTTCAGAAGGTGAAAAGCCAAAAGCAAAAATCGACAAGCACAGGGTCTTGTCGGATTACTATCTTTGGACCGCAATTTATTGGGATAGGGGATGACCTCATAAAAAATTGAGCCAAATACCAGAAGACAACTAATGGCATATAGGTCCCAAAGTGAAATGGATGCCTCCCCCACTGAAGTGCGAAAAGAGTTGGTCTGGGAACACCACGACTTGCAAAAGGCACGGAAAATGTCGATTTCCTTCTCATATGTAAAAAGGGACGCATTGATAGCATCGTACAAATCGGCATCTCTCAAAACAGAACACTCATGACCCAAAACGTCTTCCAGCCACTCCTAATACTTTGGTATATAAGAAAATATGCTGAGTATGTTTAGATTTGGGCCCCACCTCGCCTCTCCATTGATGATACGTCGGCCAAGAGTGGTGTACGGTTGATTTTTGGGATCCTTTTTATCAAATGGTGACTCGAGGTACATCTCTTCGTATTTATCTTCGTGAGTTCATGCATTAACTCTGGGAATAATTTCTAACGCCGACCAAGGTTGGTCATGACGACCGGTCAACGGTGGATGGATGGTCAGCGATGTCGTTTTCCCGACTGTCTTGATGATTAATTCTTTTCGTCGCCATTTTCCTCTAGCTCGAAACTTGCCATGAAAATTTAAGTGTTGCAATAAAATTTGGTTAGTTGTAGATATTAAGAAGGGCCATTGAAAAATAGAGGTGGATGTTTTATATGGTCATAGAATAAGAAGAAAGCAACAATTCAAGAAGAGTCGAGCCAGTCTTCATGCTTTGTATGCACAAGGTAACAATATTGACAAAAACTCCAAAGAAGTTGGGTCATTAATGTCATAATTGTGATGACTTGTGTTCCGCCAACGTCAATAACAATTCTACGAACTCAAATTACAGCGCAAGCAACAACTCTAAAAAAAGACGAGCCAATCATCAAGTATTCCGGCGGATTGTAGGCCTTCGCAATGATAGCAACAATAAAAAAAGATCGAGCAAATCATTAAAATACTTTGGTGAGTTATAGGCTTAGTCAACGCTAGAAACAATCAAAAGATCGAGCCAGCATCAAGCTATCCTTTGAATTAAAATCAGTAGCATCAACGCTTGCAACAATCTAAAAGATCGAGCCAGTGTCAAGCTATCATTTGAATTAAAAATCAGTAACTTCAACGCTAGCAACAATCAAAAAGATCGATCCAACATCAAGGTATCCGTTGGTAAACTCCTTTTAAGTGATTTAAGGAAACTCTAGCTACATGCTAACAAAGAACTAAAAAAAAATATTATGTTTTTTATTAGTTGTTTTCCCTTAAGAGATTGCTAAGACTCTGTTCATCCTTACTTACGAAGAGGTTTGATCTAGCTCATTTTCTTTCTCCTAAGTAAAAAAAAGAACATGATACACGGTAATTTTACATAAAATGTTTTAATCTAAACTGGAACTTTTTCTCATAATACCTAAAAAAATCAACTAGTTTACCTTATTACTGTCCTTCGCGTTTTTTGTTTTTTTTAAAAGGGAGGCAGGGGAAAGTTCAAAAATAACTATGTAAAAAAAGATAAGAAAATATTATCTTCATTTTATTTATTTGTTTAGCTTTGCAGCATATACTACTTAATAAATATACACGTGTGTGTAGAAGTGTGTGCGCTATTATTTTGCCATGTTCAGCAAAAGGATAAAAGGAACAAATATGAGTTCAAGTAACTGATGGAGGTTAACATTTTGGGTTAGAACTCTGTAACGATTGTAATACACGCGGTCTAACCTAGAAATTAATGAGCAATTAGTGACCCTTGCAAGGGAGACAGTTAGGGTTTTCACCCGTCACTCCCAAGGAGCCGACGTGTGAGATAAGCGAGGAAATATACTGATAAGACACTATCAGGAAGATAATATCATAATAAGATAAAAGATAACATCAAATCTATATGAGAGATATCCCATAAAGATATTGTCTAACAAAAATATATATTACTTATCACACAAGTAAACAGAATCTCTTACGAGAAGTATAGTTTTAGCCTATCGGGCGAGTATATTCTTGAGTCCAAGAGGGAGACAATGCCAAGTGAAAAGGGGGTCTTCATCCCAGTTCATATATAGCAAGGATCGTGGCCCTCGGGGAAACCCTTCCTTGAGGAGGTCGGCATCAACACTCTTCCCCAAGAGCAAGTCAAATTCGGCGGATACACATGGAAAGATACATAGGAGATCATTATAATATATACGTGATAAGGCAAGAGATACATTATAATATGATAAGATATGATTGCCAAGATTATGCTACTCAAAGATTTAGTCCATCCACCTATATAAGTAGCTCATTAACCACGAAAAAAGCGATCCAATCTCTCCATATCTCTCTACATATATTGGGTCAAAGCATTAACCACGAAAAGGTGAAGAAGACCTACAACGAAAATTTACTATTGGGTCAAAGCACCGGAAAGTCCGTAAGCATGACAACAATGAAGATAGCGGCCTAGCCCTAGAAGAAAGCCATTTCATTGGTTCTAAGCTTTGAAACTGAGACTCATGAACTGGACCTAATTTTTAAGGTCCATCAAATGGCACCGTTCCTAAAAAAGAATCTAGTTTAAAAGCTTCAGGTTTACCCCGAGTAAAGAATCGGCAAATAAAACAGCGATCTTTTACGAAGTACGATGAAAAGTCTACAAGTTTGTAAGATGTTTTCGTTCCCTTAAAATTTATATTACTTGAATATTTTTACAGTCTCGTAGTATTCAAATTCGATTTAATAACCTATTTGGTTGAGCAACAAGTGATTATATGCAGTACACTAACGAATTGGTTCATATGCATGTTATATTAATTTTCTTAAAAGTCAACCCTTTGTATAATTTTTTACTGTGCACAAATTCACTATCATGCCGCATGTTTGGATGCAACGATTGTGTGTGTACTGATTGGCTCTTTGCCAACGATTCCCTTTTTAGGATAATTGCAATTATTTATGCTAGTCAAGTTTTAGCTACCCTCATAAGGGAAAAGTTGCCTATCCATCCATTCACGCAGATAGGGGAAAGATGAGGTGAGTAGTAAATAAGATTCACAAAATAGTAAAACACAAAAGAAAATCACACCAGCATAGCCATCGAAATGTTCAATACTCTTCCTCGGAAGCGTATCACTCCTATTTTCAAGTGCCTAGCCTTATTGGGAGAGGCCTGGTCATAATTTATTCACGACCCTCGCCGCCCAAGACTGGGGCTAGCGGGGAGCGTGAAATGAAGCATCTAAATTCAATGGTCACAAAGATTCTCCAAGGACAATGTCTCATTATCTAGAGGTCTCGACATGAAGTAGAAGAGTCACGTGAGTTACACTTGAACCTCACAAAGGCAACCATGCTAATCCGAAACGACTAGCCATGTTTTATGCATATTTCGCATAACCTAAAGCATAATCACCTTGATTGAACCATCAAAGAAATTATGAAATCACGAAAAGAACAAAAAAGTTCATGAGAAGTTCAAAGGGTCATTCGAAATACAACTAAGAGACGAGACTGATGATAGAACTTGACAGAAGGGGTAGGAAATTCGAACTGCGAAAGTCCAATTCTCCCACTCCCACAGTTGGGGAGCTGTTGATGGAGGTTGAAATTTAGTGTTACAACTCCGCAAAGATTGTAATACACCCGAATAGGTGGACAACATTCGAGTCTGAAGAAGGGGTAGGAAATTCAAACTGCGAAAGTCCAAATCTCCCACTCCCACAGTTGGGGAGCTGTTGATGGAGGTTGAAATTTAGTGTTACAACTCCGCAAAGATTGTAATGCACACGGTCTAACCTAAGCATTAATGAGGAATTAATAACCCTTATGAGGGGGACAGTTAGGGTTTTCACCCGTCCCTCCCGAGGAGCTAACGTGCGAGATAAGCACAGGAAGATACTAATAAGACACTATCAGGAAGAGAATATCCTAATCAGTTGAGTTTTCCATTCAAATGACATTTATACCTTACTCAACAATTACCTCTCCTTCGATTAGATTTTCCTTTATTCCTATAAGAGGGATTCACATGGGTCGTGGGCTCAAAACTGCACTTGCTTAGCTTCACAAAACAGTAATCTTTTAGATTCAAACTTTGAATGCTCAACAACCTCTCAAACTGTACATCGGTGACACATGACTCAAACTCCTTCAAATCAACGAGCTCCTCCATAGCTCTAACTATGGGATTATCCTCAAGCTCCATGTTAATGTCCTTATTTGCATCGAATCCTACCAAATGATCTTCATTGTCCTCAAACAATCTTACGAGCTCTTTAACAGCTCTTTATGCACTATCTTTTTCTCATACTCATTTTCAAGATCCCCTAACATGGTTGGTTCATCCATTTGGTTTCACCGTCCTTTTAACTTAAGCAACAACATGTGGTTTTCGATTAATTCCTCTCCCACGAGCTCTATCTCTTTTGATCAGAGATGCGGTTGTATAGGTTGGACAGTTGATTGCCGCTTTGGCTCAAATTTGAATAGTGGTTTAAGAGATGGTTAAGATAGTTAAGGGTGCGGTCTCTTATGGGTAGGTCGGAATTTATGTAAAGATAAAGGATGAGGGTGAGATTGAGGTACAACTTCTTGCTCCTCTTTCACTGTTCGATTTTCTTCCATCATTCTCGTATTAGCACTACCAACATTATCGATCTTATTTTCATTTCATCTTCCTTTTCTACTTCACTACACATTCTCACAATAGATTCACTTACCTCGCCTAATTTCGTCTTTTTAGCCTCTTCAACTCTGTTCATCCTTTCATTCCACGCTTCTAGCATCGTTTCTTGATCCTCTTCGGATAACATCATCCAGAGCTTCCATCAACAACGCCTCTGCAAGATTGGTATCTCTCACGCACTTGTAAGGTGGTCTATGGGATCAGTTCTATTGGTTTGAGAACAAACTACGTTAGGGTTTCTTTAAGAACTCATGTTGAGTTGAAAACTCAACACATATGATCAATAGATGAGAAAAATTAATCTCGGATTTTCTTGGGTAATTCGACTTAAGCCATTGGTGACACAACAAGGAGTTATTGGGGTCATTTAACTCTTATTAGTTTGCTTTTCAGAATGGGACTGTTCTAAAAAATTGAAATTTAAGTATTTTTTTTATTTTAAATATTCTTAAAAGGCTAATTAAAAATTAATCAAATAAAATAGTTTTCATATTTTTTTCCTTTTAAAAGATAACCAAATTCTCAAAATCTGGAAAAAGATTCCTTTTTTAAAAAAAAATAAATAAATAAATAAATAATAATATTTAAAATATATTTTTTTGGGTTTTTTTCTAAAAAAACAAAAAATAACATAACCTGATTCTTAAAATCAGTAAAATATATTTATTTTTTAATTTTTAATATTAAATAGTTAAATAATAATACTAAATAATAAAATAAATAATAATAATAATAATAATAAAAATAAATATATAATTTTTTACTTTTGAAAAATAACTAAGATTCAGTTTTTCTATCCAAAAAATTTCTGAATTTCTGAATTTTTTCTATTTTTTTTATTCTTTTTTAATAATTAAAAAAAGTAATTTCTTTTTATTTTTTTAGGATAACTACCCAATTCTTTAAATCAGGAAAAATAATTTTTCTTTTTTAATTTATAAAATAATAATTAATTACTTAAAAAGATAATTAATTAAAAAAATTTCTAATAGTTTTTTTAAACCTCATTCTTCAAATCAGAATAAAATATTATTTTTGAAGATTTTATTTCCAAAATATATGGTAGTTTGCAAATATTATATAAAATAAGGAAATAATTGGAAAAGATCAAATATTTCCTATATCTCCAAATAATATATACTCAAAAAGGTAAGAATATCTACCAAAATATTATAATAAATATAATATATATAAAATACGGATTTCTTTATAATATACCATTTGCCAAAAATAATTTTTTAACCAAAACAGGGTTTTTAAGAAGATAACGAATTAAATATATAAAATATTAAAATACCACTTTTTTTATAAACTGATTCTTTAAATCATTATAAAATATTGCAATTTTTTTCATGTGTAAAAAGCTATTTAATTAAATTATAACTACTTTAAGTAAATTAAACAAAGGAATAAATATAAGGCAATTAATCTGACAATAAAGGGTGATCCAAATAAAGGGAGAGATTCAGATTAGTAAAATAGCATATCTGATCTAAATCAAAGAGAGACTGATCCGAATCAGGTTTATTCCAGAATACTTGTTCATACAATTTTAATTGAATTCGCAATTCCAAAACTCAATAAACACAAAGTAAAATTAACTTAACTAAATAAACAATTCACAACAACGATGGAACTATATTTTTGTGTGCTTAAATATACTAAAATTATTTTAAAAATATTCCCCGCAACAGCGCCAAAAACATGACCGGTATAAAAGCGTGTTTATAAAAATAAATTCTTTTCTTACCTAGAAAGAGCACTATGGTCAATTGTATTAATAAAATTTATAATGCGTAGCAAGTACGAGTTCCCCCATGTGATTATGTAAAACAATTAAAATACATTTAAATACAAGTTTTTCTAGGTTTTTTTAATCAACGATAAAGCTAGCGCTATTGTCGTTTTTTTATCTAGACTAACAAACATAAGAATAACACATCAACAAGGGTTGTCAATCCCAATTTTTAGTTATTCTACAAATAAAATCTATGCTAAAACAATAATGAAAATCAGAAAAATAAATAAATAGGAAGAATCTTAAGTTATGTAGAAGGCGAAAGCACCTGTTAATCTCAACAAAAGTAAGAAGGATGATACTCATGAGGGTGAGCCATTATAAGCAAAGAAGGGAATAATAATAAAATGACTATAATTAAATTAAGAGAGAGAGTATAGAATTACGAGTTTCTGTTCGGAGGTACAGCCTCAAAAAATTACAACAATTAAGCTTGTATTTATATTGTCTTGCTCAGAAATTTCTAGAACCTAAACCCTAAAAATCTCTTATCCGAATCAGAGGTGTCTGATTCGGATCACCCTCTGTTGACCAATTGGGATGTGACACGTCATTAATTTTATGGCGGCGGTGGGTGTCTGATTTGAATCAGAATGTCTTATTCGGATCAACTGGCGTAGAACAGACTTTTATTCCCTTTTTGTCGTGATTTATTATTTTCTCCCCAATTCTTGCTACTTTGACCGAATATCAGTTCCATATCCTTTTCTTTTAGGTCATTTAACTTCTTCAACTTGTATATTGAATCATTTCATCTCAATTCTTCACATAAATGCACCTAAAAAGTGCAATTTTCACTCATAATAAATAAATAGTTTCAAAATACATAAAAACAGTAAATTGATATAAAAATGCCTATTAACACATCATAAATTTGGATTTAATATCATAATAAATGCCTAAAAATGACAGTTTATAAGTCAAATCATTGGGCCTCTATGGAGCCAGTTGAACAGATGGATTCGTCATCCAACCGAGCACCAATGAAGTCAACCGCATCCCAGCAAAGGTAGCGATGAGAAAGAAGTCAAGCACAGAGTGAAGCAAGAAAAACATCAATCAGCAGGCATGAGCAGGGCTCCTCAAACACAAGGTAACTTAGGAGGAAACTTCACGGATCCTCGTCAAATACTTAATAGATATGTTGCGGTACGTCGGAAATGCCTTGAGCCTGAGAGTGGGCGAAAACGAAAGAACGCCGCAAAAGACTCATCCCCCTCCTAACTCTCTGCAGTAGAATGGCAATAGGGTAGCCTAGGCACCACCCCGGTTTAACCAACACAGGGATGCGACCAAGGACACCCAGAAAATGGAGGACACGGCCCTTCCCGACTCGAGAAGCCTTACCCGCCCAGAAGTCCTCACAGACAATATGGACATCAGAGCAATTACCACGAGGGTGTTTTCTGGTACATGTGTCACAGAATGTTACCATTGACACAAGTCGACCCATTTAGGATAAGTCCCAGATACGAGCGTCATAACTCGGAGGATTTCAACAAAGAATATCATAGACAAGAGTCACATGGACAAATACTTGTAAAAGCAAACCAAATAGAAACCCAAAACACAAACATAATACTCCCCGGACCTCTAATCAAATCCCAATAAAATTTACACCAACTACAGTACAACAGAACCCTCAAAGAAACGTAAAACAGCAACGCTTAATGCTGCAAGAGCACTGATGGAACCCCCCTTCCTTCACCAAACAATAACCAATCAAGAGTAGCAGCACCAGACCAGGAAGTCCCTGGCAACGCGTGTGGAGTAAATATAACGGCTTCAGATGACTTAATACTAACACTAGAAAGCTTGCTACAAATGTTGCATCAGTTGGTTGGCCAGGGACAAGGAGATTAAACTTTGCTTTAAGTCAGAACTTCAACGTGTTTCCGGGGAATATGGATGTGAAAGATGTCGAAAGAGCATGAGAAGTTTTCCTAGGCTGCCCGTGAATACATGAAATAAATGATCTCGAGCTCCCGAAGGCATTCACACTATCTCCTTATGAAATCTGTTTAAAAAAGCTTACTTCGTAGTATAGAATCAATTCAAAGCTCGATAAAAAGCGCGATTCAAAGTTTTAAAAAACCTTTAAAAGCTCGCGTTTTTGCTTTTTAGATCGCTAAAAGTTTATGTTTTTTGCGCTTTTACCATATTTATTGCAAAAACTCTTTAGTTAAGTTTTCACTTTTAAAACACTGCTTATGTACTATACGAATGGAAAACTTGTCCGATTGACCACCTGTAGTATTACAAAGCTAAAAGATGACACAATGGGGAACAATGATACAATCATGTGCAAATTCTTTAAGTCAAGCCTGGGCTCAACACCTCTTCGGTGGTCTCAAGAGCTTCCCAAGAATCCGATTAAGCAGTGGCCAGACCTATGGCCTTCGTTCTATCAGAAGTTCTCTTCACAGATGACGAAAAGAGCAAATGTTGATATCTTGTTAAAAATGAGAACAAACTCAGGATAGAAGATGTATGATTATTGCATCCGATTCAAAGAAGAATTCTGCCAAGTTCAGGGGTACTCTTCAAAAATAGCCACCAAAAACTTCAAAAACTCCATCCCACCAGACCATCGCGTGTATAAAAAATTTATCGGGGTTGATTTATTTTTTTGCAATGTTGAAGGTTGATAAGAGCTTTGAGCAGGGGAAAGGTTGAGTAAAAATTGAGTTCTATCAACATATTGCGAACAATTTTATAGAATTTAATACATTTTCGAGGTTAATTTTGTAATCATTGAAATTTGTGTACCGGTATGAATTTCAAAATCATCATCAGAGTTGGTCATTTTTAGAGAGTAAGTGGGTTGAATGATCGAGAAAACGTAAAGGTTGTGTGTGTTTAGAATGAAAATGGGTGTGGGTTTATATAGGGAGAAGTAAGGGTAAAATTTTAATTTTCTAAAATAAGAGGGACGTATTAAAAATTAGTCGTTATGACATTTAAAGTTTGAAAAAGTCAAACTAGCCGTTTTCTAGCCCTTAGGGACTAATTTTAAGCTTCTAACACTTTAGGGGAAAAAACAAAACTAGTCGTAATATAGCCATTACAGAGACTTAATTAAATTCCAAATAATATAGCCAATGAGAGTAAATTTTAGCAAGTCGGAACTTTTTGTCTCCCCTAACATTTCTCTTCAACATGTGAATGGTTTTAGTAATCAATGTTGTCACGCCCCAAATTTACAGAAAACCCGGGACGTGATTTTAAAAGAAACTAATGAGAAAAAAAAAATGAAAAACAAGACTTCTGGTCACCCAATTTTAACACATATTACACGAAAACAGCTCAGAACATCTACAATATATATATACATACAAAACGACACCAACTCGATCTCAAGTGTTGTACTACCTCGTACACGCCAAACCGTTCCTCCTCGAGTCCCGCTCGAAAGCTCAAAAGCTCAAAAGCTCATCCTGGCCTCCCAATCTGGACCCCCCGGCTATAAAAGACAATAAAATAGAAAAGAAAGGAACAGCAAAGCAAAGGGTGAGTCAACTAAACTCGCTACATAAATCTCTACGCTAAAATTATAAAACTAAGAAATACAATATTAAAATCTTTAATATAAAAGCTTCATCTTGTTATTTCTACACCACCACGAAACTTCTGAACCTCAACTACTAACGCCAAGTGGCGTGACTCAACCCACAACAACCCACGACTCAAATGTGTATAAAGTCGGAATCACAATGCCGGATCACTCCTCAGATCCCGGATCACTACTCAGATCCACATATAGAATCAACTACTCATGAAATCTATACGCTGGCTAACACCTCCACGTATGGCCATACGTGTTGTCGTATATCCGGTGGACATCAGGCCCCGCACGGATACAACGTGGGCACGTGATCCCTAAAAAAAATGTAAAAGACCGACAACAACAACCGACTGACAACTCACAACTAAAACAACACATCTACCTCCAACCCCACTTCAACTCCCTATTTTTCTACATTTTAACTGTAAACGGGTGCTTATACACTTTAAACCGTAATCATAGTAAATACTCAACAAAAGTTGCAACAGTTTCACTATTCATTCGAAAATCAGCTCCAATATCATAATAAAATAATGATATTATCAATCTAGATAATAGTAATTAAATAGCATAATTTATTCTACTACTACTGGATGTCGGAAACATAAAAAATCAGCTGTCAAACAATAATTAGCATAATATCAACTTAAATAAAATATAATAAGCAAGCGTAAGCACGTATATAACGGGCTTAGTAACACCCCTTTTTAGTACCAAAACGGTACCTCAATTGAAGCTAACAAAGGTTGGACAGCTGGGTTGCGATGAACATGCAACGAAAGGAGTAAAACTACTCACGCCTTGCCTCCAAACCCAGCTTAAACCCGCCTTAAAAGAGTTCCACTTCCACTCAGTACCATCCTCCTTAACAACCTTCCTCGGTGAAATCCCCCAATAACTTATCACCGCCTTTTCACCACCTCCGTTTCCACCTCCAGCAGTAGCCGATCCTCCCTCCTCTTGCTTCTCCCTTTTCGCATCGATCATCACCGTGCTGCAGTTTCTAACCAAAAATCCCTTCCACGTCATCTCCTCCACGTTCCAGAACGTTCCGATAACAACAGTGGGAGCGGAAAAGAGGCGGTTGGCCACCGCCGATCGAAGAACAGTGCGGCTCATCATCTCCGGTTTATACGGAAACCACAGAATATGCGTTTAGAGGATATTTGTTAATTTGTTTTTTTTTTTTTTTTTAAAAAGGCGGTCAATTTATGTGGGGAGCATATATATAGGTGTTTTTTGTGTGTTTTCTCTCTCTGTATAGACATATATATATCTATATCAATATACATACTTATCATAATTATGTATGAAGAGGTGAGATGAGAACAAAAGAGTGGGTCCCATTTATTCTCATTTTTTTTTTTTTTGTACAATAACATTTATTTATACATATCACATTATAAAATATATATTAAATTACAGGGGTATTACACCCTCCCCTACTTAGAAGATTTTCGTCCTCGAAAATTAAACGTGTACCAACACTGCTAACTAACTTCAGCTCTTCTTTATCTGACTCGTGAGATTGAGCATATACGCGCACTTGCGACAACTGACCTTGTGAAATACCGTCACGCCTCCCATGATAATCACCTCGTTACTGAACCACTACTCGCGAAGACTATTAGACCGGTTAGTAAGCGAATACACTCCACAAGCAAAATATATATATACAAACAGAAGCACTCAAAACTACACATGACACATCAAAATGACCACCAACCTTCACAATTTTTTTTTTCTACTTTTGTAACAACTATATAAATGTTATCAATGCATACAAAATTTCTATACTCATTCATCCCCGACATATAAGAAAATTCCAGGTTTATCAGTCAGAAAACATTTCAAAACCAATACTTTCTTTTTATACATCTCAACGCCAGCATGAATACCGGTAGCTAGTCGGACTCACGTGTTCGTCAATATAAAAAAAAAAACCTAAAACCTTCCATTTGAGTGTTATTCCGGACTAACTCTCAAATGAAAATTCTTTTCAACCCTTTTTCATTCCTTCAAAAACTCATATGTTCTACAAGGAGACACATTCATAGCAAGTACAGATGCCCAATAAATAAGTCAACACATAACAAATTGCAGTTCCTTCGGTTCCTGCCTATGTTAGCACAGTATGCATAAATAAAAGTTAACCAAACTTCAGTTAAATCATCCATCAAACAAATTATACGCACGCCCTTGTGAAACACCGCCACGGCCTCTACCATGATTACCACTGCCGGCGAAGACGATTATACACACTAGTAGACAATAAGCTCACATGCAAAGTATATATATATAAAATAAAAGCACCCAACGACACGGGACATATCAAAAAGATCACCAATGCAAACATGTAGATATTCAATTTAGCTCAACTATTTTTTTATGCTCTTCTCAAATTCAGATGATTTTTACACACGATTTATTGAGTACAGGAACTTCAAATTTTAAGTATACACGGAAACAAGATTTATGCCATTCAAATATTTACGCAACATCAAAATTACCAATACATGCACATGATACATTTATAAGAGAGATTACCAACACAACAGAACCCCAAATGCGATCTTCGAAACTTACAACAAATTTACTTAACCAAGACAAATCCTCCATTTTCTACCATTTATATGGTTTCGATTTTAAGTAAAGAAATTTCACATGGTATATAAACTCATTCCCTAAGAGTATATAAACAAATAAAAGCAGTTCAACTACACCACACGTCAAAATCACAATTTAGTAATCTATAAAGTTTTTAGCAAAAACGAATGGTTATAAAAACTAATCGTTTTCTTCTTTCCTTCGCTTTATATATATATTAACTCATTTACAAACATCGGTGGCCAGTCGATACCCGATAGGCATTTCAATATTAAAAGAAAAACAAAAATTCAATTCCACTTAAAAAAAAGTTACTCATGACTAATTGCGAAACAACATTTGAAGTTTGCACCATTTTCCAGAAAGACTTGCAATTTTAAAATAACAATTATCTACAGCATATCTTACAGTAAACAAAACAGGATTTGCAACATTATCATTGTGAGTTAAATACTGCTACTATCTTCAAACGTGTGTCAAACATTACTAGAAAAAAAAAAATATAGTACAAACATGATATAATACACAATACACACAAACATGATATAACAAATCAAACTCACATCAAACAGGTTTAAAGTACATGCCCACACCCAGAACATGACAAAAACACAATCCCGAATTTCGGAAGCGAATCATGCACACTCTAAATCAAGTAAGAAACATGAAATACACACACCTGATCATAGTAAACATAAACGAACATATAAAATACACAGCAGACCAGTTCCCCTCTTCGAGCACCCGAACTATGAATGCTTAGATGGATACCATCAGTACAGTCCTACCGGATACATATAATCAAGGAAAATTCTGGATAAGGTTCAACTCCAGAAAAAAACCCTCCTCCTTGGTACGATTCTTCAAAATTTAAGCTGCTAAACCCACCCAAGAGTGTCATAAATACTGAATCACAACGTTAAAACAATAAACATCGAACAAATTTTGGCCAATAAACTATAAACTTATTCTGAAAGCCTAAAACGTCATTAATAACCAGTCTTAAGAAAAACTACCTAGCACATAAAAAAATTGACAAACCAAGATCGTCCATGAACGCACTGTTTGTCACCCTGCACACAATAACCACAACACAACAGCAAAGAAGATGATGAAAATTAATTAACAAAGGCACCGAAACCGAACCTCCATAGTGCAACTTATATAATCCTATAATCAAATTCTCATCGTTTCCTGATTTAGATGAACACCACCAAAGGACCTAAACGCAATCACAAACAAATACCATTCCCAGATTAAGCAAATTCCAAGCAAGAAACTGCTTTGTAATAATCTTAAAGAAGATGAGTTGAATCAAAAGTCAAAACTGCGATCAAATTAACCCTATTTAACATAGATTCACACGTGTAGCATCTCCATCTTGGTCCTATATCGATATCGGGATTAAACCAAAAACCTCCATAGCCCAATTCATATGATTTCACATGCTAATCCCCATCTATCGAAAAAAAAAAAAACTTAGTCAGAGGAAATAATCACCCAGAATTATGCAAATTCATAGAAGAAACATGCTTCTTGGGAAAACCTAATAATGATTGAATTAAATCAAAATTGAGGAGGAGATCGAAACAAAAACCTCCGTAACACAATTCACATATCATAATTTCCGTCTTGGATTATCTAACCACAAACAAGATCCATCTGCAAGCAAACAATACCAACCGGCAACTAGTGACCAAATAAATATGAATACATGAGAAGAGAGTAGAGATGAGCTAGAAATGCAGAAGTTGTTCTTTCACTCTCCAAATCTACAAAGATAAATAGAACTTCCAATCCGAATGATCATAAAAATCCTGGAGAAAAACTTTAGCCAAAACAAACACATCTAGACAGCACAAAAGGAAAATCGACAAAATGAAAGAAACATAATTAGGAGTATATGCCTTCAAAACAATCCTGTCGGAGTATCTTAATAGTGTTATTTTGCTCACAGTACAAAGAGCCAACAATAAACTCATTAATAGTTGGAATTTAAAATGAAAATGATGTTATAGCAACTCAAAAGAGGGCAAATAATCAAACACCATAACAAACAATATTTGCAAATTTATTATCCTCCTATCTCATAGATAAGGTAAATGGAAAAAAAAAAAAAAAAAAAAAGGAAATAACAGGAGCGAGGAAAATTAGTTTAATATATTCCAATTCCAATTCCAATACAACAAATATTTTGCTTATATCCTCCTAATACTTACAAGAAAGTCCTGACCATGTATAACTAAGCTAAAGGGGGCAAAAAAAAAAATACTCCCACCACCTAATAAGAACAAAATCAGATAACTCGAAAAAATATACCGAGTTTGCAAAGGTAAAGATATAGGAAAATAAACACCTCTGAAGTCTTCAGAAATCCATATACTAGTGCACTTCTCTTCCTACTGATAACTTGAAAGGAATCAGATTCAAACAAATAGCATGTTATGTTTGTAGATTGTGGATGACATACCAGATAATTATATTTCTCTCCATCAACACTATCACCAGAAACATCAACTATCTACACAAGATCTCCCGCAAAGTCAATGCAAAAATGCACTTTGCCACACTGCACACAATAAAGAAGAACACCTAGCTCCACCTCCCGGTGCTTGGACTCCTACCGCCACTTCATCTCCCGCAGCTCTACAGGTTAGAAAACAGATGCGATAAAGAGTTCAAATAATATTAAATAACACCACGACTCCGTTACCCTAACAAGCGTCTACTAATGCGCACCTAGCTAAACCCAAGGCCTCATAAAACTATTAACCAGGTTCGCTCTGATACCAAGCTGTCACTCCCCAAATTTACAGAAAACCCGGGACGTGATTTTAAAAGAAACTAATGAGAAAAAAAAAATGAAAAACAAGACTTCTGGTCACCCAATTTTAACACATATTACACGAAAACAGCTCAGAACATCTACAATATATATATACATACAAAACGACACCAACTCGATCTCAAGTGTTGTACTACCTCGTACACGCCAAACCGTTCCTCCTCGAGTCCCGCTCGAAAGCTCAAAAGCTCAAAAGCTCATCCTGGCCTCCCAATCTGGACCCCCCGGCTATAAAAGACAATAAAATAGAAAAGAAAGGAACAGCAAAGCAAAGGGTGAGTCAACTAAACTCGCTACATAAATCTCTACGCTAAAATTATAAAACTACGAAATACAATATTAAAATCTTTAATATAAAAGCTTCATCTTGTTATTTCTACACCACCACGACACTTCTGAACCTCAACTACTAACGCCAAGTGGCGTGACTCAACCCACAACAACCCATGACTCAAATGTGTATAAAGTCGGAATCACAATGCCGGATCACTCCTCAGATCCTGGATCACTACTCAGATCCACATATAGAATCAACTACTCATGAAATCTATACGTTGGCTAACACCTCCACGTATGGCCATACGTGTTGCCGTATATCCGGTGGACATCAGGTCCCCGCACGGATACAACGTGGGCACGTGATCCCTAAAAAAAATGTAAAAGACCGACAACAACAACCGACTGACAACTCACAACTAAAACAACACATCTACCTCCAACCCCACTTCAACTCCCTATTTTTCTACATTTTAACTGTAAACGGGTGCTTATACACTTTAAACCGTAATCATAGTAAATACTCAACAAAAGTTGCAACAGTTTCACTATTCATTCGAAAATCAGCTCCAATATCATAATAAAATAATGATATTATCAATCTAGATAATAGTAATTAAATAGCATAATTTATTCTACTACTACTGGATGTCGGAAACATCAAAAATCAGCTGTCAAACAATAATTAGCATAATATCAACTTAAATAAAATATAATAAGCAAGCGTAAGCACGTATATAACGGGCTTAGTAACACCCCTTTTTAGTACCAAAACGGTACCTCAATTGAAGCTAACAAAGGTTGGACAGCTGGGTTGCGATGAACATGCAACGAAAGGAGTAAAACTACTCATGCCTTGCCTCCAAACCCAGCTTAAACCCGCCTTAAAAGAGTTCCACTTCCACTCAGTACCATCCTCCTTAACAACCTTCCTCGGTGAAATCCCCCAATAACTTATCACCGCCTTTTCACCACCTCCGTTTCCACCTCCAGCAGTAGCCGATCCTCCCTCCTCTTGCTTCTCCCTCTTCGCATCGATCATCACCGTGCTGCAGTTTCTAACCAAAAATCCCTTCCACGTCATCTCCTCCACGTTCCAGAACGTTCCGATAACAGCAGTGGGAGCGGAAAAGAGGCGGTTGGCCACCGCCGATCGGAGAACAGTGCGGCTCATCATCTCCGGTTTATACGGAAACCACAGAATATGCGTTTAGAGGATATTTGTTAATTTATTTTTTTTATTTTTTTACAAAAAGGCGGTCAATTTATGTCGGGAGCATATATAGGTGTTTTTTGTGTGTTTTCTCTCTCTGTACAGACATATATATATCTATATCAATATACATACTTATCATAAGCAAGTTATGTTTAAGACCATCAACAAGCAATACATTATCAATAATAACATTTGGTAGTTTAGAAATACTATCAATACCGATGATTTTACCCTTGCTATTATCCCCGAAGGTCACAAAGTGATGTGCCCGGGATGCTAAGATGTCGGTAAGTCACTGAATTTTAGGAGAACTCAAGAGAGAAACCAACTCTTCGTGTTTGATAAGCCGAAGGCGCCACAAACAAGATGGGTTGGGGTTCTAATGAAACAAGCTTGATAAGCCCAAAGGCGCCACGAACAAGTTTCGTTAGGATGATTCACCACACTCCGGAGAGAGAGGAAGGGGAGTGATAAGAATCGGGGTTTAACTCGCCACTAATAATCTGAATTCCACAAATTGCAAGATAAGAGTATAGAGAAGCAAAAAGCTTAATTTTTTATATCACTCTAGATATCTTATAACTTGATACATGTGGCTTTATATAGAGCCAAAAATGTCATACTTAAAGATAGGATAAGATCAACAACTTAGATTACATGAATCTAGTTAGATACCTGCATAGAAACCCTTTACACTTATCTATAATATTAATTAATGACTTTGACCACTTAGAATCAATGAATGTGTAGATTCATGAATCGGATTATTGCGCTTCTCGAAATAGATAAGATTCGACGTATTGGTAAAGTTGCTGTTCAAAGCTATTAAATGAGCTATTTCATTTGTCATTAGCAGCTCATTACCTACTTCGAGCTTCTTAGATTTTGAACGAGTAACCGGACCCATATGAGGAATATTTAGCTTAGCATCTGAATCTAACACAACATGATGCACATCACAAAGCTTCCGTCTTTAGGTGCTAGAGTAGTAAATTTCATTTTGTCTCCCGTCATATGCCTTGAGCATCCACTATCCAAGAACCACTTGTCCTCGTTAATTTTTTACCTCAAGCATACCTAAAAAACAAAATGATCTAATCCACTTTTGGGTCCTTGAGGATTAGTGCCTCGACCCTTTGAAAACCAAACCAAGTCATTTCTATTCAATTTATATCTATAAGGGCAATAGACATAATCTTCACAGTGATCACAACGGTTGCAAGTAAGACATTTAACATGCACACTTGGTTTCATAAAACGATTATAAACTAAGTCATTTTTATGCAAGTTATTTTTACGAGAGTAACTTGGTTGTCTATTTTCATTTTTAGTCATTGGTTTGGTGAATAGATTTTTATGTTTTGCCGTTAGAAGTGGGTTGTACCCTACACCGGTTTTATCATAAGCGTCTTGTTGAGAAGCCAATATAGTACTTAACATTTTACTTCCTTTAGCGAACTTAGCAAGAGTAAGTTCGGCGCTATCTGCCTTAAGTTTACATGAACTAAGGTCATTTACTAACTTATCATTTTCCATGGTAAGTTCGGCATTTTTAGAGGTGAGTGAGTCATTTTTTATAGCTAAGTTTTCAAGTTTGTATTGTAAAGTAATTAACATTTTTCTAAACGATTTATTTTTACCTCTAGCTTTTTCTAAAGAAGCTAACACATCATTTATGTCAAAGCAATCATTACTAGAAAGAGAAGAGTTAGAGGAGTGGAAGCTTACATCCTCGGTTTCGTCGTCTCTAGCCATGAGACATAGGTTTGCGACTTCTTCATTGTCGCTATCAGAGCTATCATCATCGCTCCCCCATGCGGCCATGAATGCCTTCTTATATTCCTTCTTCTTTTCGAACTTGTCCTTTTTCTTCAAGGGACATTCATTTTGCATATGCCGGGTTTGTGACACTTATAGCAAATAATTTCGTCCTTCTTGTTCGATTTGTCGGATGACTCTCCCTTATATTCCTTTTTCCGAAATCGTTGTCCGCCCTTCTTTTTCCATCTTAGGAACTTGTTGTAGCGTTTGGCGAATAGTGCCATTTCATCATTCTCACTAGAAGAATCGTTATCGCTATCGTCATTTGTTGTACTTTTGAAAGCGATGCCTTTTTTCTTTTTCGAGTCATCCTCTTGTTTTCGAGTCATCATGTCTAATTCATGGGTGCTTAAGGATCCTATGAGGTTGTCGAGAGAGAGTGTGTTCGTATCTTTGGCTTCATGTATAGCCGTCACTTTTGATTCCCATTTTCTCGGAAGGCTCCTCAGGATTTTTGTTACCATCTCCTTGCTAGAATACACTTTTTCAAGTCTTTTAAGATCGTTAGTAATTTTAGTAAAACGAGTGTACTTAGAAGCAATAGACTCGTCATCATCAACTTTAAAAAGTTCGTAATCATGAATAAGCATGATAATTTTAGAGTCCTTAACTTGACTAGTTCCCTCGTGCATAATAGCTAGCTTATCCCATATTTGCTTAGCGGTATCACAACCGTAAATCTTATCATACTCACTAGGCGAGAGCGCACAAGTTATGGAAGTCATAGCTCTACAATTAAGAGAGAAAGCGTTGCGTTCATCCGTATCGAGTTCTTCTACGAGTTTATCTAAACCATTTCTCCTAGGCATTTTATAGCCTTTGCTAATGCTAATCCATTGGTCTATCTCGTAACCGCATAGAAAATTTTTCATAAAATCTCTCCAATAAGGATAGTTTGTTCCGTCAAAGAACGGGGGCCTAGTTATGGACTTAGAGTCTCCGTACGTAGACATAGTGGATCTTTAAACTCAAAATCGCTAGATTCAAAAAGAGCTAGGTTCTGATACCAGTTGTTGGCCCGTAAGTGGCTAAACCTTAGGGGGGGGGGGGGGGAAGGGGGGGGGGGGGGGGGTGTGAATAAGGTTTACGTACGATTTTAGCGGAATAAAAGATTTGAGCAAATATCAACGCAATTAGTGGAATTTATTACCAAACTAAATGTGACAACACTATAAAGCTAGTTCAAGCTACGCAAGCAATCAAACAAGCAATAATATAAGTGCGGAAAATAAGAGTTAAGGGAAAAGAAATAACAAAAGATATATAGAGGTTCGGCAAACCCGCCTAGTCCTCTCCTCGGTATTCACACTACCGAGTATTTCACTATAATCTTCTTCCCAAGATTACAACCTAACGAGCTAATCGACCGATTAAGCTCCCCCTCACTCTATGAGTATCCCGAATGAAAAGACCTAGAGCTTTTAAGCTACACTTGTTTACAAAGCCTCTACCCGATCACTCGCGCACAAATGAGTTTATAATTCACTCTACAATTTGAATCGAAAGAGTATTGTTCACTAACAAATAATGTCTTGGTGTTTATATGATTACAATAATATTACACTCAAGAATTTATATGAATACAAGTGAGAAATATGTAGTATTAAGCCTTTTTGCTTTGATCTTGGATTTAATTGCTATTAAGATTGGGTGTGTAATTGTTGTGTTTTGGAGAGTGATTGATGTGTATTTGAAGAGCCAAAGAGTCCATTGGTCCATAGATGACCGTTTGGAGTTGTTGGGTGTATTATCCAATGGATAATGGCTTGTTTTCAAAAAGGTAAAAAGCAACTTTTTGAATCGGACTGAATCTCGATCGATCGGACTGAATCTCGATGGATCGAGATTTTCTGGAGAAAAAATGTACTGCTATAATTTCAATCGATCAGACTGCATCTCGATTGATCGAGATTCACTGGAACTTTTTGGACCATTTTCGATCAATCGGACTATATCTTGATGGATCAAGATTCACTGGAACTTTTTTGTACATTCTTGATGGATCGAACTCCATTTCGATGGATCGCGAAAACTGGAAATGATTGATTCTTGTTTGTCTCGATTCTAAGTGATTCGACATTTCTTTTTACCTCACAACACTAGGTAAACACATTAGTAACATTAAACAAGCTACTATAATGTTTTAATTCATTTTGTTATAATCAAAACAAGTGATTAGAAGAACACCGTTTAACACCTCTCCTTGATGAGGCATGTCC